>JACCIC010000210.1:185000-785000 GCA_018907035.1 Sycobia sp. Sy_11
TAGTCAGGCCGGAAACTTATCAATCCACTCTCGTATGTCTCTCTCTCTCTCTCACTCTCTCTCTCTCTTTCTATCTCTGACGTTAAATAGAAGGTATAAAGTATATAAGACGGGATGGACCTCGCGCGGCAAGAGAACGTCGAGCTGCTATCCCCTCTAAGGCATACGCGCGCACTCTTGTTCTCTCTCACTCGGCTCGCGCAAACATCGACGTATATACCGTGGTAATGTGAATTCAAAAGTCTCAAAACGGCCCGTATGTAGAATATTTATTTCTAAATGCGTATTGGCGTAAGCGGCCTTAAAATATAATTATAATAAAATTTTTCACATAATACACATACACACACACACACACACACACACACACACACACACACATATATATATATATATATATATATATATATATATATGTGCATACATATATACTCGTGACCTATATATGAGTATTAGAAGGCGAACATAGTTTTCGACCTTCACGTTTAGATGGCGATATAAGTAGTACGAATATTCAGATGTGTCGGATCAAACATTCATTTTTTAGTTTTGGCAATTACCAATAAAATTCCGTTAACAGATGTCATCATTTGTATAAACATTATAATTTTTTGATCAGTGAAAAATGAATCGTGATAAATCGTATTTCGAACATGTTCTTTTGCACTATTTTGATTTGAAAAAAGTGTAGCAGAAACTGATTAATTGCTTCAAGAATGCTATAACGAATCACCCCCATCGCTTACAACATGTAAAGAGTGGTTTCAGCGATTTAGAAGTGGAGATACTGTTGTTAGTAACAAAGAACCTTCTGGACAACCGACATCTTTGAAAATAGTGAATTGTAAGCAATCTTAGACGAAAAATTAGCTTAAACGCAGAAATAACTCGCTAGTAAATTAGGAGTCAGTAACAGAACAGTTGGAAAATATTTACATGCGATGTGGAGATTCGTAAAGAACGAAAATAGATGCCACACGATTTGACCGATAGGCAATATGAATCGATACAAGATGGCACTGCCTTTACTTTTCAGGCAAACAAAATTTTTTGCAGCGTATTGTGAGTGGTGATGAAAAGTGGATCTACTATGCCAAACCTAAGTGCAAAAAGTCATGTGTGGACCTAGGCTAATTGTCCACACCAAAACGGAAAATCCATGGCCAAAAGGTATTGCTATGCATTTGGTGGAACCGACATGGTCTGCTGTACTACCAGCTGCTAAGACCAAATGAAACCATCAATGCCGAGGTATACCGATGCCAACTGAATGAATTACAAGTGTTGCCGCACCCAGCGTATTCGTCAGACATAGCGCCTTCTGATTACCATTTATTCAGATCGATGTAACGTGACCTAGATACGCAGTTCTGACATGTTTAAGAAGTGCGAGAATTTGTTGATGATTGGATCGCCTCGAAATCGTTCTTTCGCCACGGTGTTGCCATATTACCAGAAAGATGGAAAAGAGTAGTATAAAATGACAAAAATATTTTGATTAAACCAACGTGTATCTATTTTCCATCATAAATATCCTTGTTCCGTTAAAAAAAAGGTAAGAAACTAAGTTCAGCTGCTAACATATATCCGTATATACAGAGAGAATATTATTCGTATTATACTTATTAATAAATTATTATTGTGATTATTATAGATTATTATCATGATTATTATAAATTATTATTATGATTACTATTATACGATATTATACGAACGGCGGCGAAATAGGACGATCAAATTAATATAAATTGGCCTGCAAAAGGCAAAATGAGGAGTGCGACCTTTGAACCGACTCCGATAAAGTCGATTCACATAAACTCTTCCCGGAGCTAAAAATCCATCCAGAGCTCAATATAATCCTGACAAAATCCATATCTGAAATGAATTATTAGCTTGATGTCTGTTGCGCTGATAATTTTTCCGACCGAAAGAGATCATAATCTTAGTTGCGAGACGCTCCTCAAAAGACCAGCAGAATTAAGCATACCTTTCTTATATTCCTGTATAACATCATCCTGCTTTACAAGGTCAGACAGTAAAGTAAGGCGACAAAATTAAAAAATCGAGTATATTTAAAAATGAAGAAACACCGCTGCTATCGTCCTAAAAGTGGTCCCCTCCCGCACCTATACACTTATTCAAGCGAGCTTTCCATTTGTCGTAATTCTGAAACACTTTTTGTGACATCTCTCCGAGTACCCTCATCACAGATTCTTGGATGTCTTGGATGTCAACGGCGTCAAAATATCGGTCTTTATCAGATTTTTTCAAATGAGGCAATAGGAAAAAGTCGAGGGTGACATGTCTAGTGACTAGGGCGTCAATGTAGCGAAGCTTTTAGACGCGAAAAAGTGAGAGACATTGAAAGCACTGTAACGGCGAGCATTGTCATGATGTAGAACTCAAGTCTTCGCGACCTCTGGACGCACTATGAACACCCTTTTTCGTAATTTTTCGAGCATATTGCAGTAGAATACTTGATTTACGGTTTGTCTAGGTGTTACAAACTCTTTGTGAACCACACCTTTGCTGTCGATGAAGCGAATGAACATGATTTTCACTTTAGGCTTGCTCATTCTCACGTTTTTTGGCCTTGGCGCTCCCGGGACAGCTATTGTTGGCTTTTTCGTTTAGTTTCCGGGTCATATTAAAAGAACAAACTTTAAAACAATTCAATTATAACACAGTACATTTGCAAAAAATATCAAAATAATTATACTGGATTACAAAATAAAAAATTTGATGCCTATTTGACCAGACCATATAAATTTTATATTTTTTGATGCGCTGATCATGAATCTGATGTCCTTTGATCTTCATCATGTCATAGTCAAGGTCATTTGAAGGACAAATATGTTTAATACAACGGAATTTAAAATTTTATTGTGCAGATTTGAAAAGAGCGATAAATGTTACGATTCAATATATATTCTTGTTTTTTTCCAACATGACTTTTGAAGGATACCTGGAGCCCAAACAAATAACAGTTAGACGAAATTTGCTTTTGATTCACATGAACTTATTTTTGACACGTCCTATGGGCTTCTATCGTATACTATCATATAGATTGGTAACCTCAATGCAAACCTGGAATAGATATGACCCCATCGAGTTCGGTCAACGTCATTTCCAGGTTACTTCGTTCATTTTTCAAAAAAGCAAATATATAACCCTAGTTTTTGATCCTTGATTGATTTAACCTTCGAGCCCTGTAACTCTTTGTGACTATAACCCTCGACCTCCACCTCCTGATATCCTCAAACCTTGAGCATTGAACCTTAAAACGCTCTGAGTCCAATCCCTCATACCGTCAATTCTCATAACCAACGAGCACTTAACCCTAAAACTCGATTCCCCATATCGAATTCTGCAACTCCTGACATCGAATACCTATTAGTCTAATTTTCTTATCAACGGAGTCATATAAACTATAAGCGTGCAGCAGTGGTTCTGCCCAATAGTCCTTTTCAGGATAGTTGAAAGTCTAGTGTATAAACGATTTCTCTACTGCTTATTTAGTTATTTAGTGTACAATAGAACTTGATTTATGATCTGCAAAAATGGCTAAATGCTCAAAAAATTTCTGTATTTTGTGCGGAAAATATAATATCAATATTAACTTAATTTTTTTCTCTCAAGAACTTCGAAAGATCATCGGTCAGTGTTTTAAAACCACTGATATAGATTTGAACCAACCTTGGGTTTCGAAACTCATCTGTCGATTCGCATTTAAGACGTTGGAAGAGTGGAGAACGATAAATGATTTTCTCATCCTCTATGATTTGGTGTGCACTTCAAGATCATGTTAGTGTTTGTATTTTTGTATAAATGCCAAATTTGGATTTAATTCAGGAAATAGTCGATTTTTGTTTTTGACAACTACGTCCTCTGTCACAATGCCAGTCTTAGTAAGCGATGCCAGTCATGACGAAGATGAAGCAATGGAAATCGATGTAAATTGATGTAAGTAATGAAAACATTGCAGAATCTTTTAGTGACACTGTCTAAGAAAATACCAAAGAAGATGAAGAAGAAGGTGTCGCAGAATATGATGACATGAAAATGAATGACCAAGAAAGTCACTATAAGAAGACGAACAACTCATATAGTACAACAGGTAACCGTATAACCCGTTGAAATTTTGATCAGAGTAAACTAAATGATTTGGTAAGAGATATAGGGCTATCTAAAGCGCAATCGGAATTACTGGCATCACGGCTGAAAGAAAAAGGATGTTGACACAAAACTACAAAAATAACACACTGAAGGACAAGAGATGAGCCTTTTCGAAAATATTTTTTTCTAGTTGGTTCTTTGGTATATTGTAATGATATAAATGAGCTGTTTAGCGAATTTGGAGTTAAACATGATTCTAAAGAATAGCGATTACTTATTGATTCTTGTAAGAGAAGCGTTAAAGCTTTGTTACTAAAGAATGCGAATAAAATAACTTCTGTTCCATTGGCTCCCTCTACGACAATGGATGAAAATTACGTGTAAATGGAATATTTACTTGACAAAATTAATTACGAGTTATATAAATGCAAAATCTGCACGGATTTAAAAGTTGTCACAATTATTTTGGGTCATCAATCTGATTTTAACAATTACCTATGCTTTCTATGTGAACCGGATACCAGAGCTCATGAACAGCGTTATGATGTAAAGGAGTGGCCAGCAAGGAATATTTCTATTGGAAAAAATCTCAAATACAATAAGTTGATTGATCCTGATCCTCGTCACATAAAATTAGGTTTGATTAAATAGCTAGTTGATTAATAGCTTTAAAGAAAAAAGATAGTTCAGCCTTTTAATATCTCTTCGTCAAGTTTCTAAAGTTATCCGAAGCAAAAAACAACGAGGAAATTTTGGATGGACCTTAAATAAGAGAACTCAAAAAAGATCTCGAATTTCCAAATTGAATGTTAGAGAATGAAAGAGAAGCTTGGCAGATCTTTGTTGATGTTTGTATGTAATTTTTAAGCAACAACAGAGGTCCTAATGATAGTAAAATAGTTAGCTACTTGGTCATAAACCACAAAGCTGTTCAATGTCTCATGAGTCTGAAGCTACACTTTTTAGATTCTCATTTGTACAAATTTCAAGAAAATCAAGGAGATGGTAGTGAAGAGCAAGTTTAAAGATTTTATTAAGGTATTAAAGAAATGGAAAGGCATTATCAAGGATTTTGGGATGTCAATATGCTATCAGATTACTGATGGAACCTTAAATGGAATATTTTAGTTAAGCACAAAATAAAAGCACTAAAAAGAACATTTCACGAAAGATGCAGACCTAGCAAGAAAGCACGTTTACGAAGAGTCATGGATTAACAGATTGAGAGGCATAAACCTCATTGCTATGAACTGCCCCAATGAGATTACAATAAAAAAATGATTGCTTCACCACGGCATTGAAATTCTTTTTATGATTTCCATGACCTCTAACTGACTGATCAGCGGACCTCCGATTCTTGATTCAGCGCATCGAAAAATATAAAACTTATATGGTCTGGTGAAATAGGCATCAACTTTTTTTATTTTTTAAAACTGTATAATTATTTTTATATTTTTTACAAATATACTGTGTTACAATTGAATTGTTTTATCCGATACTTCGAAAACCTTTCTTCGACGACCATGCTGGTTTTCGATGTGACAATCACCGTTCATGAAGCGTCGAAACTACTCTCGGCATGTTATTTCACTAATAGCGGCGTCAACCATAGATATGTGTGTAAATAATTAAAATCTCTGTAAATAATTAAAATGACGAGAACTGGGTTCGTCATTGACTGACATTTTTAATCGATAATCTTTATCATCCAAACACAGATCGACTAATATTTCGATGATGTTACGTTTACAAATACCTAAACTTATTATATGAGAGTTACGATCTATTCATTTCGACTACCACTTAAAGTTATAGACATCTATTGTAAAACGACGGAAGCATAGTTGTAGACCTAATATTTTTCTATAATTATTCAATGCACAAAAATCATCATTTTTTAACAAGTAGCCCATAGGTATTAGGATTTATATTAATGGTAATTAGGTATTGAAACAATGAGAACATACAATGTATCTAATAAATAAAGTAAAATAATTAAATAAATAGTTAAAATAATTAAAATAAAATAATTTTGTTAAACGTAGTACCGTTGCATTAGATTGATTGTTGTTGTCATTAAAGAAAGTTGCATATCTACAGCTGGAAATTATCCTTTCGGGAAATTAATCATAGAAAAGGATAAAAAAATGTACGCTAAATGAATTCTTGATCGTAAATATACTAATAGATATTACGAATGTATTAATAGATAAGGATTTCAAAGCTCGTATTATGTCTCCCTATTCCACGACTGGCATTGCTGCCGTGCGCATACAATAGATAACTAAACTAAGTAATCTTCTGTCTTTGTTTAACCGTTTAATTTATTTATTCATAATTATGAGATTTGCTGCCAGATATTTACGTAAATTATTTGTGTTAATTAAATAGTCGCAGGTCCATTTCTTTCCATTAATTTTGACGGATACTGGAGTTGAGTGAATGTCTTTAGGAATAAAAATAATCTCTGATGTCGTTAAATATCAATAACTAACTCATTTTTGGTTCATGTAAGTCATCAGTGGGATACAAATGGTAGAAAAAGAAGGATAAGTAGTAGAAATGTTTCATGATTGCAATATCTTATCAGCATTGCCTGTCAGATAATTTATGATACATATTCGTTTTCACTGATTAGGTTTCCATAATGATTGATTTTTCCGAAAAGTATAAAACTGACACAGAGTCTAACTAACTATATTACATCAGTTTTGGCAACTCCCTAACAATGAAGATTGGAATTTAGAATAGACAGAATAGTCTTCATTGAGTATACGGAAAACCAACAAAGTTGTAAACGAACACCAAAGAGAATTAATACGCTTGTGAAATGTTAAGATCTCATTGTTAGTATTTCAGAACTACTGTTCTTGGATACTAAATCCGTGATTAAATGGGTGGTAGATACATTGAATATCGCGTTGCAAGCAGAATCTTGGCAACAATTTCAGTGGAAGGGTCAGAACTCGTGAAAATATAACTTTCTTCTTACCATGAATATTTTTAATGATTTTTTGATACCCTCACTAAATTGCTTAGTTTTAGTGCCATTTCAGTTTTCGTATTTTGTAGCAGTTTCTTTTAGGATGACATTTGAGTCTTTAACGCGATGTCCAATTGGATCGGCCAGCTTCATTTCAATGACCAGAAAGGTGTTTTTTATTGTTTTAAATCACTATTTTTTATTATTAATTCATACCTGATATCAAAATTATAAAATACGCCTTTATATCTTGTCATTATTCACTCGAAAATTTGGCTTTATCACACCAATATGAATGTCAGCGAGTAGGACATCCGTGCACATGCGTGGATATCCTGGAAAATCCCTGATATTGATATTTATATGAATTTTTGTAGATGAACTAAAGTTAAACGGATTTACTATATAAATTCACGTGCGTGAATTGTTAGAACTTTATTCACGAAAAAGAGTTTTTTAAGCTTAGACTTTTAATGTCATTAGAACTAAGTTTCTCAAGCGTGCCTTACTACGGCGCTTACTGATTAGGGCGAATAATCTTACTTTTATTAGTTGGGTTTACTCTGAGGTAATGATATTTTAAATTGAGTATCTTCTTTCTAGAAACCTTTCCAAGGATTAATGGCGACAAGAAATTTGACTGACTGTGATTAAAATACATCGAGATTTAAAAATTAAAAATTGTATTTATATTGACTGTTTTGAATTAAATTAATAAATATTTTTGTCATACTTAATACTATAATACACTATAAAGACTTTCATAGCGATTAAAATATTTATTAATTTAATATATCGAGAAGTATAAATGTTCTCCAAAGAAACTTTAGTCTAAAAGTAAAGGTCGTTTTTGGTAGCGGATTCTGAAAAATTAAAGGTTAAATCATTTTCAGCCTTTGCAGTGCAATAGAATTTCACTAAAGATGTCAAAAAAATAAGGATAACACCATTTATAAATATTTTACTAGATTGATAAATAGAATAATTGTGATGATACGGCATTATAAAATAAAATCAATAAAATAACTTACAATTTTGTTCTATGAAGAAATAATGGTCGATGGGGCGCTTGTTGCATTTCAATTTTAAGTTGTATCTAAAAAGATAGAAATTATAAAACAATATAAGTATTATAACTAAATTTATATTCTTTAAAATTATTTAGATTTTTATTTTATTTATTTTAAACTTAATTTAATATTTAAACTTAATTAATTTAAACTTGAAATTTTTTTGCAAAACTACGTGACTTTGAGTTGGACTTGAAATGGAAACAAATTTTGGATATATGTAAAGTCAGAAGTGTTATACAATAATTCATACTTTTTTTATCTATCCAAAAATCTTAAAAAAATTTCGTTATTTACATGAATTTTTTTTAACGATTGTTATAAAAAAGATGGATCTTTATCTGTGAGCAGTATAGATATGGATCAATCAAATTAAATAAGTAAAATCGTAATTTGAATATATTAAAGTAGTCTTGGTACATCAAACGCCGTTATAAACAAATATGCACATGCTTAGATTGAACACTAATAATAATAATAATAATAATCATTCATTCAGTTTTTTGAGTTCTTCTGCTGGAAGTTCATCTGTTCTCCTTGGAAACCGGGTTGAGAGCTGAGGCTGCTCGTTAACTAATACTATTGCTGAAGTAAAATATACGTAGTGTAGCCTATAGTACTCGAAACCTCTAGTTGATGTTCATAAATGTATGGATATTAAAATTGTTAAAATATCATGTGCTAATTAATTAAAATATTTTGAATTTAAAAAGTTCAAGCTTAGATTTAACATAAGTAAGTCACAAACTTCCTATATTTTCGAAAAAAAGTTTATCCTTTTTGTACAGCATTATTAAGTTAGGTATTTAAGAATTTTGAACGTCGGAAGGTTTCAGATAAGAAAATCTAATATGATAAAAGGAGTCAGATAATTTTTTTTATAGAATATAGAAATGTATCTTTTTGAATAAAGTTTCGCCTGATATATTAATTTAAATATTTAGAACTTTTACTATCTATGATCAGAAATAATTTCTGTATAAAAGTTTACAGTGATATCTAAAAATTACTTTTAAACATCTTAAAATATGATGCATCTAACAATATTTCTGGTGTTATTGATTAGATGTGTCTTGATTTGAAAATTATATGGATGATTCATTATTAAATATTAATAAAGCCGTTGTACTAACCTTTTTAAAGAAATATAAGCTTTTTTAAAATCTAGATAAGCTACAAGAAAAGTGACACGTTAAATTTGACTCATTTATTAATATTTACTGCTCTAATCGGTTAGATATTTACTATTTCAAAAATTGAATGGTTTATTTGTGATCAATTATTCGAAAACCACAGCATAGATCTTTTAGCCAATATCTTTACAAACCTTATATAGAATTTTAGATTGTTTTAGATGATTTTATACACTATATTGTTCATTATTTCACTAGATTTTTTGAAGATTAAAAATAGTATGGCTCATTTGTGATTAATCACGAAAAAATCCTTTACAGATATTTAAATTAATTATACATATTTTTATCGGTCATACAGTCTGTATCAATAATAGATTATACTAATATAATGACAGTGTATACGTCGTTATAGTATGACGTTATTGTATTATGATGTATCATATGATTATATGACAATCTGTCATTATACTACTATAATCTATGTGTATAAGCATTGCAAGATCGAGATATTTATTCCTTTTATCAAATTTTAGATACAATTTGTATCGCACATTTGTAAGATCGCAGAAATAGAACTTGAGTTTAAGATACTTGAGTTTTTTAAAAAAAAAACATCCCATTAATAATATAAAGTATAAAGTAGAAATACATAAATAAACTATTCGACGAGATAGATATATTATTTTTGTTAAAGTACTTTTATCAAAGATCTAACCTCACATTTTTCCTTACATCCCGAACCTTACACTTCAGTATTTGATCTTCTTAGAGATAGATATCTTGCAATAAATAAGGAAAAAAGTAACTTTTATATATCAGAAGTTAAATATTTAGGCTTCATAATTAATCACAAAGGATTAACAGATTAAGACAATAACTTCCATTTGGGCTTACATATCACATAAAAATATTAGCAGGTTTGAAGATTTATAGGTATTACTTTACGGTACAGAATTCCTAAGTTATATTCCAAACTTTATACAGCTGACAAAATAAATAAATTATTAAAAAAGATGCAAAAGCGGATACGAAGCACTGAAGAAGTACAACTATTTAATCATGTAACAGAACTTCTATGTATAGAACCAACTTGAATCAGATCAGATTTCGGAAAACGATTCATTATACAAAAAGTTGTTAGTTTAGAATCTCTGAAGTGAGACTAACGGAAGAACACGTACGAAGAATGTAGCATAACATACGTCAGTCTTTGCGTTAAAGACATACATATAAATTATGCAACAACTGAGCTAATATGTTTAGGAGTCGTATGGGGAATAAACACATTTAGAGAAAACGCTGAAGGAAGTCACTTTGCAATGATTACAGATAAGATTCATAATATAGCAGACTGTAGTAATTACAATCACTGAAAAAATCAATGGGCAGGTTAGTAAGATGATCAGTGTACGTCTCAAGATAAGGCACTAGATTCACTATAATGGATATATGAGAAATCACATCATGTTCCAGATAAACTATCGTGGAATTAGTATATGAAGCCTTCATTAAGTGCAGAACTTGAATTCAAAGTAGAAATATTGGAAAAAGCGAAAATAATTTGCTCGAAACTTTAAAATGGTCACAAGAAAAAAGAGAATTATATTAAATGTCAGATATGCTTATGCAAAACCAACTAAATATTATCATAAATTACACAGGGACAAAGTGTTCAAAACTAGGAATAGAATTCTTTCAGACGCACCAAAAAATTTTTATCTTATTAAAAATTTAAATGGCCATTTATTACGTAGAAAATAATTTCACCATTAATATACAAAGTCACTGATCGGAAAGATAAAACAATACCAAAAATATATCTTATGAATTTAAGCCATTCATATTTAACTCATGAATTTATTCATAGGTAAAATCCTTACGGCAATTTTTCTATTCTACAAATGGTTGTATTTAACATAAAATTACTAAAATACTTACCTTCACTACCATGGATATATATTGCGAAGAGTACGAATACTCGCGCAAAAATTTAATAATCATATTGAAAATAATTCGGCGCGCAAAACTTGGCGCGTAGACAATGAGAAAATTGAGAGCGCGAAGGCGCTCGAACGCATGCTCTCTCTCTCTCTCTCTACGAGCCGACATGAGCTGCGCAGACAGTATAGACTGCGCGCTTGTGGGCGCGACGCGCCGTGATAAGGAGGGAGCACTGAAGCTTGACGGTGGGGCGCGGCGGGGTAAGGAAGGAGCGCCGAAATTCTTAGGCGCGGTGAGGTGAGAGAGGAACGGTCTCAGAGTGGGGGGCCACACGTCTCTCAAACTTAAATAAGCATTAGTCTCGCTGAAAAATCCAGTGTGCTGTTAGCCTGGAAAGCGGCTTCACAAGGAGGACCTGTCGTCGGCGTGATAGTAGGCGACAGGTGTTAGGCACACTCGGCGCGCGCGAAGTTTGATAATATATTTAATGTAAAGTACGAGCGATGACTAGAATAAAAGAATGAAAATATAATGTCTCTTTTATAGGTTTTAAGTCTAAGGACTTTGTTTTTTTTTGTACATTCACAGGTTAAAACATCGGCAGCCGGGGAAAGGAACGGTGACATGCCCCATGCCGAAAGTTATGTAAAATTTTGTAAATAGTAATTAATAAATATTTTTTTATTGGTCTTACAGTCCAATAAATTCAATCTAATAATAAAAATAAAAATAAAAGTAAAATAAACATTAAAAATAAAAATTCAAATTAAATTAAAAATGAAATTAAAATTATAATGACAGACTGTCCATGTTTACATTCACCCCCGTAGACTAATCTGAAAATAAAATATTAGCTGAAAAAATTCTTTGTTAGTAAAGTGCAGTCTGACTGCCCCCAACACCCTTACCTAATTGAAGACTTGTCCAACGTTTCGACCTCGCTACGGCTCCTCATCAGGGACTCATATATTTATTAATTTGTATATGGGCAGTCGATATAAGTACAATTAAATTATTTTGTAAATAGCAATTTTAGTTTTCTTTTCCCTTTTGTGTTTGTATTAATTTAGACAATAAATTTTCTACTAAATGTTATGCTGACTAAATATTTATTATTTTAAAAGAATAGAAAACCCTATACCAAATAAATCTATTCAATACCTATATAATATCTTATTCTGGCGTGTTGAGCGAGAGTAAGAAGTATTAGGTTGTCAAATATCTCCCTTCCGCTTTTTTGCTCTTCATTCAATGCTTTATCAAAAGTGTTACAGTAGTCGGATTTATATCAAATATGCGCCGTTGTTCGATAATCTGTTTCAATCTAGACAGCAACTTCATAATACCCCTCTCGCAGAAACCCCTCTCCTTATTTGCGAAGAACTCGGACAGCCACTTTACACCACCACGGGCGTTCGAAATGGACAGGAAAAGGTGTTAATCACTTGGCGGTATGTCCGGGCTATATGGTGGATGCGACAAAACCTCCCATTCGAAGTCCCGTAGATTCTGACAAGTCATCAACGAAGTGTCTGGTCTGGCGTTGACCTGAGGGAACACTACACTCTTCCTGTTGCCAATTGTGGACGCTTCTGGTTGATAACGTGCTTCAGGCGATCCAGTTGTTTACGGTACATGGTAGAATTAAGTCTGGCCATATGGGAGCAGCTCATAGTGGATGATTCCCTTCCAACCCCACAAAATTCACAGCAAAACCTTCCTGCCCGTCAATCCCGGCTTGGCGACTGTTTGGGACGGTCCACCGGCTTTGGATCACGATTGTTTTCACTTGATATTGTTGTATGTGATCCATTTTTCGTCACCAGTCACCATCCGCTTAAAAAATGGGTCGAGTTCGTTCGGTTTCAGTAGCAGATCGCACGCTTTGATTCGGTCCAGAAGGTTTTTTTGCGTCAAATCATGTGACACCCAAACATCAAGCTTTTTTTGTATCCAGCCTTCCGCAGATGGTTTAGAATGGTTTGGTTACTAACTCCCATCTCCTGAACGATGACACGAGATGCCACATTCCGGTGTAACTCGATAAATTCCATGATTTCATCGGTATTCATCGTCACAGGTCTTCCGCCGGCTGGCTTATCAATGGTGTCGTTTTCACCGGCTCTGGACAAGACCTTTCGAATGATGTGTAGTATTACCAGATATGAGCTCTGTAGCGATATGAGCTCTGTAGCGCTTTGTACATAGCCACGACATTCATAGGACAAAAAGGCGGAAGGGGGATATTTGACAACCTAATATATTTAAATAGGACATAAGCTAATAAAAATCAATAGGACGAGTATATTGTCTTGCTTTGGCGTATTAAGCGAGAGCGAGAATTATATTTGTCTGATTGATTTGGAAGGGCTACACTAATAGCAACTTGGTAGCGTGCTGAGCGAACAAGGGGGCCTAGGCGTGCTGGGCCGAAGCCATGCTTTTCTAGTGTGTAACTCACTTAATTAATTGGCGCTATACAAGTGAAACTGGTGGCGTGTTGAGCGACCAGTGGGCGAGGCATGTTAAGCTGGAGACGTGCTTGTACAGCAAGTACGAACTTAGAGCAGGTGTGTCTGAAGGGTGCGTGAAAAGAATCTGGTGGCGAGCTGCGTGACCAGGGGCCGAGGCTTGCTGAACCGGAGCCACAAATTAGCGGACACCGGACACACACTGTTACAATACATATACAAGAATAGAAAAACTGGTTTTGGCTGTTTTCATGTACACCGACACGATTTTATACCATCAACAGAAATATGAACTTTAACAAGGAAGAGAGTCTGTTGGAAAGAGACTCGAATGAATTAATTAATTGATTCCAATTTCTTGTACAGTGTCACGCGGAACCACGGCGACCTAACGCAGAAACACTTATGACGATTCCCCAATTAAATACTTCTTCAACCAATTTTTTTTTGGGACTTCGTAGGAGCCGGCATTCAGTGTTTCATGAAGGAGAGATAATTTTCTACTGTGTATGTGTGTGTGCGTGCGTGCGTGCGTGCGTGTGTGTGTTTGTGTGTGTGTGTATGTGTGTGTGTGTAGGTGTGTGTGTGTAATTCTAGAGCCTGGAAAGTGATGGATTTAATTTTTACAAGTTTAAAACATTGCGAATTATATCGCAAAAACAGAAAATAATCTGTTACTTAATAGTGTTTGTTTTCTAGCAACATTTTTGCATAATATAGTCTAATGGGGAGGGGCGTAATGTGGATGATGAATTTATTTGCGAGTTCTAGAATGTTTGCTATATGATTAAACTTGCTACAGTGGTTAGGCTTATCCATGATCAGTTACCAGAATGTATCTGTATAATCATATTTTGTAAAATCTAATGATACCATAAACAAATTCTTATAGTCATCACAAAGTTAGAAATAAATTAAATAAACCTAGAAGTCACAAAAGGGTTACATGAGAGAACGAATTACCCGCATTTTCATGGTATCTAGTTAACTAGGAAATTCTGCTGCATTCATAAGATTACACCGTTATAGTAATACAAAGATGAACTCTATGTGGTAGCACGTACAAGTTAATATCTATTATTAGAATAATAGTACTCAACAAACAAAGTAGGTATAATTTATATTATATATTATATATAATTTATAACTTAAAATAAGATTTGTATGGTAAGCGTAGGCAAGTTATGATCTATTATTAGAAAAGTAGTAATGACAAAGCAAACTAAGTTTACTATTTATTAGGTGTACAAATATATTTCCGTTTTGAAATTTTGATGGCGTCACCGATAAGATAAGATCGAAATTGTCAGATGTAAAAAGTCTTATAGTATATATTAGCATCTAGAAACAGCATAACCTTTTAATAGCTCTGACTTTTTGCTAGCATCACTTAGTTTTCATCGTGTTAAGATGGCAAGTTTTGAGCTATTTATTTACTTCATTCATTGAAAGTAATCTGCAGCTGAAGCACATCGGTTACTCATAGAAGCATATGGTGATGTTAATTTCAGTAAGACAAGTTGTCGGGAGTGGTTATAAAATTTTAAAAGTTGTGATTTTGACGTGGAGAACAAAACACGCAGTGTAAGGTTCAAAGTGTATAGTGACACAGAATTGGAAGCTCAACTGGAGTAAGATCCGTACCAAATGCAAGAAGAACTTGCACAAGAGTTAGGAGTAACTCAGCAAGCTATTTCACAACGTCTCATCACTCTGGGTATGGTTCAAAAGCAAAAAAATTGGGTTCCTTACGAACTGAAACTAAGAGACGTCGAGCGTCGCTTATTCGCTTGCGAAAAATTGCTCAAAAGGCAAAATCGCAAAGGATTTCTACATCGAATCGTGACGGGAGGCGAAAAGTGGAATCACTACGACAACCCAAAGTGTAGGAATTCATTAGGTAAGCCAGGGCATGCCTCTACTTCGATGGCCAAGCCAAACTTTTATGGCAAGAAGCTAATGCTGTGCATTTGGTGAGATCAGCTTGGAGTAATTTATTGTGAACTACTCTAACACAATCAAACCATCATCGGGGAACGTTACTCAACAGCTAATGCAATTGAGCGGAGCATTGGAGATTAAGCGTCCACAATATGCCGAAAGCCACGATAAAGTCATTTTTCAGCATGAGATTGCTCGGCCACATGTTGCAAAAATCCTAAAGGAAACGTTAGAAGCACTAAATTGGGACGTCCTACTTCATCTTCCGTATTCACTAGACATTGCTCCTTCAGACTACCACCTATTGCGGTCGATGACTCATGGTCTGGCTCAGCAGCACTTCACTTCTTACGAGGAATTGAAGAAATGGGTTGAGTCGTGAATCACCTCAAAAGACGAGTAATCATTCAGACGAGGTATCCTTGCTACCCGAAAAATGGTCAAAAGTAGTAGAAAGTGATGGGCAATATTTTGAATGAGACTATTTGTACCTTTTTTTACAATAAATTCTTAATTCTGTATAAGAAAACAGCGGAAACTTATTTGTACAGCCAATAACTATGTAAATATCATTTGAGACAAATGCATTCATTTGATATACGAAACAGATGAGTACAAATACAAAAAATTTAAAAAAATCATTGTAGCAGAGGAGAAGGAGGAGGTGATGAAAGTAGAGGATAGGTAGTTCAGGGGACGGCACATTGAGAGGGAGCATGAAAAGAAACTGCAAGATAAGAAGAAATTGTAAATGAATGTCTCGCCTAAAGAAAAAGAAAAAGGAACAGTTAAAAAAGGAATTGGCAAAATCTGATGCTAACAAAAAGTTGCCAGATAACAGTGGTACCATATCAAGTGTAGTATCACTATCCAGGCGATAGCGTATATTGGAAGGTTGACAGTGGGACTTAACAAAATAAAAAATGATGTAAAAGAACTGATGTAAAAGAATACAGTGCAGAAAACAATGTGTAGAAGAACAGTAGAAATGACGTACACATGAAAGAAATAGAAAGTAACGCAGCTCCGGAAACACCGTGGACTGTTTAGAGCTTGCAGAATTAGCTGCGGACAACTTCGATGTATTTCGAATAGTTCTTAGGAAATGCAAGATTTTGAAGGAAGGAAAAGTGGGATACAAACTCTACGAGCGATCATGGTGACCATCTGAGATGTTCATCAGATACGTCAGCGCTGAGTCCACGTCGACTACCTTTCGGGAGCAGCTCGAATAAAGAAATGCATATACACCGCAATCTTTAGCCCGATGTACTGATAAGCCAGGCAGCAAAAGCAACAATAAGGGTAAGTCTAAAAGTATTTTACCTAAAATCTAAATATGTAGATCAAATATCCACCACAGCTAAGACTAACAAAATCTTTATCAATCAAAAAATCTTTCCAAAGACCGTTAATCCTAGGATAATAACAGTTTAAATCAAGAACCGTAGGCAAACTAGGAGGGGTCTGCTTGTCGCAGAGGCCACACAGGTTGATTTGGAAAAATTGAATTCGTTCGTCGGGGTTACGGAATGCTTTGACGCAGTGGAGTAAAAAAAATTAAAGCCAAGGCTAATTTTCTATGACGTGCTGAAAGATATGTTGCTAGAATAAGTCATATTGGCAGTATGTAGAAAAGATCAAGGCCTAGCCTTGAGTAAGGAGGAATTTTTGGAATTATTCTTCAAAACGAGGAAATGTGTGAGCATACGAACGATTATGCGCTCGAGTATCAAATAATATGGGCACAAATTCAAATCTTAAGAAAGGAGCTATGTTACTCTTATTACCTCGTCTGCCGTCATAATAGTCAAGATTATTTAAATAAGTACAATAAACCAAAATGTAATATTACAGGGAGTATTGATGCCGTCTCCAATATAGTTGGAGAAAGAAATGTGGTCAATCTTTGAAAGTTGGTGTGGGTCGTCGAGGTCTAATAACATATGGCTTTGACCAAGTACAACTTGCAATCAATAAAAGATACGCAAAAGGATCCGTTCTGGGTCCAAGTCTGTGGAGCTTATCTTTGATTCTCTGCTGCGGGCTTGTTTTTTTAGTAGAGAGATCGAAAGAATAGGTAAGGGTTCTATTGTGGAAGTGACAACCTGGTGTTATCTCAATAATATGAAGCTGGCTTCTCACAGATGTGGAATGTTAATCTTGAGAGGCCATTTTGAACCGAAAGTAATTTCTTCGATTCTGATCGGGAATATAAGTGTGAAGACATTGGCAAGCGTAGATACGTAAGATGCCTAAGATACGTAAAATAAACGTAAGTTTAGAAGCGTGAGAATCTTTATATCGGCCGTTACAAAATAATCTTCTTCCCCAAACGGGTTGGACATAAGAGAACCCCCCATCAAATGGACATAAAAAAGCAGCTGGAGAGGAGAAAAAGAAAAGGACAAGAGTCATGCGGAGATAAGACTTAGAAAAAGGCATAATGAGAGCAAGGTAAAGAAAATAGATATGCAAACAAAGTGGAGCCAAAATGAACCCGTCAAGAATATTGGCAAAATTGAAACAGAGAAAGTACAGACCACCGTCAGTAAACCATGGGCCAGTAGCAAAATCAGCATCAACAATTATGCCAAGAAGAACTAACTTCCGCCATCCAGGATTGACTTACACAGGAAAACTGACTGCAATCTCACAAAATATCTGGAACTTCGTAAAATAGTAGGTGACTATCTGCAGCACAACAGAACACCATTTTATTAGAGAAAGAAAAAAATGACAATGGACTGCGTGGAGGTCCGAGTATATGCTGTGGACTACCTTGAAGTCATTCGTACAGCTCTACCAAAATGCGAGGGTGACGAAACAAATGGTGGTCATGGTGGTCATCTCAAAAATAGCCATGATATCTGCAACTGTAGAGTTTCACTCGGTTGCCCGGCATAAGTTGGCTGCAAATAAGATCAATGCACTACAGACCTATAGGACTGTCTTCAATGTAACGAGAAACAAACAAATAGAAACTACTAAAATAGGCAGTAACTCTAAAGCTTTCGTAGGAGGAATTATCTTTTACAACAATACAGATGACGTACAATGCAGAGAGATTTATACATAATAATTATACAAAATGATGCATACTACTATGTGCAAACATAAGTACGACTTTTCAATTCAAACCTTCCGGGTTTATCGAGTCGGACAAATGTTTTTATTTTTAAGTTTCTAGTACTCGCAGAGATATCTGTGTCAAATTTCACGCAATTATCTCCATTTGTCATATATTTACGCTTGTGTTTTATAAACAGAGAAAAGTTATTTCTTCGGTTTTTATAATGTCTGAAATTATTCAATAAAGAAGTAGCATTAAATTTTGTACGCGAATTGAAATATCGCCATAATGTCTAGAATGTTAGAGAAAGACTTTGGTGAGAAGTCGATGTGAAGAGCAAGTGTTTTTGATTGGCACAAATTGTTCAAAGAAGGTGGAGAACGCGTGAAAGGTGAGCTATATCAAAGACGACCAAGAACATCTACTGATGGACTACACGTCGACAAAATCACAGAATTGTTTCTGCAAAATCGTCGATTGACTACTAGAGCTCTGTTGATATTGTTGCAATTTCATAGGATCAATGAACTATTTTCAAAGACATTTTGTGCCTGAAAGAGTAAAATACTCAATTTTTTGAAAAAGCAGTGTCACATAGAGGTCTATGAAACGATGCTTTCAGACTATCAGGACAATATAACTGGAGGCGATACTTGGGCCTACGCTTATGATCCAGAGACAACCGATCAATTGAGCGAATATCGTGCCAAAGGAGAGCAGAGACCGAAAAATATCCCACCAAAGTCGCTCAAAAATAAAGATTATGCTCACTGTTTTCTTAAATTGTCTTGGTATAGTGCATTATGAATTCCTTCCCACAGACCAAACGGTTAACAAAAAATATTATTTGAGTATTATGCGTCATTTGCGTGAAGCTATTCAACTCAGAAAGACAGATTTATGAAAAAACAACTCTTGGTTTTACATCACGATAATATGCAAAGCGACTATAGTCGTCAATTGATCATTGCCCAGAAAGTCATGCCAAACCCGAATCGAAGAAGGAACCGTTCCGAAATACGAGTATAAAAAATATTTTAAAAATTGGAAAAATCGTTGGCACAGTTGCATTGCATTTGAGGGCATTACTTTTAGGGGGATGAATGAGCATGCATGAGGATGAAGATATCTTATTTATTTACATTGAAAATGTATACAAAGATACACACACTCACACACACACATACAAACACACACACACACATATATATATATATATATATATATATATATATACTGTAACCGTCCGAACGGCGGTGGTAGGTTAGAGCGCTCGTGTGAAACCGCGAGTGTTCGTGTGAGTTCGCGAAGCGATACGTGCGAGCCGCGAGGGCGCTAGAAGTGCAACTGTACGTACGAAGTTCGGAATGAACTTTACTTGCACTTTCTCTTTCGTCCCCGGAGTTCATATTTTTCGACTCACCTTCTATCGGTCCCGCCTGGAATTACCGTTTTCGTTTCGTTCGTATTGAACCATACAGTTCAGGTCGCCATTGTAGCTTCCTTCGCGGTGACGAGTTATAAGTTTGCCTTGGTGTAAACTTCGTGCGAGCACGTCGGAGACGAGGAAAAGATACGCGGCGACATCCCCGCTACAACCCCGGACAGTGAGAGTACTAGCGCCTACGCGCTACCGTTCGTGTACCGTCGCGAGCCAGCGGCGTCATCAGCGACTACGAGCCGTAGCCACGCGCAACTGCGCGAGCTATCAGCGAGAAGAGAGAGAGAGCACGCACCCGGTCGCCCTGACACCAGGCGACGGCAGCGAGCACCAGCGAGTATCAGCGAGCTTTCGGCCCGTGACAGCATCGTCGTCGTCGGCGGCAAGTAGCCTTATACCTTTTGGTGTAATTATTCATGCGTGCATATAGCTAGGCTCCTGGCCCACCGCCGCGCCCACTTAATCTCAATTGTCAGATGTATATCGCGCATAGCCACGTAAACTCGATCATTATTCCCTTTTGTAATGTTATGCGGTAGTAAATGATTTCGCGTGTGAGTCGCATGTAATCTATAGTATGTAACCGTATAATGTACCCTCGTTCCCACGTGTGTTATATCCCTGAGTATTTTGAACGATTGCGTAGTTTTATAAATAATTAACATAGCGTCGCGGAACTAGGCGGAAATGGAGCCTTAAATTTGAAATTCTATCTCCACTGGATTATTCGCTCTTAACAATATAACAATAGAATGACATGATTTAATGCATGGGAATCATGAACAAAAGTTTTACATGACAAAGAGACACGCGTTCATTCAAAATTGAACCAAAAGGCCAATCATGCCGAAATAACTTGTTACGTCTTATACTAAATATATTATACGCTTCAAAAAGAAAAATGAAGTATACGCCCTTTTTAGATAGATCATCGGCCTTTCGTAACGTCAACATTGAAATTATGTTAGAAAAACTAGCAAAACGTGGCTGCTCCTATAAGTTGATAATACTTATATAATTTTTAGTATATGCTAGAATCATCTTAGCAAGCTTGAAAGTTAATCAAAGATATACTTATAAAGGCGTACCTCAGATATGAACCTTGAGATCAATTCTTTATACTCTATATATAGTAAAAAGCTTATTCAAGAATATTTCAATGAAAACAACGATTCGCAGTTCGCAGTCGATATCGCAATCTACTCAACAAATAATAAATCTCTTGAAAAAGCCGCTAATAATTTTTAAAAATAGGTCAAGAATCAAAAATAGGTTTAGATCTCTTTTCGCAGAAATCCATTTTTATTAATTTTCATAAAAAAATATTCTTCCCGGTCCAACAGAAATAAAAATTGATGATTGTTCTATTCACTCAATCAAACTAGTAAACTTCTTAGTCTTCCTTTGGCTGCCAACTAAATTTTTTAGACCAATTGAAATGTCTGCAAAATAAATCTCAAATATAAGCTAATATATTACAATTCATACAAAGAGTTCATTGGGCAATAGATCCATATTCACTTTTCATTATTCATAAGAGCTTCACACGATTCATGATATTTAATTAACTTTAGAAGCATTTTTTCTCTTTTCTTATCAAACGGGGGGACATTATTTTAAAATTGAGATTATATAGTAAGGAAAAGATTTTTTTTGGATATGTGAAGTTTTACAGTTAAATAAGTAACTTAGAAATTGTTAAATGAGTTGACTTAACTTACACTGTATAAAATTTCCATTATATTAGGAGGCGAACTTAGTTACCAATTTTTTTAACGGAAAAAGGACATTTATAAGGGAAAATGGATGCACGTTAGCTTAATCAAAATATTTTTCGTTATTTTATACTACTTTCTCCCATCTTTCTGGTAATATGGCGATACCATGGCGAAAGAACGATGGCGGTTTCAAGGCGATCTAATCATCCACAAATTCTCACACTTCTTGAACATACCAGAAGTGCGCATCAACAAGGTCGTGCTGCATCGCTCTGAATAAATGGTTATCAGAAGGCCCTATGAATGGCGAGTACGCTGGATGCGATAACACTTTCCATTTGAGCTCCAACAGAGTGTTATTGAAGGCTTTCGCAATACATGGGCGAGCGTTGTCATGCATCACAATGTCTTTGCGTCTATTGCTCACTTAAACTCACTTAAACTCTCATTTAAACTTATTTCTTATTTAATCTTACTTTCTATTTTTACTCTGATCTTACTCTTATCTATCAAAAAAAGAATTTCTCACATAGTCCTTACCAATTAAGAATTTCAAACTTTGATTCAACCACCTGCAGACTAATTTGCATAAGTGTAATATTAATAAAATATTTTATTTCAATAAGTAGTAACAATTAATCTAAAATATATATACCTCCTCAGACAATATTAAAATTTGACTATGTAGATCCAGTAAACTTGCAACAGCTAAATAATAATTGCACGTAGCACATCCTCTTACTGAACGATATAAAAGAGAAATACATTGATTTCTGAATGAAAAGGCAAATGTCTGTAACAATATGTCCAAGATATTAGACATTGAGAAAGATGAATAAAAATATAAATAAATATCAATAAATTAATGCATATTTTTATCGGTATTACAGTCTTTATATTATAATTATTAGGAGGCGAATTTAATTTCCGACCTTCACGTTTCGGTGGCGATATAAGTAGTAGGAAAAGTCAGATGTGTCAGATCTAGTACTTATTTTTTAGTTTTGGCATTTACCAATAAAATTCAGTTCACAGGCGTCATTAGTTGTGTAAACATTATAATTTTTTGATCAGTGAAAAATGAATCATGATAAACTGTTTTTTCAATATGTCCTTTTGTACTATTTTGATTTTAAAAAATGTAGCAGAAACTTATTGATAGCTTCAAGAATGTTATGGCAAACAAGTTCCATCAGTGATAACATGTAAAGAGTGGTTTCAGCGGTTTAGAAGTGAAGATGCTAATGACAAAGAACGTTCTGGAAAATTCAAAAAGTTTGAAGATAGTGAATTGTAAGCTTTATTGGACGAAAACATGGTTCAAACGCAGAAAGAATTTGCTAATTAGTTAGGAGTCAGTCACAGAGCAGTTAACAAACGTTTACATGCGGTGGGAAAGATTAATAAAGAAGGAAAATGGATGCCACACGATTCGACCGAAAGTGCCATTATGAATTTATACAACATCGCACTTTCTTTGCCAGACAAAAAAAGGCTGAAAGTTATTGCTATGCAATTGGTGGGGCCAACAGAGTGTCTTGCACTACCAGCTTCTAAAATCGAATGAAACCGTCACTGCCGAGGTATAGAAATGCCGACTGAATGATTTGCAACAAAAACTTATCGATCATAGATCAGCAATCGTGGGCAATAGGCAAAAAGTCATGTTCTTGCAGGACAGTGCTCGGTCATAAGTTGCGAAAGCATTTTTTTGCAGCGTATTGTGAGTGGTAATGAAAAGTGGATCTACTATGCCAAACCTAAGTGCAAAAAGTCATGGGTGGACCTAGGCTAATTGTCCACACCAAAACGGAAATTCCATGGCCAAAAGATATTGCTATGCATTTGGTGGAACCAACATGGTCTGCTGTACTACCGGCTGCTAAAACCAAATGAAACCATCAATGCCGAGGTATACCGATGCCAACTGAATGAATTACAAGTGTTGCCGCACCCAGCGTATTTGTCAGACATAGCGCCTTCTGATTACCATTTATTCAGGTCGATGTAGCACGACCTCGTTGATGCGCACTTCCGACATGTTCAAGAAGTGCGAGAATTTGCGAATGATTGTATAGCCTCGAAACCACCATCAGTCTTTAGACACGGTATCGCCATATTGTCAGAAGGATGATGGAAAATATTTTGATTACGCTAACGTGTATAGATTTTACATCATAAATGTCCTTTTTCCTTTAAAAAAGGTCTGAAACTAAGTTCGCCTCCTAATTATATACTAAATATATTATAATAATATAATATAACTCCTAATATATTATACTGAAATAACGATTATGATCATCCCTGAACAATATCATATAGAAATTATTACTAAAAATCAAATTAAATTAAAGTAAAAATTAAAAATAATAAAAACAATAATACTAGAATATAGCTTATATTTATTATTTTTATTATTTTTAATTTGTAATTTAATTCAATTTTATTTTTCGTAGTAATTTATATTTTAGATTCTGTCTAACTGTTATTGTCTGACTGTTATTACTTTAGTATATGATATTATAATATATTATATGTAAAGACTGTAAGAGCGATGAAAATATTTATTAATTTAATTCGACATTAGTCGACATAAGTACAATTTGTAATTTTTAATATCGATAAATGTAAAAATGATTATGATTACTAATTCTCAAATAAATTTTATTACTATTTATAATTTCACAAACGTAATTCTTTTTAAGCTTTTATATTTAGATTGATTTGGCTTGGATTAGCAATGTAAAATATTCATTAGTTTGTGAATAAACAGTCGACATAAATAATAATGTGTATGAGTAGAAGGGTAAATATATACATATATCCTGGAGGCTGTCCCCCAGGTTCTCAGTACTCGCCGTTCTTTATGCATGTTAGTTGCATGCCGTTCTTTATGCATGTCTTTATGAAGTTAGAATATATCTATAGAGGTTCATATAAAACGTGTATTTCTGCAAGGATACTTGCATACATCCTCCCCCCAAGAACATGGGCCCTTTTGCTGAAATCGGGAAAGATGAATAAAAAAATCATATTGATAAAATGGGGTGAAAAACCTATATGTATTCCGAAAGGACTTTACAAATAATAACAAATTGTTATAAATTATTCCATAATCCTCCTTCTTCGGGAATAACGTATTTCTCCTCCGAGAATCTCTGTAAGATCTTTATTTAGTTTTGACGCCAGAAGGACCATAACTAAGTACTTTTCTTCCTCCTGGTAGAGTTGCAGAGGACTTTTGCTCAGCGCATCGGCAATTTTGTTCTCTTGCCCAGGTATGTAACAAATCTGAATATCGTAATCCGGTATTGATAACATTCATTGCGTCAACCGTGCATTTAAAAAACGGTAGCTTAACAGAAAGCTCAAAGCGTTATGGTTTGTTTTACATATTATTTGTGATCCTAATACGTATAAGTAGAGAGAAAGAATTCCTGAAGCGTCCATACTATTGCTAAAAGTTTTATTTGTGCGGTTTAGTAGTTGGCATCTACCTCCTTTAAGCTTCGTCTACTGAAAATTATTATGCGTATTTGCCCGTTCTAGTTTTGCTATGAGAGAGAAGCTCCTAGAGCTTAAATGCTAGCATTCATTGTTAAGGTATAGAGCTTATCACGGATAGGATGGCTCAGCCTGGATGCTTCCATAAATAGGCTCTTTAAACTTCTTTACAGGCCCCCAACTACATCTGACTCCTCCTTTCAGAAAGTTGTAAACTGCCCGATAAATTTTTGTGATTTTTTTCGAATATTTGGAATAAAAATTCAGTAAGCCTAAAAATCCCCATAATTTTTTGTATTCTGAGTTCTGGGGAATTCCTGAATCGCTTGGGTTTTCTTAAGATCTTTATTTCATTATTTTATCTCATTGCAGCAGGACTTTACTTTCTCGAAGTTTAAGGCAATTCCTTCCTCCAGTATTCTCTGGAAAAGGATTTCTAAATATAATTAATCGAAGATTCGTTATACACTAGTTAAAACATGTTTTAATAATAAAAGTAAATTATCAATGCAAGCACTGTGATAATTTCACAATTTCAAGAATATTTATTTTGACATAATGTTTCGGCTATGACGCCATTATCAAAGATCGATAAAAAGTGTATCGATCGTCACATCAATGTTTGATAATGGCGTCATAGCCGAAACAATGTTTTCAGAATAAATACTCTTAAAATTTGAAATTATCCAAGTGTTTTCATTTATAACTTCTAAATGATCGACTTTTCTTGAATGCGGTATATTTCCGCGATTCTGTATTTGAGAACATCTGCCAGAAACTTGCTGCTAGATAACAACTCGTAATTCTGATATCTGTGCACTTTTTTAAAACCCCGACTAGATCTTCAGGACTTTCGTGGTCGTCCTGTACTCGTTTATTGAACTTCCTGGCGCCCAGGTACAAAGTGTGCTTCCGTTCTTTTTCTGGACTGAAGAGACTGGATTTATATAGAAGTTAGATCATCTTTTTATAATACTCCCACTAAGCATTATGCGTATCTCATCTTACGACTTCTCGGTATTCTAATGGAATTGATTACCATTTATAAAAAAATGGTACTTCTCCCTTCAAGATTGGACTATGCTCATAACTAGTGAACTTTCCGGATTCCTAAATATGATCCTGCATCATTTGATAATATTACTAAGTTCCTTCCATTCTTGGGTCTAGATAGGTAGTCTTGCGATTTCTTCCTCAATTGTTTTATCTCGCATGTTCGGACATTTTGAACTGCTCACAGGATCGTTATTATCGACGGGAGTTTCTACGTATAAGCAAATAATTTTGTTTATTTGCTGCTCATCCTGAATCTCACAGATGCCTGCTAAGTAAAATAAGTTTTATTCCCTCTTCCCTCTTAGGTCGAAATGTACTAAATCCCGGCTAACGTCAATAATTAAATTTATTGCCTTTTGACTGCTTATATCAATGTTGCAGTCTTTCATTAATTTGGGTATCACGATAAAATTCAGTATATAACTGTGATCTCCTATTTCTAAATTTATCGAAACTGTATTTTTAATTTATTCCCTTTTTCATCCGTGAAACCTATCGTGAGGAGTATCTCCTCCGCTCTTTTTTATAAATTTGACGAGACGTTCGTTAATGTATGCCCGTGTCGAATAGAACATTCATCCTTTCGGGCTCGTAAGGCTTTGTATATGATTTTCTGGCTTTAGGGTTATCATAATAAATCCTACTAATATATACTACCATTGACAATGTGTTGCAAAAATTTATTTTTATAACGGTGCGGCAACATTTCTCACATGCATTACCTATCACTCCATAAGTTTCCGAGACCAAATAATAGTCCTTAGCCGCACAGTTACCCATATAGAAGATTGAAAATGCGCTTTGCGTAAACGACTTATTTGGTTGGAAAATTGCCATGATCGATGGCAAGTTGGCTCGATAAAACAAATGGTGCCGAAAGAAATGCTTAAATCTACAAAGTTGTTAACAGATACATAATTTATAAATATAGCATACGCAATCTAACATTTTTACACGAGATCCACTAGTGACCCTATTTTCATACAAACGCCGGTCAGTTACTTAGATACCCAACATAATCTTTAGAATATTGTTCTAGAAAATTAATAATTGTTCTAGTTTAATTTCCTTGTTTTTTTATTAATTAAGTTCTTAATTTAGATCTCAAAATAGTGGATTTTGTCAGTAAGTCATAAATTTCATTTCCATTCCAGTTACCACGTCTTCTAGAACCTATAAAAAATTTTGGAAATATTTTTACCATTATTATTATTAAATAATAATTTATTTAAAATATATAAAATTAGCCCTACATCTGCGTACTTGTGCATCTTCAGGTATTCTTGACTACGGTACACGACTTATTTAGTATAATTGTAGTATAATGTATTATAGTATATTAATACATTATATAAGATTGTATGACCGATACAAATCTTTATTACTTTAATTCAAAACGGTCGACGTGAGTACAATTTTTAATTTTTTAACGGTGTAATTAGATTAACAGATTTGATTTCGCATATTTTTCGCGTAATTTGCCCAAAATACTGTCATTGCCGCCATGTGGCTGTCTCGCGCATCCATTGTTGCATATCGGTCTCTACGTGGAAATGTATATATTATACAATATGATATTTTATAGCCTTAAAACTGTAATGACAAGCCTTAATTTCAGATAGACATACGCTTATATTTATCAATATACATATTACTATAATATACATATATATATATATATATATATATATATATATTTTTTTATTGAGCTTACCCAAGCTTATAAAAAGACTTATACAGCTATATAATATATATATATATATATATATATATATATATACACGGTGTCCGAGATATAACTAGTCATATTAATGAGACGAAGTCGAGAGAACACAGCAAAGATCAGCAGCTGTTATTTCCATGTCCTTTATGAATGCTCGCTTAACTGCTGGGATATACGAACGCATTGACGAAGCGATATTCACACGTCTTTTGAATAGAGATTTTCATCTACATCTTTCTTCATCTACAACAGTCCCTTCCAATATTTTTTGTCAAGCTACTTATTTTTATAACAGCCCACAGTACTGCATTGGAAATAATGAAGAAAAGGCAGATGTTTGCTCTCGGCCCGTGAGAAAATCGGTATCGTAGCTGGCGCAGACGAACTGACGGCGTGTGCACATATATGTTTTATAAAAACAAATGTGCAACTGAATTTTCTAAATGTTACAACAATTGAGAAATAGATATTGGAAATGGTAATCGAAAAGGACTGACCCGAACTACGAAGTATCGATCAGCTAATAAGTAATTTTACACAATTATTCCAAACAATTTATAATTATATAAAAATTGTACTGTGAAATTTATAGAATTGAAATTAAATTAATAAAATTATTGTAAAATGTATAACTTAAAACAATTTTTGTAAAACAATTAAATAGAATTTAGAAAAAATAGAAAAAAAATTTCTGCTCAATATAAAAAAATTCATTTAAATAACAATCATCAACGCGCAGAGGGAACTTGATTGATTATGTTAAGGTACGACGCCGCCTTCGAAAATTCGAATTAAATCCCACACTAATGTATTTTAGATATTCCCATTAAGGCTATCTTAGTGAGATAATATGCACGGTATTATGGAGCAAAGAAATTTAGAGCAGTGGTGCGCGATAAAATTTTGTGTAAAACTCGGCGAAACCGCGTCAGAAACTTATGAAAAAGTGCTTAAAGTGTATGATAGTGATGCCATGAGTCGGAGTTACTTGCTTTGGTGGCAGGCTGATTTTCAAATTGGCCATGACAGCGTGAATACGAGGCGCGAAGCGGAAGGCCAATTCAAGTACGGACAGACGCGAATGCACAGCGCGTCCGCGCTCTTGTTCATCAAGACTGGTGACTAACCATTCGAAAGTTGGCTGACGAGTTGAATATTAATATCAAAGATCGACATATTGACTCTGTTGATAACATTCAAGAATCTGTGAGGAGGGTACTCGGTGAGGTCCCACAAGAAATGTTTCAGAATTCTTACCAAAACTGGAAAACACGCTAGGATAAGTGTATAGATGTGGAAGAGGACTACTTTGAAGGAGATCGCAGCGATGTACCTAAATTGTTAAATATACCCGATTTCTTAATTTTGTCGCAGTACTTAATTGTCTAATCTCGTATATATAAATTTATATTTACTTATCTGTGTAAAATAGATTTCAGTACATTTTTCTGTTTAAATTTGTAGTAATGAAATAACATTATAAAATGTTATTCTATGATTTTCTTTGGAAAATATATAAAGACTTTTTTGATTATTTGATTATAAGGATCAAAATTTGACAGAAATTCTTAAACTAACATAAATTAGACAAATTATTAGGTTTACAAATAAGTTTCCACCGTTTTGAAAAGAAGGCGCCACCGATAAGATAACATCGAAATTGTCAGCTGTAAAATGTCGTTTCGTATATGCTGACATCGGAAAACCGTATAACCTTTTAATAACTGTAACATTTTGCTAGCATTACCTAGTTTTTACATTGTGTTAAGCTGTCAAGTTTTGAGCCAAGTAAGCATCATTTGCGGGAATTGTTAATTTACTTCTTTCATTTTAAGTAATCTGCATCTGAATTACATCGACTACTCATAGAAGCATGTGGCGATGTTAATTCCAGCGAGAGAAGCTGTTAGGAGTGGTTCGAAAAATTTAAAAGTGGTGATTTTGACGTGGAAGACAAAACACGCAGTGGAAGGCCCAAAGTGTATGGTGACACAGAATTGGAAGCTTTATTGGAGGAAGATCCGTACCAAACGCAAGAAAAACTTGCACGAGAGTTAGGAGTGACTCAGTAAGCTATTTCAAAACGTCTCATAATTATGGGTATGGTTCAAAAGCAAAAAAATTGGGTTCCTTACGAACTGAAACTAAGAGACGTCGAGCGTCGCTTATTCGTTTGCGAACAATTGCTCTAAAGGCAAAAATGCATAGAATTTTTACATCGAATTGCGACGGGAGATGAAAAGTGGATTTACTACGACAACGCAAAGCGTAGGAAGTCATGGAGTACGCCCGGGCATGCTTTTACTTCGATAGCCAAGCTAAATATTCATGGTAAGAAGCTCATGCTGTGCATTTCGTGGGATCAGCTTGGAGAAATCTATCACGAACTATTCCAGCACAAACAAACCGTCTCCGGGGAACGTTGCCAACCACCGCTGATGCAATTGAGCCGATCATTGAAGATTAAACGTCCACAATATACTAAAAGGCACGATAAAGTAATTTTTCAGCATGACAACGCTCGGCCAATTGTTTCAAAACATCCTACTTCATCCGCCGTATTTACCAGACATTGCTCCTTCAGACTACCACCTTTCCGATCGATGACTGATGGTCTGGCTGAGCAGCACTTCACTTCATAGGAGGAATTGAAGAAATGGGTCGATTCGTGGATCGCTTCAAAATACGAGCAATTTTTTAGAAAAGATATCTACTTGCTGCTCGAAAGATTGCTGTGAAAAGTAGTAGAAAGTGATGGGCAATATTTTGAATGACATTATTTGTACCTGTTTTAGAATAAATTCTTATTTCTTTATAAAAAACCGGGGAAACTTATTTGCACACCTAATAAAAATTCTTTTTTCATTTTCTCGATAAACTAGGAATATATATAGGATATATAGTTAGGTATATATAGTTAGTATATAACTAGGATATATAGTTGACAAATTGCAATTTACAAAATATATATATATATATATATATATATATATATATTGTGACGGGGAACGCAAGCATTGCGTGCGCTTCCTTTCCCCGTCCCGTTGCTCTCTTTCTAGCCGTAGCATGTACATATGTATTTGTATATTTGCATGTAGAAATGTTTATCTGTTACAGGCCGACGCACAACCACCGGTGGAGAGGTAAGTGAGAGAGAGAGCGGGGAGTGGGGAGAGACAGCCACGCGCGCTAAGAAACAGAAAGAAAGAAAGCCGCGAGCTAAGACAACGCGTCGTTACCGGCCTTCTACGCACGTCGTCCGTTTCTTTTTTTTCGGTTGCTACCGCCGTGCCGCGACTAATAGCGTGTGGGAACCTGCCTTGTGCTCCAAGGTCCGCCCCCCTCGTACCTCGTCTTCGGGGAGAGTGCCCGATTTGACGCGCTTGCTGTGCCACAGTGGTGTGAGGGTGTGCAGTGCACACGCGCCGAACACGAGCTCGAGCGGACGAATTGTCGTCCGACCCCATCTACGCGGAATAACCGCCCCATCCCGGGGCCCCCGGAGGCCAACGTCACCGCCGCCCCCGGCAAAGGAAGGCGCTACTGCCGGACGAGAACGCGCTGCGAGACCTACGAGCTCCGGCTCCCTGTAAGTGGCAGCCCCTTTTCTCTCTCTCTCTCTCTCTCTTCCCGAACTCCTCGCGCGCCGTCGCCTCGCGCGCCGTCGCCTCGGCGACCCTCAGCCTGCGTCCCGCACGCCTCGTATATAGGCGCTGTATTGTATTTGTATGTTTAGCACCGCGCCATTAAAACTTATTTAAATTTTAATTATTTTTATTTTTTATTATTATCAAGTGTGCTGCATTAGCCACCCTATTCCACGCGCAGCCCCGAACGCGATATTTCGCCCTTCGCGGACCGCCCCTCTCCCTCGCCGGAATCCTTCGGGGCTAAGCCCAGCCGGGCACAGATTTGCAACGGCCGTGCCCGCCGTCCTCGTGCTCGAGGCGGACACGCGCACCGTTACATGGCGCCCAACGCGATCTCCGGATCGCACTTTATATAAGAATATTTCATATATCTTTATATATCTTATTACATATATACATTTTATAATATATATGTAATGATATATTGTATTATAGTGCCCCGGCGAATATTCGCAAGTGACGCGGATGCGCGAAAATAATTTAATAATTTTATCATAGTGAAAATTGTAATATTACAGAGCGAACGCACAGCACATCGCGAGTGTTTACGTTGCGATTTCGTAGACGTAAACACTCTCGAAGTCGGCCAAGGCCAACGGCAATTCGGCGAAAGCGGCTGAAAAGCAGCACAAATGAAATATAATGTTGAATGCGGTAATATAATATTTGTGCAGTTTTTCAAGCAAAACTAATTTTAAGTTAAATAGACACATATACATTAATTTATATAATACTGATATATATATATATATATATATATATATATATATATATATATATTAATTGGATGTAACTTTAAAATTTAGCTTAAATTAAATATGTGAATTCCATCTAAGCTAAACTAAAATTAGTCAATAATTAATTTTTAAGATAGCGTAATATGAAAATATAACTGATATAAATAGATTTACATTCGCCATTATAATATAATAATAAATTTTCGCCGTTACAGGCATAAGGAACATTTAGTGTAAATTAAATATAATTAAAAGTTCTCTTCTTTACACATAGTCGACTATAAATAGCGAAGTCAGCGATCTGTGTATATTCACATACACAGACCACCGTGACTCTACGCTGTACATACAGTGTACATGCGACTAACGCAAATTTTTCTTTGCTTTCAATTTAATTTGATCAAAATTGATTGTTCCCTTTATGCCTTTCGCTTTCTAATCTTCATTTTGATATTCTAATATCTCTAATATTTTTGCAGTATAATTTTTTTTTGTTTTTCCCTTCTTTCAAAAATACAAAAACAAACTTTGTTCTTTTAAAGGTGCAAAATAGAATTTAAAAAAAAAAAAAAAAAAAAAAAAAAAAAAATCGGAAAATATTTAAAGAAAATTTTTTTTTTGAAAATTTTTTTTTTTGAAAACTAAAATTAAAATTTTTTTTTTTTGAAAACTAAAAATTAAAAATTTTTTTTCTTTTTTGTGAAAACTAAAAATTTAAAATTTTTGTTTTTTTTCGAAAACTAAAAATTAAAGTTTTTTTTGAAAACTGTAAAATAAAATTTTTTTGTAGAAGTTATAAAAGAACTAAAAATAAACTATATTTTTATTTTTTTGTGTTTTCTTTTTTTTGTATTTTTGTATTTTTTTTTACATTGCTTAAAAAATATTAGGAGTGTGAATAAGTCTTTCCCGTTTTTTGTAAGAGATGGCGCCACCAATACTGTGCGAGTATTCAATGGTTACATATGTCATAATCAAAGCTTATTCATATGTCAACAATTCCATACTAACACATTAGTTAAAATTTTTTCGCATCATAAATTTTTGATATCGTGAAAATGTCGAAATTTGAGCCGAGACGACGTCATTTGCGGGAAGTTTCACTTTATTGGTTCAATTTGAAGAAATCTGCTGCCGAAACGCATCGATTGCTTCAGGAGGCTTATGGAGAAGGTTGTGTCGATGATTCAAGTGTTCGCGGATGGTTTCGACGCTTCAAAAGCGGTGATTTCGACGTGGAAGACAAGGAGCGTTCCGGGCGGCCGCAAATCTTTGAAGATCGAGAATTGGCGAGCTAGGTGTGGTTTACTATGAGCTTCTGAAACCGAATGAAAGGATCACAGGCGAGGTCTATCGACGACAATTGATGCGTTTGAGCCGCGCACTGCGAGAAAAACGGCCACAATACTCCGACAGGCACGACAAAGTTATTTTGCAACATGACAATGCTCGCCCACATGTTGCACCGCCGGTGAAAACATACTTAGAAACGCTCAAATGGGAAGTCCTACCCCACCCGCCGTATAGTCCAGACGTTGCTCCGTCTGATTACCATCTCTTCAGATCGATGACGCATGGCCTGGCTGACCAGCACTTCCATTCCTACGAGGAAGCCAAAAAATGGGTGGATGACTGGATAGAGGCCAAGCCGGTCGAATTTTTTCGCAACGGGATTCGTATGTTGCCAGAAAGATGGGAAAAAGTTGTTGCTAGCGATGGCCAATACTTTCAATAATTCATTTGTAACCATTTTTTCACAATAAAGGCTCAAAATTTGAAAAAAAACGGGAAAGACTTATTCACATACCTGATACAAAAAGGAAAAACTATTACAATATCAAAATAAATTTTTTTTTTGGAAATTCGAGAATCCGAAAGCCGAAATAAAAATTTTGGGGAAATTTTTGATAAATTTCTTTTGATAATTTTTGAAAATTGTTGAATTCTTTTTCTCTTATATTTTCTGGGTTTTTTTTTGCGTCAGTCGCCCCTAATTTTTGCGTTTTCGCCCTCGCACTCCACTATCTCTTGAGATTGCCGGCTTTTAATTATTTGCTTTTAATTATTTAATCGAAAGCTTTGGCTGTAACGCTCTATTTTTCTCACGTTGTATTTTTTTCCTTTTTCCGTTTGTTCGTTTGTCTTCTTCTAATTTTCAACGGAAGAAATAAAAGATGTCAAATCCGCCAAACGAATTTAACGACTGGCTTCAAAGCCTATGTGAGGAAGAAACAAACCTAATTACAGCGGAACTAGAATTAAAAAATGAGGGTTCCCCATTTCAAAGGGCTGTTAGGCTATACCATAGCTAGCAGGAAATTATAGCCCGGGAGATTTTGTGGAATGCGAGAGTGACAGTGATAGTATAAAAACACGCGCGCGCAGAGATAAAAATCTGTTAAAGATAATCGTCACCTCGACAATGCGCGACGCAACAAAAACTTATATTTTGGATCGAATGGAAGCAACATACACCGAACAAGCGGACGATTCAGCTGACATACAGCAGGCTCGGAAAATTTACCCGAGCACAGATCAAAGAAATAGCACAACAGCTGTCGATCACCAAATACAAAATCTGATCGACTTCAATTTGGCCGAGATGAACAGGCATGAACCGCTCGCATGGAGCACTGCCAACGAATCGCCGATTCAGGCAGCCACCACGAGCGTAATTACGCCTCCCGACTCGGGTGTCACGAATGACACCACACGTCCAACCCAAGTCACATCTCAGGCGACAAATAAAACAGTCGAGCCTCAACCGACTGACCTCGAAAACAATGTAAACCTTCGTCAGGGATGACATGGCCTGCAAAATATGCTGCAAACTTGGATGCAACACCAAAACTGCACTGTTCAAGATTTCCAGCAGAGGCAAAGTGAGATGCACGCTACGCTAGCCAGCATCCAGCAGCAGCTGCAGAAATCGGCGCAACGCGACCGTGTCACTTTCCAAGACACGTACGATCTGCAATACGTGGAAAGTGACAAAAACCTCAACAATAATAGGTTTGTAGGGTCGACCGGCGAGCCTACGGTTTCGGCTCCTTGCCACCCTCGGTACCAAGGGCCTGGAAGGGGGGGACATCACCTGGATCGAGATGTGATGAGCTCGCCCGCGAATACAACGCGATCAACGCCGTCAAGCACCTTGGCCCAGTGCACGGATATTGGTAAGACCGTGCGCCAATGGAAAATTAGATTCAATGGTGCCAAGGGGAAAAGTGTAGAAGAATTTCTGCAAAGGATCGCGGAATGTCGCAGGTTGACACCGCTCACGGACGAGGACATGCTCAATGCCATGACGGAGCTCCTGGACGGTGTCGCCCTGCATTGGTACCGTCAAGAGTTCTGCCACGCAGCCCGGAGCTGCTACGGCGTCGATCGACGCTTCCAAGCTGAGCTAATCAGCGAAGCGCAGCGGCGTACGCAGGCGAAGCGCGAGCCAACACGTGACTACGTGTTTTGTTTGTTAACGATTCTCAATCGGTTCGAAGAATCATGGTCGGACGACAAACAACTCGCCCTGATCTACCGTAATCTACTCCCGGAGATACAGAAGTTAGTTCCACGGGAGAAGATTACAAGCGTCAATCGCCTAATGGAGCTTGCTCGAGAGGCCGAATGCGTCCTCGATGCGGAGCGAAATTATAAGCCACCGCCATCACCTGAGGACAGCATAATGCCCGAAGTGGCCTTCCATGCGGCAGACACGTCTCGAACGCGCCCGAAACCAAGGATCGCGGCCGTGGACGTGAAGCCGCCCAACTTCAAAGCTCTGGTGCGAGAAGTTTTGCAAGAAGCTGGCTTTAGAGCCACCTCACCTGATTTAGAGGCGCCAGGCGTCGCAGCCCTTATCCGGAAGAGGAGCGGTCGCGATTCACGCCCGAGGTCGCCGCGTACAGGAAAAACCAGAGCGTCGACCTCACCTAAGTCGGAGAGGAAGCCCTCCTTCAAAGGAAAGCTGGTGCACGAGCCCCTCAGTGACAAGAACAAAGGTCGGACAGCAGGTCCTGATCCGCGGTTCTTGTGCTGGGGCTGTAGTTGGCCTGGCCACACCTTGCGCAGCTGTCCCGAGTGTTCGGGAAATGCGAAAAAGGGCGAGTAATTGAGGTTCAACTCGCCGCTACGCTCCGTGAGACCTCTGAAGATCAGCATGCAGCTGCGAGGACACAGGGTAATGATGATTGCCCCCTCCTGTCTGTAAAGGAGGAGCATCACGACCGTGACTCCGCTGACTTAGCCACAAGTGTCGACCCCGATCGGTATTCACGTTGGTGGGTCCAGGTGGGCATAGGCGAGTTTCGTGCACTGCTCGATGCAGGGGCTGCTCGTACAGCTCTCGGAGCAATCGGCCTGCAGATTGCATCTGCCCTCGGTCGTCTAGTTCGACCCTTTCCTGGATCTGGCGCTCGACTCGCCACGGGAAAAATTGAGCCGATAATAGGCCAGATGGCCCTTCCGTTTGCCATAGCAGACGTAGAAATGGAGCTAGACGTCATCATAATTCCAGACTTAGAAAATGACTCTTTGCTCGGTGCAGACTTCTACCGCGCCTTCAATGCGGTCATCCACCCGCGCGACAACACCATGTCGATCGAGGGTGCTGCGGATTTTGTTCCGTTACAACTCTGCACCGTCTCAGTTACCTCGGCGTATTCGCTTGCCTCTATAGGCTTGGCCGATATTGACGATAGTCAACGTCGAGCTCTCGAGGAACTCCTCGACCGGATGCTGCTTGTTATTATCCGGTCTCTCAGAAGATAGAGCTGGAAATGCATGCGCAAGTTCGCAAGATGCTTGATCAGGGCGTAATTCGCAGATCAACCAGCGAATGGTCTAGCCCCGTCGTGATGGTTCGCAAGAGCGATGGGAGCTACCGATTCTGTGTGGACTATCGCAAATTGAATTCCGTGTCCAAGGTCAGCGCGTACCCGCTTCCTTACATGGACGTAATCTTACGGAAACTGAGAAATGCGCGATACATCTCCACACTGGACCTCAGCAGCGCCTACTATCAGGTCCCTCTTCGTGAGGAATCGCGACACCTCTCTGCCTTCACGGTTCCAGGCATGGGGTTATTCGAATGGACCCGGATTCCATATGGTGGCGCAGGTGGCCCTGCCACCTTTCAGCAGTTAAGCGACAAGCTGATCGGCCCTGAAATGGAGCCGGTGGCCTTCGCCTATCTCGACGATGTGATCATCGCTACGGAGAGCTTTGACGAGCACCTCAGGTGGCTCGAACGTATCCTGCGACGAATCTCCGATGCTGGCTTGACCATCAATCGGCAGAAGAGTAAATTCGGACTCGCAGAGGTACGGTTCCTCGGCGTCCTCGTGGATCGTGACGGTTTTCGACCCGATCCGGATAAGATTGCACCAATCTTGACTTACGTCGCACCAAAGAACCTGAAGCAGCTCCGTAGGTTTTTAGGCCTTGCGTCCTGGTATCGCAAGTTCTTAGAGAACTTCGCAACGCTTGCTGAGCCTCTCACCCGATTAACCAAGAAGAACATCAAGTACCATTGGGGAGAATAGCAACAGCAAACCTTCGAACAAATCCGGGCGCTCGTCGCATCTGCACCCGTCCTTTCTCGACCGTCGTTTGGAGAAACGTTCGTCATCCAAACGGACGCCAGCGACTCGGGACTAGGCGCCGTGCTCACGCAAGCTGTTGATGGCGAGGAGCGCACGCTCTCCTACGCTAGTCGCACGATGACTGCGGCTGAGCGTAACTATTCGGTCACCGAACGTGAGTGCCTCACCGTGCTATGGGCTGTGCGTAAATTCCGCCCGTACGTCGAGGGCTATCACTTCCAGGTGATAACCGATTGCAGCAGCCTTCGTTGGCTGCACTCATTACGCAACCCCACGGGCAGACTCGTCCGTTGGGCCTTGGAATTGCAGGGATATGACTACGAAGTCATCCATCGGAAAGGTACCTTGAATTGCGTACCAGACGCCCTCTCTCGTCTGTAGGAAGACGAGCCGACCTGCGAAGTCGCCTCCCTCGGCGTCACCGATGTGCAAGACCCCTGGTATTTGCGCCTTCGTAAGAAAGTGGTGAGCGATCCGACCAACCTCCCATGGTGGAAAGTCGTTGGGCAGCGACTATGCTACTACCGTCCCGATCCTGCCGTCGAAGATTTAGTAGACGACCAGTATGCGTGGAAGTTAGTCCTGCCTAAAGAAGATCGTCGTACCGTTCTGCATGAATGTCATGACGAGCCCACAGCTGGTCATTTCGGACGCCATAAAACGTATGACCGTATTGCGCGATCGTACTATTGGCCATCAATGCACAAAGATGTGACACAATTTGTCCGTGACTGCACCGTTTGCCAACAATGTAAGGTACAGCAGGATGCACCAGCTGGCCTGATGGGCCATCGAACGGTCACCCGCCCTTGGGAAATAGTAGCTGGAGATGTGATGGGTCCATTTCCACGATCTACCCGGGGATACGAGTATTTGCTCGTCTTCATTGATCTGTTCACTCGCTGGGTAGAATGTATCCCCATCCGAAAGGCGAATGCGCAAACGATTCGCCGCAAGTTGAAAGATCGCGTATTTTTACGCTTTGGTACGCCCGGAGTATTCCTATCGGACAATGGCACCGAATTTCGTAATAAAATCATTGAGAAATTCCTTGTGGAGCGTTTGCGTCCAGGTTGCGCCCAGGGGGCCGTCAGATAACGTCAACTTTCCATCTTCTCCTTAGAGAATGGCGCTCTCCCCGAGCAAGGTGGCCGCCGAGATACTCAGCTCACTATGGGAGGCCGCCTTCCAGCGCATAGAAGTCCAGGAGATGGGTCCCCCGGCCGTCCGGCCGAGTCCAGGGCTCGTGGGCCTCGAGTACGCCGCGATCGAGGAGGGCAGATGGCCGAAGACCGCCGAGCCAGACTCGACGCCCCAGGCAGGGAGCATCCGGCCCGACAGCGTCCAGGCCCTATGCCAGCGGTTGGACCGCGTGTACTTCCGGCGCCAGGAGTTGGAGGTCGAGGAGGCCAGTGCCCTCCAACAACTCCAAACCTTCGTCCAGAGGGCGACGCCCGGACAAAGAGAGCTGCTGGAGTTCGGCGAGGTGGACTACCTCGCCTGGGCGGATCACCGGCGTAAAGCAAACGCCCTACTCCACCGCTGGGAGGAAGTGGACGGAGAGGCGACCAGGTTGCTGGAGCGCGAGCGCGCCGCACGCCGGACAGTGGAGGACTTCCAGGCCGCCTGCCGCCTGGAAATGCACCGGCTACGGAGCTCACTGATGCAGGCCACCCTGCCGTCCAACACCAATACCGTCGGAAGGACGCGCCCCTCGGTTGTCGAGGCAGCTCAGGCCCTCGAAGCCTTCCGCAGCAACACCGCTGTGGAGGCGAGACGCCTGCAAGTCCACGTCAACCGGGTGTTTGCTCTGCGGAAGAGGCCCGGCGCGAACAAGCGGCGTCGGACGCGCCTCAGTTTGCGCCAATTCGCCTACCCAGTTGCAGCCAGTGCAAGCTGGAGGGCGTGCGCCGGGGACGGGAGTGCCCCAACCAACATAACCACCCTGATTACGAGGGGCACGCCCCCAGGGCCACCGAAAAGCGGAATCGCCCCCAAGGCGCGAAGCCAGCTCACACCAAGTGAGGCGCCACAATAAATACTATAACAATGTAGTCTAATAACGAATAAACGTGCCCTCCAAAAACAACTGCGTCTAGGGAAGGGAGTTCTTTACCCGTCCTTCCTCATCCCAGTGATCCTCAGCGGTAGACCGCAGCCACCCCCGATCCTCATCCTGACACGATGGTCGATCCAAGAGAGAGATGTTGGGTCGACCTGTCACGCTTCTCATCTGTCACCTGCTCATTCATCATTGCTTGTGAGTGATTTTTTCATCAAAAACACCACCACAGGCATGCCACCACAGCATGCTGCTTTATATACCCCATCCCCATTTCAAATTTATTATTATAACATTTATAGGACCCCCCTTTTTTCTTCAACTTAAATGCGAAATACCATTTCTATATTAATAAGTAATGATAAGTGTTGCCCAATTTACTCGACTCTAACATTAAATTTACATTATTGGGATTTTTCAAAATATGAATATTTTCAAGAGTTTCTCTTTTATATTTATTCTTCATACCATGTTCCAAAATATTTACATTTTGAAAGTCGAAAGAATGTAACAAGTTTAAACTATGTTCTATTAGCCTGGATGTACCATTCATGCTTCGTAAGCTATATTGATGTTCATATATTCTTTGTTTTAGATACCTTCCAGTTTGTCCAATATAATATTTCTCACAATCTTCACAATTTATTTTATATACTACTTCTGTTTTCAAACCTTTATGATCTTTATCTTTATCTTTATTAAATGGCTTTCTAATATTATGTTTGTTTCTAAAATAAACTTGAATCTTATGCTTTTTAAATACACTTCTAATTCTTTCGGATAATCCTCTTACATATAGTAAAACCACGATTTTATTATTATTATCCCTCTTTGCCATATTACGTTCTCTAGTGCTATTATAAATTGATTCACTCTCTCTGCAATCATTTTATCCGCAAAGGCTATTGGATAGTCATTGTTAACGAATATCTCTTTAACTAATTTTAAATTATCTTTTCTAAAATGTCTGTGTGATAACTTGATTACTCTGTGGAGTCCCTTTACAGTACCTATCTTGTTCCCAGATAGATGATGTGTGTTAAAATTTAACAACCGACCTGACCATGTAGATTTTCTGTACCAATTTAATTTTACTCTGTTATTACTATCTCTAATAATATTGACCTCCAAGAAACTTAATTTATTATCTGATTCTAATTCCTTTGTATATTTAATTCTATCATGAATAGGGTGAAAAACATCCACCATTTCGTCTACACACCTATCGTGCATAATTGTAAAGATATCATCGGCATATCTTTTGTGAATAATTGGTACAAAATTCAACTTATTTAATGCAATATTTTCTAATTTTTCCATTACCAAATTTGCAATCACCGGTGACAAAGGTTATCTCATTGGACAGCCATATTTTTGTTCATAAATTTTAATTCAACTAGAAGACTAATAGAAATATTTGGGAATTTATTTAAAAACAATTGGCAGAAGCACAATTAAAGCATTTTAACAATAACGAGTGAATTTCGAGTTTTTGTTCGAGTGGTTTTTCGACTAGTCCCAAGCGTGGATGGTTCGATGGCTCTATTTTGGGCGAGTAGGTGTAAAAGAATTTACGAGTAAGATCGTAAACTCATAAAAACAAGATTTCAGTTCATACAAAAATCATTAATAAGGAGCAGGAATAACGTATATCATGACGTGTTGACTATATTCAATCTGTCTAGTATGTATATATGGTACATCCATCGATATCTGCTCACTCTATTCGATGCAGTGCTAATTTTAATTTCCCAATATATAAATATTGTCATAAAAGTTCTTTTTTTTTTTAGGAGTCTGTGAACGCTATTTATGCATTTCCAATGACGGTTCTCCAAGAACATTCCTGGTGAACGGCCGTCGGAATATGTGCGACTCGACACAAATCCCATGCCACTACGCAAGAAACACATATCTCCGTGTTGCACCGACACCAGCCCGGAACTGTTATGCACATTACTTCAGCCTGGGCGGCTGCCCTTGCGTGGTCATTTCACGTTCATACCTTTCATCGCGGGTCCTCATGCATACTCGATATCGCGTTTACTCTCATATACTTTCATCATCCAGGCATCCATCTGCTTTTTTGCTCCGTACTACATGCGTAACGTATTTTGTGATCCACCGCCAGCTGTCCGCGTCCGTTGTGTTACGTTTTCTGGCATGATCTCACCTATCCTCGTCTGTAGCCCTAGTCGTAACTCGGTCCAATGGTCGCACACAAAGAACGTGTGCTCCCCATCGTCCCAAGCCCATCCACAGTACGTGCATTCCGGAGAGGAAATCCTCTTCATCCTGCAGAGCTACTTACGGAAGTATCCATGTTCGGATAGAATCTGAGTAAGGTAGAAGTTCACCTCCCCGTGTTGCCTCGCCTTTCATGGACCGATTTCGGGTATAAGTCTTTTCATCCATTGTCCACGGTTCGCCCGTCGTCCACCATCTCTGCCACGTCTCAATCGTCTTTGTCTGTTCTTCAGTTGCAGCGTCTTTCCTTTGAACGTTCGGACTCCGCTCATAAATACGTTTCCGTTCGGCCGCGAGCAGATCGATGGGAATGACCCCAGCGATCACGAAAACCGCGCTCTCAGATACGGTGTGATATGCGCACGCGATGCTTAACGCGCCCACCCTTTGTACGCTTTTCAAGGCGTTCGCGCATTTTCTGATATTCATCGCGTCGGCCCATACCTCCGTCCCGTAAAGCAGAATCGAGTGGGTAACGCTCATTAGTAGTCTTCGTACGTTCTGTCTAGGTCCTTTTGAATTGGCCACAGTCTGCTTAAATCCTTTGTTTTTTCAGCTGCCTTATTAGTCGCATTTCGTAAGTGCGGCCAGAAGCTCAGCTTCGTATCCAAGGTGACCCCAAGATACTTGACCTCGCTCCTGGTCTGCAGTCTTTCCGTCCTTAACATGAAAGGAATTACCGTCTCTATACGTCTGCGAGTTAGTAGCAGTAACTCAGTCTTTTGTAACACCAGTTGAAGTCCGTGGTCTGTCATCGATTCGGTTACCCGTTGATGATAGTCGCGCGCAACTATCACAGCTGCCACATCGTCAGCGTATGCTACGAGGCGCACGTCTAAAGGCATGTTCAGTCATAGTAAGCTGTCGTACTGTACTTTCCAGAAGTCGGAGCCAAGGATGGAACCTTGCGCTACCCCCGCTGTCACGCGTTTTCGTTTCATTCCGTCCAGTGTCTCGTACGTCAATCCTCGGTCCCGTAGATAGTCCCGTATGATACGTATAAGGTAGGAGTCAACCTTAAAAGTCGACTCCAACGCTTCCAGTATCTCTGTCCATTTTGCTGAGTTCAAGGCGTTTTGTACGTCCACGGTCACTAGTAGAACCGGTGGTCTGGTCGCATGGCAGCCCCTGTTCGCCGAGTGAAAGATATTCGTCACGTCACCTACAGCCCCTATTGTCGACCGTCCTTTCCTAAATCTGTGTTGTTGTTCGGATAGGTCTCCGGCATCTTTAATTGCCTGTAGCAGTCTTGGCCTTAGTAGTAACTCAAACAGCTTCCCTATCGTATTAAGTAGACAGAGAGGCCTGTACGAAGAAGGCAAATCAAGGTTCCCTTTAGATTTACTGATGAGAACCAGTCGAGCCTCCTTCTATTGTCTGCTAATGACTCCATCCACCAGGTACCCGTTGTACAACTCTAAGAGGATATCCGGGCGACGTAAAGCGGCCGCCCGAAGCACCTAGCCAGGTATTCCATCCGGACCTGGAGCCTTGTTAGGCTTCAACGCATTCGAAGCCCTATAGAGCTCTTCCTGCATGAAGAAAGGGATGTCCTCAGCCGCCTTCTGGCGAGACTGTACTCCGCGGAATAGAGTTCCACTTCGCCTCGACTTCGAGCTCGTTGAGCTCTCCGTCTCAGCTTTGAGCAGGTGCTTCTGAGTTCCGCAATCTCAGCCCTCCACCAGTATGTCTGTCGTCTGTTGCGTACATTCCGTTTCTTGGGCATTGTGTCATCGCATAGACATTAGAAAAAACCAGTCGTCGCTGCCGCTAACGCCTCCACCCTTTCCCGGTTCGTCAACTCTTGAGGCACCTCCCGTGAGGGAGGCTTTGCATATTGTAGCTGCCTTTCGAGTTTGTCCTTGTCTAGGCGCTTTGGATTCCATGCGGTAAGACTTATACATCGCCATTGCATTCGTTTCCTCTCGTCTGTTAGTTTGAAAGCAATGTACTGGTAATCACTGACTGGCCTTCGATCACCCGCCACGCCTTCACCCTAGTCCGAATTCTGTTCCAGGCCGGAGTCACGTCCGCTATGGAATTACCATAGCCGCGTCGTCTGTAAGTCGGTGTCGTTCCTTCGTCGAGTACTGCCAGATCCAGCCTTGCGGCCATCTCCAGCAGTAGTCGTCTCCATCTGTTGGTCGATGTCATTCCCCACTCGATCGCTCTCGCGTTAAAGTCGCCCGCCACGATCACGTCGCCAGGGATTTCTCGTACCGCGTCCTCGATTCTCTCGAGTTTGGCCGCGTACTCAGAGGCACTGTAGTTTGGGCTTAGGTAAACGCTGACATAGGTAACACCAGCAGCCCTCGCCCAGACACAGTCCTCCTCAATCCTACAGCGTGCGATGTTCGACGTGCCCTTCCCTCGAAATCAAACTGCAGACTTGCCCGAGCTGCCAGCGAGCCAAGTCCGTGAACGTCTGTCCTTGTATTGCTCACTGATATTGAGCACGTCAATGTCCATTTCAACCGCAATCTGCGGGAGCAGTGCGTCAGCTACACTACTCCCATTCATGTTGCACTGGAGTATCATTATCGTCATCGCGTGACTGTCTTTGTTTTCTGTTCTATTAGGGTTGCCCTGAATGCGGTACACGAGGACGAGCCCGGTAAGTGTCCCCTGTCCTGGATGTTGTCCTCAGTACACAAGAAGCACTTCTCACGGCTCTTACAATCCCTGTGGGAATGATCCGCGAGACCGCATCGCCAGCAGCAGTTTCGTCTGTCCGGTCCTTTACAGTCTTGTACAGTAAATGACCGAACCCGAGGCATCGGTACCATTGATGTATTCAAAAAAGCAACTAATACTGCAAAGGCAATCTTGGGCCAAACCCGGCACATTCACTCAAATAAATATCTATGATATTATTACTTCAGCGGAATGTAACTTGTGTATTTGTGAAGGTTAATGCTGATATAAATAATTGACATATAACTTAAATCATTGAAATGTATACATACTGCTAGTTGCTTTTAACAGTGAAACTGGCTTTTTTAAACTTTCAAGAAATTTTAAATAAACATGTAAACATTAATTAACAAAAGATATTAAATACATTTACGAAACAGCAATTTTCGATAGCTCACTATAAGTATATATCTACATATATAGTCTGACGACTTCAATTGGATTTAAATGCAAAGAGAGATTTTTTATACAAATATAAGCGCATTAGAATTGAAAATTGTACTTATGTCGACTATTTCGAATTAAATTAATAAATATTTTCATTGGTCTAATAGTCTTTATAATATAAAATATTAAATAAAATAATGATAGTGAGATTGTATTTATTTATTATCGCTCCTGTTAAAATAAACTCACCAAAAATAAATTAGATTAAAAATTCAAAATAATAAAATAAAATCACTTCAGGAACTAAATGACCAGTTTAGTTCCTGAGGATGAACTGGGATGGTTCGAAACGTCGGATACCAAAGGAGAAAATCAGGTGGTGAGGGCGGTCAAACTATTCGTCACTAATATAGAATATGATTTTTATTTTATTTAATAATTTTTAATTTTTTAATCTAATTTATTTTTAGTAATAAGTTTTAATTCAGATTCTTGTGGATGATAATAAACAAAGACAGTTTAACTATCAATATTTTAGTTAATATATTATATTTTAACAACTGTAAGACCGATAAAAATATTTATTAATTTAATAAACGCATTAGATTTAAAAACCAGGGTTCAAGTTCGTGGCATAGCTGTGAAGGTAGCAGATATCATTTTATTTACTCAAGAGACAAACAGTGCCTCTGTTCTTTTCTGCTTCTCTTTTATAATTTCTTATTTCAGCCGTTCTTAGTTGGCTATCAGTGCTATAGCAATATCTCCAAGATATTAAATTTACAACAGCTAAAGAATATGGGCAGCAAACTTTATCAATGACATAGGGTTTTGAAGCCGCTACCTTAACAATCCGTCGTATTGTATATTCGAGAGCAGAGGCTGGTATAAAGAAATTCTGTCGCACGTCTATAGTGATGTAAGAGTGCTTGCTCTAGTTGGTGTCATAAAACAGGGCTTGTGTATATAGATAGTTCGAGACAAACATATAGAGATAAAAGGTGTTCCAAGATCTTCTTGAATTGATACAAGATCAATAATCTGGCCATGGAAAAGCATTTCAAATGCCCAGAGGAAAAATAGAATAGATGCGCTTGGTATATCGAGTAAATTAATGTAGATTGAGCAAGATACATACTGCTGACTGAATATGATTAACAGTTGAGCATCCTGTACGAAAAAACTTAATTATTAGCTAAGCAACATTGTACTTGAAACAGTAGTCGTCAGTCTGTACAAATGATTCTTTCAAATATTTTAATAATAACGTCCAACATTCAAAGAGGTGTATAAGTTATATAAGAGTTATATAAATGTATACCATGTAAAGATATAAAATTTATTACTTTTTGAGAACCAATGTATTAGAAAATGTTACTTACTTGTAGCCGGAGTAGTTTGCTTCGAGGAATAAATTCAATAATTCTTAAAAAATTTGTTACTAAAAAAACGTGAGGGCAGCTTCTATTCATTTTAGTTAATTCAATTGTTATAGCTGATAGTAATGAAATTGCATCACATTCCGTTGTACCTCTTCCAAACTCGTCTATGATTATTAGCGAATGGCTTTCAACTGAATGAAATACAGCACTAGTCTTAAAATATTTCAATGTATTAATATAAATGAAGTTGGTTTAAACATAATACAAAATTTATTGGACAGTGTCGATTATATAGTAAAATAGCAGCTTTATGTAATATGTAATTATATTATAAAAAATTCTCTTAAATTTTCAATAGCTTTTCATTTCTTAGTACTTATTATGAATAATTGCATAAATAGTCACTATAGATATTATTTTTATGGTAACAATATATCCTAGTATAAATAAAAGTATTAGAGGCGAACTTAGTTTCTGACCTTTTTTTAACGGAAAGGACATTTATGATGAGAAATATATACACCTGAACTTAATCAAAATATTTTCCGCCATTTTATACTACTTTTCCCATGTTTCTGGTAATATGGTGAGACCGTGACTAAAAAACGATGGCTATTTCGAGGCGATTCAATCATCCATAAATTCTCGGACTTCTTGAAGATGTCAAAACTGCGTATTAACGAGGTCGTGCAGCATCGATCTGAATAGCTGGTAATCAGAAGGCGCTCTGGCTGGCGAGGCCGCTGGTTGCGGCAACACTTGCAGATCATTCAGCTGGCATTAGTATACCTCGGCAATGACGGTTTCATTCGGTTTTAGCAGCTCGTAGTACAGCAGACCATGTTGGTCCCATCAAATGCACAGCAATACCTTTTGGCCGTGGATTTTCTGTTTTGGTGACGATGTGGACGATTGGCCTGGGTCCATCCCTGACTTTTTGCGCTTAGGATTGTCATAGTAGATCCACTTTTGATCACCACTCACAATACGTAACAGAAAATTCTTCTTTTTTTGGCTGGCAATCAAAGATAGTGCGATGTTATATCGATTCATAATGGCACTTTTGGTCAAATTGTGTGGAATCCATTTTCCTTCTTTATGAATCTTTCTCATCGCATATAAACATTTTCCAATTACTCTATCACTGACTCCTTCACTTATTAGCGAATTTTCGTCCAATAATGCTTGTAATTCACTATCTTCAAACTTTTTCGGTTATCCGGAACGTTATTTGTCATTAACATCAATATCTCCGGTTCTAAACGGCTGAAACCACGTTGTAAGCGATGGAGCTTGTTCGCCATAACATTCCTGAAGCAATCGATAAGTTTCTGTTAAACTTGTTTTCAAATCAAAATAGTCCAAAACAACACCTCGAAAAAACAATTTATCAGGATACATTCTTCACTGATCAAAAAATTATAATATTTACAAAAATGATGGAGCCTGTTAACTGAATTTTATTGGTGCCAAAACTGATAAATTTAAATTAAAAAAAAAACATTTATGCCAAAACTAATAAATAAGTACTAGATTCGGCAAGGGTGATTTTTTGTACTACTTATATCGCCATCTAAACGTAAAGACCGGAAACTAAGTTCGCCTCCTAATATTATTGTTTAGATTTTTGATGTTGTATCTAATTATAGACCTATAATAATAAAATGTATAATGTCTAACGTCTGAAGAAAAATTTAATGTTAATAAGTATTATATTAAGTTTGAATGTATCAAAAGAATATTCTTCTATCGTTAAATTACTTTTACTCTTTAACCTACCGGCCGTATACTTAGCCTGAGCAGTAGTTTCACTTTTTTGAATTTCGGTTCAAATTCTTAATTATTTTGTAAGTATTTTGTAAGAAAAGGTGTAGAAAATACGACTCTCAATATACCGGTATAACACCGATAAAACACCGGTATATAATTTGTTAGGAAATATATTCAGATAGCGTATGAAGATAGCGTACGAAGGTAGTTATGATATCGTTCCATAATTTGCTCCATAATGCTTAACGTATGACAAACAACTTTTAGAGCAACTTTTCTGAATGATATTGAGTGCGATGAAGAACTATAACGTGAATAAGATAATTCATTTAATATTACGTTGGGGCTTAGTTAAGACATAACTATAGCTAGCAATTGTTGAATATATTATTTTGATTTATTTTTCTATTGCCAGATGCGTAGACTCCAATATTGTCGATCTATTCTCTTCTGCGTGATACATGCTGATTCTATTGTATTATTATACCTTGGGGCTTATCCGATACAGTGTAATTAGCCGAATGTGTACACAACATTTTATATATATACCTTCGATTTATATCTGCGATTTATACTTGCGATGTATACCTGAGTGTTATACTGCGTTGTAGTGATCTTTCTTTAGTCTGTCTAGAACCTTTCGCAGAATAATTACGTCGCTCAGGTTCTACCCGTAACTTGTATTTATCTTTTTCTTTCTTTAAATAAATCGTTATTAGTTTGTAAAAACAATACTTTAAACAATTCAATCAATAGAAATATCATAAAAATTTGTGATTTTTAGTATATATTGAGGATTAAAAGTTTCAAGGGTTTTTTTCTATTAATGAAGTTAATTATTCAATACACCGAGAATAGTCCAAAAATCCTTTCTACAATATCCTAGTTTCTCGAATTTAAACTAGCAACATTCTTCAATTCACTTATGATAAGTAACAAAGCGAAATAAGCCGCTTCATTTTTTACTATAGTATTACTATTCTTATTACAATATGTTATTCCAATGTAATATAAAATATGATCAGTACATATAGAAATGTTGAAAAATTATTAAAAGCGAAGATCGCAATTGGATATTTGCTCCACAAGATCGTATTGACACATAGGCTCAAGTAGCAGAATGATATATTTGATTTCATAATACTTCTCTCCAATCAAGGAAGGTTTAGACATTTTTCCATCTGAAGTTTTACAAGGTGACGTATCAGAATAAAGAATATTAGAACAATAAGATAATCATTTTAATGATTAATTTCATTAATTTTTCTATTCCAAAATAAGAGAAATTTAAATTGAATCTAAGAAAAACTAAAGTATAATCTAAAATAAATAAGTATATCTGATTTCTCATTTGGCCTTTTTTTAAATAGTGTTCTTTCTAATATCAAGTATATTCGTTCCACTTAAATTAAGCTCGTATGGAAGCTTTTGATCTTTTCTAGCAACATAAATTAAAATCAGAAAAAGGCAATTGGTTAATATTGTAGATGATTATAGTAGCTGTCTTTGTAACTATTTTTGTCAAAAATATAAATCAATAAAAACCTATTTGATCTGGGACTTTTCTCAAATATTTAAAATAATTTTAATAGTTCGCAGTTAAACTTAAAAAGCCATGGTTTTTATGGTTTTCTTATGGTCTTCATCTATACATTATTGCCATCACAAGTTTCATGTAACATTTTGCATTGATTATGTGCGTGCTATTCTGCTTCTCCAGCTCAGCATATATCAGTTACTGGTCGAACAACGTGCCACTAGGTTTGTATCGCAAGTATAAAATATGCCTGATAATTTTATATTATATAAACATAGCTCTGTAAGTAACGAATAAATAAGAGAGTATATCGGCCGCGTTATTTTTCACGCCATTCCAATACTGGATATCAAAATCTCATTGCAGTTATTCGAGCACAAATCATGCTAGATGTCCTGATGCATTATTTAATTTTTCCAGCAATTTTAAATAATGGTCTTCCGTAACAACTGTAAACAGATAACCTTCTATATATAGACGCATTTTCCATATGCCCGCCACATAACTAAACATTCTAATTCTGTCATAGAATAATTATTCTCTGCTGCATTTAGCGTCCATCTGCATAAGCAACCGCAAACGTTTATCATCTATTTCGACACGGCCCTCAGTTCGAGTAGACTCATATATATAGTTTGTAGAAAAAAGGTAAATTCGAATTGAAACACCTTCATAATAGAGTTTTCGTTCAACTTTTCTTCAATACTTCAAATGCTGTTAACGGTTTTTCTGTCCGTATTCCGTCTACCATGTTTTCTAATAATGTAGTCGACGGTGCTATAATTTTGACAATATTTAATGAAAGTAATTAAACAATTATTTCACAAATAGTATTGACAAATCTTTAAGGGATAAAATTTATCTGAAGAGCTAAGATTATCTTAACTTTCTCAAGAACTAATTATACCCCCCAATGGATTCACTATGTGTCCAAGATACGTAACTTAGTAACGAAATTTGTCCGGATTAGACTGTAATTTTACAACTCTTATCTTTTCAAAGTAAGTTTTCAGAACTTGTTTATAGTGTCTCTACGTCATTGTAACTCTAATCATATCATCGAAATATGCAAATGCATTTGGAGCTATATAAGCTGTAATGACCTTATTTAACAATGTTGCTGGAACCATGTATAAGGTAATAGGAATTAGATGAAACTCGTAAGGGCTTGATCGTAGAACAGTAAGAGCCATTAAATATAGCGGCTTGGACTACGGCCTTGGACTACGACCGTTTTCGTTTGACATTGTCGTATGTGATCCATTTTTTTGCCAGTTACCGTCCGCTTCAATAATGGGTCGAGTTCCTTCCGTTTCAGTAGCACGTCGCAGGCGTTGATTCGGTCCAGAAGGTTTTTTTTGCGTCAAATCATGCGGTACCCAAACATCAAGCTTTTTTTTGTATCTAGCCTTCTGCAGATGGTTGAAAATTGTTTATTGACTAACTCTCATCTCCTGCACGATATAACGAGATCCCCCATGCCGGTCTAACTCGATAAATTCCATGATTTGATCGGTATTCGTCGTCACAGCTCTTCCGCCGGCTGGCTTATAAATGATGTCGTTTTCGCCTGCTCTGAATCGTCGAAACCATTCCTCTGTGGTTCGAAATAATAGCGTACAATCCCCCAAAACACCATTCATCTCACGGAGCGTTTCTCTAGCGGATTTGCCTTTGACGAAGGAAAACTTTAAAATAGCGCGAATTTCGACGTTAGTGAACTCCATGTTTACACATTGTTTTGTACATTGTGACTTTCTACAGTCATGATTGAAGAATTCAAATAAAAATTCTCAATTCTAACTCTTCGTATGTAGTAATATCCATCAGTTCGTTTTCACGATATTTTTTGCAAACCTTACTAAACATTGTCGTAACTCACAAACATTTCCTTTAACGCTTGTTCGCGCCATTTGCGCGCCTGATGTTCGGAGCGGCGTTCGTTTTGGAGTCGCTCGTTCAATTACTGAGACTACTCTTTGCGGTGCTACTCTTCTTGTCAAACTTGTGATCCATTTACAAAAATTAGAATTCTTAAAAGACGATCCCGTTCGCCTGTAGTCAGATAGTCAAATCGTGCTCATGTGGCTTAAAAAACACTAGTGTAACTGGAAAACGTTCGTCACCAATCGTGTGTCGTTGGTACAAACAGAACTGCCTTCCGTGACATGGGCACACGTCGGGAAAAAACAGAATCGGGCGGACTTAGCTACTCGTTGTGCGACACCTGCGCAGTTGCAGTCAAATGAGTTATGGTGGCATGGACCAACGTGGCTCGCCTCTCCGGCTGAGAACTGGCCGCAGCTACCAACAGCTCTAAAGCCACTGCACGTCCGGTCGAGCACTGATGAGCCGGCACTTCTGAAAACATTCTCGAGTCTTACTCGTTTGACTCGCGTGTCGGCATGGTGCTTACGGCCGCTACTACAACTTCCGCGGCGTAAGGTAGGACAGACATCATTTCTAATAGTTCTCATAACATCTGAATTGAACTATTCCCGTCTTGCTCTAATAAAATTGATGCAGTCGCTTGCCTTTTCGAAAGACATAGAACCACTGAAAATGGGCGAAACACTGTTAAAACATAGTTCATCACGCAAACTACGACCTATAATCGACGTAGATGGTATTTTACGAGTAGGTGATCGTTTGAGTAATGCCGGCTTACCGCAGGATATTCAACAGCCGCCAATATTGCCTCGATATTCCTCACTTAGTCAATTATTTGTGAAATATGCACATCGTCATGTATTGCATAGTGGACTCACTCTTACTACAAGTATTCTGTTGCGTTTTTTATGGATTGTGGGAATGCCGTCCGTAGTCAAATCTGCGATATATAAATGTGTAACGTTTCAGAGACACAAGCCCCGCTTATCCCAGCAGCTCATGGGTGATCTACCAGCAGCGCGAGTGACCCCTGCTCGATCATTTACGATTACTGGTATTATGGCGGTGCAGTTCAAGTACGTATCTCGATGGGGCGTGGCCAGCGTACATATAAGGGCTACATTGCGCCATTTATTTGCTTTGCTACCAAAGCAATTCATTTGCAGCTGGTGAGCGATTTGACAACGTCAACTTTCATCGCGGCATTTCGACGGTTCGTTAGTCGGCGCGGTCTCTGTAAACAGCTTTTTAGCGATAACGTTACGACATACAGAGGTGCCGACGCTGAACTTCGAGCAATGTTTAGGGCCGCATCAAAATTTTACTAGGAGGTGTCAGAAATCATTACCAATGATCGTACCTTATGGAATTTCATTCCTCCCACGACGCCACACTACGGAGGACTATGGGAAGCCGGGGTCAAATCCTCGAAGGCATTACTGAAAAAGACAATGGGGTAACACACACTGACATTCGAAGAGTTTTCGACAGTCCTGGCCGAAATTGAAGCATGTCTCAATTCACGGCCACTATGTCAGTTTTTATAGAGTCGGAGGACTTTAGCATTAACACCATCTCATTTTCTCATTGGTACTGCTTCAGATATTACTCCGGATGAACAACCACCATCAGTTTCAGCTCCTACAGCGCATTCGAAATCAATTCTGGAAGCGCTGGTCGCAGGAGTATATTTTACAGTTACAAGAGAGAGGGAAGTGGCGTAAACCCTCGATTAATTTTACTATCAGACAACTAGTTTTATTTAAAGACAATAGATATCCACCATCTAAATGGCCTTTGGGGCGCATTCTAGCTACTCACTCTGGCGCAGACGGTCTCGTGCGTGTCGTCACGGTAAAAACTGCTAACAACACACTCCGTCGCCATATAGTCTGTCTAGCGCCTTTAAACCTGGATCAGCCACAAGATGAAGAAGATGAAGTAACGCATCAAGACGACAGTCGTGTGGAGGACGAAGGACGAATATTCCGCGTTCACGCCATTTGCACGCCTGATGTTCGGAGCGGGTAAGCGAATGAGAGAGAGAGAGAGAGAGAGCGAGAGGGAGAGAGTGCGTGTAAGAGAGGAAGAGAGAGAGAGAGAGCTATCGGTGTGCACATAGGAGGTTTTATGGAGGTACAGTAGACTGGAGCACTGTTGACCAGAGGAATGCCTCTATCCTTTTGGCCCTGTCCCCGAACACGTGCAAGAGCCTGAGTGGCAGCATGTGTCGCCCGATGAGGGCGCTGGTCTCGGGTATCTCAACGTCGGGGCAGAGCGGAGGATTGGACCATCGAAAGAAGGAAGCCGAAGAGGGAAACGTATATTCTTAGTTCTTCTCATGGAGGTTTTTTGGGTGCAGGTCAGTATGTGTTTACAAGTCGCTCCGTAACCTCTGTACCCTCTCTAGTTTAACGTCGCATTGGTGTAGATCTTAAATGCACAGTTCACTTCATTTTTGATGCTCGTGCGTCTTATTTCACGATGGTATCTTATTAATCGATAAATTGTAGTTCGATTATTTGCTAAAGCTCTCGATCTTGCTCCAGGGACGCAATTACTAAGGAGTAGCGACGGAATATCCCGCTGCGCTACTTGAGGCCTTGGCGCCTCAGAGTGCGCCTCCTGTGTGTGTGTGTGTGTGTGTGTGTGTGTGTGTGTGTCTGTGTGTATGCGCGTCTTCCTGGAAGCAAGTGGTGCTGAGCGAACAACAGGTTTTTGTCAAATAAGTCGCAGTAATGTCGATACGAGCCACGTTTGATTGTATTGGCCCATTATTAATTATTGTGTTTGTTACTGTATTCTTGTAAGTGATGGTGTTTCTGTATGCGTGCCTAATTTTCGTGTATGCGCTTTGCTTTATGTCAATATAAAAATACAGTAATCGTTTCATGGCGAATATTGTACGTATTAAAATAACCTCACATTTAATAATAATCATTGTAAAAATAAAATTCACGTTATAGTATTTGATGGCTTTTCCGCCACATGAGACTGGTTTTTTTATGCCAGATAAATTCTATAAATCGTTGCTTGCTAATTAAATTTCGTTCAGAATAAAAAATCCTGATTTATTTATTTATGTATGCATCACACGCCTAACCCATTTAAAATTTAAGAATATTCACGCATTCGTACAGATATTATTTCTACTTTAAAAAGCAACGCTGAATTTTAAAATTAATATTTACGCTATGGGCATCTCTTGTCCAAGCTTACAAATCGACGAAACTGCAATATGTGGATAGATTTATATTTTTTAAATAATTATTTTTAATTTATGCCGGCCTATTTTCAAAGTATAAATACTCTATGATATTAGAAAACAAATCCCAAAAAATCCTGTCATAAAATTCCGAGAGTTTCAATAATAATCATCTTTACCACGTAATAAATTTTTATTTAAGGATAAAGAACCGAGTATTTGAGAAATTTGCCGCTATCGCACCGGCAACGAACCCCCTAAACTAGCCGGATTCAAGACCGTCGGTACATTCAAGTTTTGCAACTGCATCAACTGATGTTAAATTTTAGAGAACAGCTTCCATTTCACAGCTCTTCTCGCTTTACCGCAACGTACCGAAACGCGCAATATCCTTTTCCGTTTCCCGTGTCGACTTGCTTATCGGCTCGATCTTTCGTTTTCTCATTATTCTGCAATATCGTGGATTCCAAACCGCGCTTGTTATGTCTCCGCACATAAGATTCATTATAATCTCTTATACCAAAACTAATTTCATAATGTATGCGCTAGTATACTTACTCGACACAATATAAAAATATATGTAGAAAAATAATTTTAAAAAGTAAAATTATATAGAAATTAAGAATTATTACTTATCGGATTTTCCGGACAGCGGATTTTCCAAAAGCCCTAATTTACTGAATGCTTCTTTTCTCAACGGCAAGTAGTTTATAAATAGAATATGCAGAATACATATGTATAAATATGATACTGTATATATATGTATATATATAGTGACCGGCCAAAATGTCGGTCCGCGGTTGTGATACCGAATGTTCGCACGTAGGAACGAAAAGTCGCGAAGCGCGAGCAGCGAGAGTACGCGACATGCATTCAGAAAGTTGTGAGAAGAATCTTTCTTCTCTTCTAAGCTGCCGAGATAGATATTTGTATTGACGAGAGAACCATCAAAAATGTCCGACTCTCTCTCAATCCTGTCAGCTATCGACGCTATCCGCACCCCGGCCATTCCGACGATCGACCTGCGTCTTCATCGGAGAAATCCCCGCAGCCGGAAAAAACCCACGGAAGACTGAGCGACCGTCCTCACGGTCACCCAGATTCAAGCTCTGAATATCTACGGAAAGAAAAGTATAGAAGGAAGGAAGGAAACTTTGGGCAGAGAGAGAGAGAAAGAAGCAGTCGAAGCCAGAGAAGAACGAGTAGACATCCAGCTCTCGAGGAAGCAGCGGCGCCAAGGACTCAGCGGCAAGTAGCCTCTTTATAAATTGCATATATGTGAAGTGCGCGTCCCGGTATAAGCGCGCGCCATTGCGGTACGGCTACGCGCACGTCCTGTGCTAAATCCACTTCACGTTGTGTTCCCCCCTTTCTCCTCCCTTCTGTGTCTATTCATGTCCGCGGAAGCAAGTCCGTGGTATTTGTGCTCGCCATGCGAAATGCTGTCGAATATAATTTTGCGAGATTTTTCCGGATCGTTCCACGTTAGAGGGGCACAGCAAACCTGTTAACGAGGCCTGCGATCTGACACTTAAGGGAAGTAGGTAGAATGTTCCATCGACCGATTATATGGGATTCCTGGTTTAACATTATTATTTTAAACTTATTAGATCTTAAGTACGAAAAGAATAAAGAAAAATGCGAAAAGAACAAAAAGAAATATTAACAGAATAAAGAGTAAAAGAATAAATGAATAAATATTTTTATTGATCTTACAGTCTTTATAATATTATATAATATATTAAATAAAATAATGTCGGTCAGACTGTTTTTAATTATTATCACCCCCGAAGATTCTGAAATAAAACTTATTACTAAAAATCAATTAGATTAAAAATTTAAACTACTAAAATCAAATAATAAAAAAAATAAAATAAAATAATAATAAAAAATAAAATCAAAATAATAAAAATAATAAACTATATTCTATGTTAGAGAAGGAAATTCTGACTGTGCCCACCATCTTATTTTATCGTCCTTTGGTTTCCGACGTTTCGAACCGCTACGGTTCATCCTCAGGAACTAAACTAAAATAAAAAATCTAGCATGCTACATTATACGCTCTACCCCCATCATTATACATTCTACCCCCACTTTAAACGTAACGGTCGATAGGATCTTTCTGACTTAAAGCAGTATTCTACTTTACAACTTGAAAAAAAATGTTTTTTTTTTACATTTTTCGAAAGTAAATCTATTCAAGAATGTTAGCTCAAAATTTTAAAAAGATTCAGGTAGCCTAACTATACTTTTTCACCTTTCGAACGCACTTACCTGAGCGCGCTATTCTGGCCCGCCCAGCGCGCGCGCCGGATAAGCCATCTACCTGTTCCCCTATTGTAAATCATTACAACTATATATATTCTCATCAAAATATATACCTTTGCTTCTTAATATTACTTTCCCTTCGTAATTTTGCTTCTGTATTTCAGTTCTGTATTTCAGTAGTGGAGAATCAGTCGTGATTCCAAGTTCAAAAGTGAAGCATCTATCTATTCGCAATGGATACGAAGGAAGTGTATCGTGCACAGAAAACTTCTAGTCGTCAATATAAATTCCATACTGAATTCAAATTTAGTAGAAGGCATGCGAAACGAGATCTGGACCGGCTATTACCACAGAATCTCAACAGACTCCAAACCACAGCATATGTACTATTCAGACAGCTGGTGCAAGTATAAGAAGGCCGAAGCAAACAACGCTTTAAAAAATTATAAATATCGTCCTGCTCTTGCTAGTGGCGTACAAGAGGTGCTGAAACCGATCTACGAAGATCTAACAAAAACGGAATTGCTGCAGAGATGTTTGGGCAGAAACACTCAAAATATCAATGAGTGTTTCAATTCAACAGTTTAGGCTATGACACCGAAACATGTCTATAATGGAAAAAAATCGTTAAAATTGTATGCCTCACTGCTACCTGCATTCTTAATGAAGGATTCAGCCCACTTTTGAAAATAATGGAAATTATGGGCCTGAAAATCGGCCAAACCGTCAAGCAGTTCGCCAATATGCGCGACCAACAGCGCACCGTTCAATAGAACCAACGCTCGACTGAGGCTTCTAAGGAGAGCAGAACTCAAAAAAGGCAGGCTAAATTAGATGAAAATACTCGTTTGGAACAAGTTGAAGGCATATTGTATGGCCCAGGCACCGCTGATTGAGCGTAAGATAATTTTTTCTACAAATTTTCACATACAAAAACTTTAAACGCGTTTTTCTCAAAACAGAGGTTTCAAGTACCGTGGTCGTGAAAACTAAAAAACTATTGAACCGATCCTTATGAAATTTTGAACACATATACTATATGTTACGTAACATGTATAAAAAATGTATAAAATAAATAAAAAAATTTTTTTTTATGTATTTCAAGAGTGTATTTATTAAGCATATCAGATCCTACACCCATATCTTCAATAACATTGCCAGAAAAATTTCACAAAAGTAGCGTTATTTTCGAGGGTCTAAAGTAGAATACTGCCTTAAATGCAAAATACAAATTTTATGATTAATAAACGATGATAAGCGTCTACTTTACATTATTTTACTTAATTTAAAAGTATTAACTGTTACAAGGTATGAAATATAAATATAAAAGAGAAGTTCTTGAAAATAATCATATTTTGAAGGACGCAATACTGTAAGTAACCATATCATTCTTCATTAATATAAAATTTGTATTGTACATTTAAGTCAAAACGATCGTATTAATCTTTTTCTAATAAATTTAGAGTGCGGATAGGGTGTATAATGTAACAGGGTGAGTTTTTCATTTCAGTTATAGGTTGAACTGAAGTTGTTCGAAAATTCGGACACCAAAGGAGAAAATAAGTTGGTGGGGGCAGTCCGATTTTCCTTCACTAACATAGAATATAGTTTATTCGTTTTAATATTATATTTTATTTTATTTTATTTTATTATTTAAAATTTATATTCTAATTTATTTTGAATAATAAGTTTTATTTCAGATTCTTCGGAGTGATAATAAGCAAGGACAGTCTAACTGGCATTATGATCATTAATATATTAAGTATAAAGACTATAAGACCGATACAAATATTGATTAGTTTAATTCAAATTCAAAAGAGAGAGAGAGAAAGAGAGAGAGAGAGTGAGAAAGAGTGAGAGAGACAGAGAGGGAGAGAGGTAGAAAGGAGAGGAACAACAAGAGTATAATATCCCAGCTTAAAGTATAGGAACAATAGAGGAAATATTTTAGTAGGGATTTAATTTTATTATCATGTTTAGAATATCAGTTGAGAAATTCAATTTAGTTAGAAATTCTAATATTTAATAAGTGTTTTTGTTTTAATAACTTTTATTGACAAATTTGAAAGAAAGAAACTAATCTAAAATTAGCTATATTCTTATAGGAAAATAGCGCCTAGACTATAAACATTATATAATAAATTTAAAAGAACAAGAGAAATTCAAAAAAAAGTACATAGTCTGTCTCAACCGTAAAAAATGCAAGTTTTAAAGAATAATAAATTAAATGATCGTGGTAAATCGACAGAATTATAAGAATGCTTAATTCGTTATAGAATAGCTCAACTCATCCCCGAAGCGTCGGTGGTATAGAGAGGTAGATGAAATCGATACGAGTAAAGACTCGGATTTTGACGAAGAAGAAGTAGATGTTTACTTACTCAGCTACCAGATAACAGATCTAGTATAACAAGCATCTTTGGAATTATGTGTTTAACAATCCGAACCTCGTAGAGTACTATCGGATATCGAATACGAGACCGGAAGCAGCTAAGACTTGATGATCTACTTAAGCCTTGATAAGTGGATAGGTAGAATGAAATAAATAATGAGAATAATATATTTGTACCGCCGGATAAGAGCACTATAAAATAAACTCTTAAACAAACTGATGAACCGAGGACATCAAGCTATTTAGAGTCGGATCAGACAGCAGATTCAAGTATTTATAGTACAGCACAACTTACTGTTCCTCAGAACTGTAGACGAAATTGTTTTTATCCAAGTAACATAATGTTTAGCTGCGTCATAATAGAGACAGTGTCAAACGAAGAAAGGAGAGAAAGATACCTTGAGAAAAATTAGAAAAATATAGAGAAGTATTATATGAGCAAAGTTCAAATGGAGAAAATACGAGTGAATATAGATATTCTGAAGACAACATGCAACTTCTAGTAGCAAGCAAAATTAATATTGAGAGAAAACAAAATTTTAATAAATTGAACAATATAATAGATATTAGAGGGATCGTACGAATACAAGGAGATGAGTCTAATCATTATAATAAAGCAAATAATATTGATCGAGAAAGATGAAACACGTTCAATTATTCAGATAGAGATACACGTAGCAGCATGGATGACAGCTATAATCAAGCAGATAAACATCGAAAGAATATGCCTAGAACAGCGTAAAAATATATGGAATGAGCGGCTCAAAAAAACTATACATGATTTTAAACTTTCATTTGAAGGAGGGAAAAAGTAGGCACAAAGCTTTCTTGAACAACTTAACGATGAATTTTAGTTGAAAGCATTTAACAGAGTATTCAAAGGTAAAGCTTACGATTGGTTGAAAAATAACAAATCATAATTTAGATCATGGGCAAGAAAATTCTGTGACAGAAAATCCTAAGCTGTAGAAAATTCAGAATAAAAATGAGTCAATTCAAGATTTTATAGACTCTGTAGATACTAGTAAGATGGATACCCAATAACACGACAAGTTGACTTTCTTAAGTGTAGAGGAAAACCACTAGAAACCAACACACACATTAACTTAAGTGTAGAGGAAAATCAAGAACAGATACAGGTTTTACCTTTATTATAGACAGAGTATGAGAAAGCGAATAAAAGAGTAAGGGAAAATACATTCACAGAAAAAAGAAGACTCAGACAAGATCACGTGTTAGTAGCTTGCGCTTGCGAAACAAGAAAAACACTACTCAATTACGATATGATATTAAAAACGAAAAAGTAGTGCGGTCATTTCACCACAGTTCATGTCTGAACTGCAATGTCTTTAAACCTAGGGGGAAATAAAGCCGTAATATTTCCAATATATCGTTACTACACCGTCAGCAAGGAGATTAAGAGGTAGAGAGAGAGAGAGAGACAGAGAGAGAGAGAATATTAACTTCTATGACAGCCTAAATGAGTTTTATAAAGAGCATCAGAAAAGTGAGAATACTAATTTATTTAGAGATAGAAATCAGAGTAAAAGTAAAGAGAATGAAAGAGTACAGAATAAGTCAAACAGTAGAGAGAAAGAAAGATATAAATAGAGAAAACACGAGAAGAGATAATATCAGTGATAGTGAAAAGACAAATAATAATAAATCATGTCACATTCAGAAATGAAGATAATGGAAATTTTATTGTTATAAAATTTACCAATGGCATATATCGTGGTTTATTTAATCCAGGTGCAACAACTTCACTTATTGATTTAACAGTGGCTAATCCATTTGATGACAAGCTTGAATCAGATGATACTTATATTGAAGGAGCTTTAGGCCAAGCAGAAAAATTCTTAGACAAATTGAACATTAAGTTTGATAAAGATCGCAGAGTAGACGAACATACATTTAAGGTTATTGATAATATTATGCACCAATTTATCTATTTTTTTGAACTAATTTTTTCTGGATTTTGTTTTATGTTTTTTAAATTGGTTTGATTTTTATCAAATTTTTGTTTATTTCACAAATTTTTCACTCAATTTTTTCCTGTAATTTCTTTTTTTAATCGATTTATTTCTATTCGGTTTTATTTTTTTCTTTTAGAAAAAAATTTCATGGAAAATAAGTGTTATATTTTGATCCGATCTATAATTTTTTATTCAGTTTATTCTAAAACCTTTTTTGTTTACAATATCTATAATATTTATAATCAAGCGACTCAAAATATATAACTAATCTATCTATTTAGAATTTTTATCAGTTTTTTATATAAATTTGACAAGTTTCTCGAAACAGCTCTGTATTCAATTACATATATTAAATAATATATATTTAAGATTATAAACGATTGATTATATGTTCCATTAAATTTTATATTATAATTTTCAGAATAAAATAAATTATTGCAATTACTCTATAATATACATAAGTAATTCAGATAATGTATTTTTAACAATTTCTTCAATAGATCATTTTATCATATGTGAGGTTATATCTACAATCACTGTTATACTATAAATAGAATGACCAAGTGGGGAGTAGGTGAAAGCACAATAAGAAATTGGAGAGCTATGATTTCAATGTGTACAATACTAATACAGTAAGTGTTTTTTCTGAATGTGCGGAAATATGCTGGCTCGATTCCACTAAGAAAGAATGATTACAAGATTTAATACGTATAGTTCTAGAAGATTTTTAAGACAAGGGAGAGCAATCACCATAATAAAACATAAGATCCTTTTACCGAAAGTTGAAGAATTTATTGAAGAAGAAGTTAAGAGAATATTATCAGATGACATTATGAGCCATTAGCGAATGTTCTAGCCGCCCGGTCATAGCTAAAAAGCGGCACGGAGATTATCGTTTTTGTGTTGATTATCGGAGTGTGTATAAATACGAACAGGTGGCTACTAATCACATGAGAAGCATAAATTCAGTTCTTGATAAACTCCGCTTAACTAGAATAGTCACAAAAAGTGATTGAAAAGTGACATTTATGCAGGCACTGGTTGAGAAAGAAAGCAGAAATATACAGCATGCTGTATATATATATGACTGCTGCCAGTTCTGACCTCTACCAATTTGAAAGAATGCCCTTTGGATTATTTAATTCTCCAAAAACTTTTAGTCGACTAGTGGATATGCTATTCGAACCAGAATTTACACCGTACATTGTTGCTATGTTAATGATATAATCATAGCAGCTGGCGAAAGTTTTAATTAAAATAAGAGATGCCGGATTGAAAATAAATATAAAAAAGTGTAAGTTTGGATGCAACAGTATGACATATCTAGGATATGCACTTGATAGTGTGACGATGCCTAGTCCCACAAATATTCAAGAAGAGTATTAGGATGTTTTGATCGGTATTCTAGAATCTTGGAAGATGAAGCCAAAATTAAAATCTCATTAATGAAATTGTTAAGGAAAAATTCGCTCTCGCAGTGGGAAAAAGAACAAGAGGAAACTTTCCAAGGATTAAAGAAAGCGCTTACAGAAGCTGCTATATTGGCTGGGCTTAATTTTTCTAAGACGTTTAAAGTTCAAACTCATATGTGGAATTTAACTATCGGAACGATTCTTACTCAAGATCAGGAGAATGAAGAATATACAATCGTCTCTGTGAGTAAAAGTTCTTTCCCCGGCAGAACGAAATTATACAGTTACTGATAAGGAACTGTTAGCAATAATAATCCCAGTTTGCAAGTTCCACACACACACATACACACACACTCTCTCTCTCTCTCTCTCTCTCTCGCAACGTATTGTTGGAAGAAAGGGAAACTGCTGTTTTTGCTGAACTTAAAGACCAATGGTCTATTCTTAGAATACGAGACGTAATCTATTAATCCCATTATATGGCAGGGATGAAGCTTGGAGGTTAGTTTTTCGACTTAAGTATCGAGAAAAACTAATATGGGATTATCACAATGGGACATACTCTGGCCATCTGGATGGAGAGAAAATATATGCGCGTGTTGCACTGGAATTCTTTTGACCCGGAATGTACTTCGACATAGAAACTTATGTGCCGTAGATATCATACATTTTCTAACTTCTGGTTCGCAGAACAAGTATTTCGTAGTTTTTCAGAACTTATTTACAAAATGGATAGAAGTTTAACTTATTTGGGCTGCAATCAGCAAAGCCGTTGCAGCAGCCTTAGAGATGTTCATCCTATTTAGATGGGGTGCTCTGACAGATTTTGTAATTGATAATGGATCTGATAATATTGAGATGCATTTTTAGATGAAGTATTCGAGAACTTTTGGATTAGCAGATCATTTATTCGACTTGATTTTGTACGAGAAAATCCAATTGAGAGAATGAATTGAACTCTAAAAACTATAATTTCAATATACCTCAACAACAACCATAAAACGTGGGATACATACCTGCACAATTTCAGATACGTGATCAACACGACAACTCAGTCAAGTATACGGATATATCCCGTACTTAACTATATAAAGTTTTCGAAGCTACCCTAAACGAGTAAAGACTTTACCTTTACGAACAGAATGTGAACCTTGAACCTTCAACATTATAGTGCAGATTACAGAGAAAGGGTGGTTAGAAAGTATTAAAGAGCTAGATGAATTAAGATATTTAGTTTATAAACATACCAATGAAACGCTGGATATTCCAAAGATACGGTATAATAAAGGAAGAAAAGATATACGGTATTATGTCGGCAACAAGAAGTAAAACTCATAATCTGTTGAATGCAGACAAAGATATATTTGCAAAACTTTATCCGAAATACGACGTACCATATAAATTACAGATGTAATAGATTCATATGTCTACAAACTGGACATGGGCAATTCGAAAAAGAATATGTTGTGCATTACTCTAAATTAAAGAAATTTATTGAAATGGGAAGAGTTATAGTATCTTTAAATCTAAATTGTGTCAATCAATATATTTCATAAAATATTAGAGATAGAGAGATTGAGTAAAGAAACAGTATAAGTTACATGTAGAGCATTGAGTAGAGATAAGTTATCAGTCCGAATATTTTCGTCTTTACTGTAGAATCATGGGTCAATTACAAAAACATATGGCCATGGAGATTGTGGAGGTACCTGATCTGCTACTGCAGATTGATCAGGCGTCGGTGTGTATCTCCATGTCTGAAGAGGGGGCTTGGTCTGCTGTTTCAGCAGTGTTTGGTAATGCCGGTATCTTTTATAGCTATCGGCATCTCGGATTGCGACATGAGCGTTTTCCGTCTCGATTCGGCTCAACACCCTCTATGTGTTCCACCAAATACTTCAACGGAGATCGAAAACTGCGATCCCGTCAATGCATTTGTTGCGCCAGTCGATCTCGTGTCCCGATGATTATATCCTGGTAACCGAGTCTCATTCTGATGTTCTACAAGTTCAGAAAAGGGAACAGGTCGGAAGAACAATGATCGTGGGAATATCAAGCCAATACAGAAGATAACCATTGGATGAGCTTCTGCTGCTGAATGAAAGCTAGGTTGAATCGCACTGTGAATTGGGCAAATATGAAGGTTTTATTTGGAAATCCAGGGAGGCTGCCCATTTGTATTGAACAAAACAATACAAATACATAGATCGCATCTTCGTCCGAGTGTCATCCATCGACGACAGCAATCCAGGCTTGAGAGTCAAAATTCATATGAATAGTTTAGGGTAGCCAATTGCTTTAGGAGAGAGCCGTATAGGCTACCCTGATACATTGCTAAAAGGCTCTGTCAGACCTTAGTCGGGCTTCGGATGTTTCTAGGGATCATGGCGCGAATGCAAAGGAAAGGAGAGATACACAAAGAAGAGAAAAATAGAGTTTAGAAGGATGCAGTTATATAGAGAGAAGAATAATTGCCAGGAAGAACAAAGAAGAACTAAAAAAGAGAGAAAGAAAAAGTACAAGAGGAGGACATAGCTTGACGGAGGGCAGGGTCTGTCAATCATGAATCAGGAGGTCCGAAGTCCACATGGGAAGAAAATTTCTTCGAGGGGTTTTCAATTTGGAGGATTATATCGCATTCTTACTGATCTTAGGATGGATCCTGCCCATGCCAGATGTTCGAACCGGGTTAAACAGAAGAAAAATCTAGTCTTCTGCTTCAATTGTGGGCTTTCTGGAACTGCGAGAAGTGTACGGATACCTATGACGCACATCGTCAGAGAAAGAGACATTCTGACTCCGTTGAGTTACCAAAGTTCCGAGTCCGAGTCCGAGTCCACCAAGACTCCGTTAAATTACCATTTCTGAGAAGAACTTAATTATTCGCTAAATTAATTGAATAAATAAATAACATCAGAAATTAATTCGCGATTTCCAATCGAGGTATGATACATTTCCATTAAGACTATATAAAAGAATATATAGTTTGTATATATGTCGAACGCGACAGCCACCGTCAAAGATTTGTCTACTGTGTACGAGTGGCGAACGCTCTCGATCAATCAGAGCGAGTCCATAAGGATTCAGCTACTCGTACTAGAGCTCCGCGCATTTTCTTTAGTCGATTCCCTTCTCCGTTCATGAACTGACCTGCCATTTGCTACTCTCGATATTGCTCCTTTAAATTTTATTCGTTATTTTTTTCTTTTGCACTGTCGACTCTACGAAACTAATTAATATAATCGTGACACATTGTACACGTTGCTGTCAAAAATTGTTTTGATGCTATTATCTCAAAACGCATCATTTCTGTATCGCGAATCGTAGCCATTTTCTATTTTGATATGAGGCGAGGATTTTTTCTTTATTTTATTTTATTTCTTTATTGCGTAATCGCCTATTGATGGAATTCTACTTTTGCTTATTCGACAAATAATAAAATCAATAAAGAATAGAGGTAAAAAGCATTTCGACAAATACGAGCTACTTATACACACTAGATAGCCGGCCAATCTACGGATTAAGCGACGAACGGATCAAACGAGCCCAACACACACACACCTTTCAGCCACTATAGAAAATAGGCTATACATGCACTGCCCATACTTGAACGCCGCTACCCATTCGATAGCTCCGTTGCTATCTTTGCGATTCCAGAGGAGGATCGTAATCAAGAGAGCACCTCCCAAGGTCGTGCTAACACACACTGCCGAGTACGCATCAGAGTCAAAGGAACAACCGGTTTTTTGACCTGAGGTGTAACATGGACTCCAGGATTATTGACTCACGGCTATTCTTAATTGTTCCAAAAACCGTGATCGTAAGATTCGATAGCGAGAAAGTTGGTAGAGAGATGTGAGAGAAAAATGAACGAGTAAAGAGAGAGGCAAGGCAAGGAAATTTATAATTTTTTTGTAATTTAATGACATTTATTAAAAATTGACAATATATAAGATACTATATATTGTATTTTTTCTGTAAAAAGTATTTTTATATTGATCAAGGATTCATTCCTAAGTTTTTGAGTATTCATACATGTGTTACTGTGAGTCTGGAAACATGTGAGAGTAAACGTGCCTTTGATGTATCTGTTTATGACAACTATACTTTCTCCGCGAGTAATTCGTTGAAAATTAGTATATTTTTGTTCATCGTCTTGAGTACGAAATCAACTTGTAGCAGGATTACTCCAACCACGCCTTTTCAGTTATTAGTGAATATAAGGTAAGTATGTATACGTAGAGAAATAAGTGTTTATTAGAGAAAGAGTGTGTGAGAGTGAGTTAAGAGTAATGATTAATTACCGAGAAACCTTGCGGGTATTTTTTTCTTTTAATTCTTTCCTTACAACTGTACGCATCACCACTCCGTGATGTTTAAACAAGTATTTTCCCTTGTTTTCAGCTAAACTTAGAGTTCCTAATTAAAACCTATAAAACGTACTTTATGTATTTTCATTGCTCAAAGATATATTTTACTTTATATAATTTTACCTATATCGGAACATAAATTTCATTGAACAGATGATCAGTCTGCCAATCAAGAAGTTTGATTTTGGATAATAGAAAAGGATCAATCAACGTGAAGATTTACTACTAGACGTTTTCTGTCTTCCATCAATCTTTCAGCAAGCTTCCAAATCGTTATTCGGTTTAATGGATAACGATAAATACAGATTATAAATACAAATATAGACTATTATGAACAAAGGTAGTGAAATGAATGATGGCATAAACAAAAGCGGCTTTGACAGTTTTACAATAAAAAGAAGATACAAATCTTAATCATTTAGTTCAAGTTGAACCAGTAAGACGACAGCATGTTGGACTATGAAAAGGAAAAGAATATCTTTAGCTAGTTCTGGCTTGCTCAAAAAGCTATTAAAAGAAAATGTGCGCTATTGAAACAAAACAAGATAAATAATAGCATTCGCTTCGCTTCATTAAAAGATTATGATTTCAGATGATAATTTTGCTTCACTCGAAAAATTAATGATGAATCAAACAATGAAATCTATAATACATCGAACGTTTTATAAGTATTAGTTCAATGTCTTAGAAAATTAGACACTATATATGTAAAATAATGGTAGTATTGAATTGCTTGTAGATTATGAAATATGATAATAGAATAAATGTGAGAGTGAATTCTTCTTAAAAGTAATAATAATAATGGAACTACTCAGAGACAACGATTTGCCCGAAAGTGCCCTTATGAATGGCGTATTCTGACTGGCGATGAAAAGTGGATCTACTATAATAAGTCTAAGCGCAAAAAGTCATGGCTGGACCCAGGCGAATCGTCCACATCGACACCAAAACGGAACATCGACGGCCAAAAGGTATTGCTGTACATTTGGTAGGACCAACATGGTCTGCTATATTACGAGCTGCTAAAACTGAATAAAGCCATCACTGCTCAGGTGTATGAACGCCGCCTGAATGATTAGCAATATAAATATCGAAAATAGATCAGCAATCGCGAGAAATAGGTGCAAAGTCATTCTCTTGCATGATATAATTCAGCCACATGTTGCAAAGGCCATCAAAAACACCTTGTTGAGCTCGAATAGGAAATGTTACCATACCCAACGTATTCGCCAGACATAGCGCCTTCTCATTACCACCTACTCACATCAATCCAGTGTGACCTCGTTGATACACAGTTGCTACATGTTCATCGTTCATTTCCCACGGCATCACCATATTGCCACAAAGATACAAGAGACCGAGGTAAATTAAGCCAGAGCAGTACCGTACATAGAGTGCGTTCAGGACAACAGTCTAGGTTCAGTTGACATGTAGAAGAACTTTGGTGGCGTATGGAGTGCAACTACGGTCGATAAAGTGGAGTGAGTCGTAGTCCGTACACTTCTGCGGAAAGCTGTGACATAACATCACATACTCTAACTCGTAATCTAACTATGTAGTTCTTTTATAGTCCATTTTACTTATTAAAATCAGCTGAAAATATTTCTAATTAGTTTCTAAATTGCAAAATTGAAATAAAATCACAATGAATTACCATTTACAATTATGAAAATTAATACACATCAAATATATATATATATATATATATATATATATATATATATATATATATTGCATAACTAATACAATTTAGTTTACAGGCAAATAGAAATAAACATACCTGTCTAAGATCTTCTAAAAATGAACTTGAATTTAAAGATAGGCTTTGGCAGGTTGCAATTGTTGTAAATATATGAGAAACTACTCCGATTAATGCACTTTGTGCTGGTACAAAACTTCCAATATGAGCCATGAAAACAATTAAAGCTACTTGTTTAATGAACGTGCTTTTTCCACAATTTTTTGGTCCAGTAATAACTGTCAGTAAATGTGTTTCATTTCCAGAAAAGGTATCATTTGGAATAAATACTTTTGATTGCTCAAGTATTGGGTGACGGCCACCTCTTATATAAATTATTCTATCCTTCGTGAGTTGTGGCCTTATATAACGTTTAATTTCAGCAGTTCGATAAAGAGCGAGGAGTCTGTATAAATTATTATGCATATTTTCATTTTGTAATTATAACGAATCAGATAAAATAAACGCAATATATATTGTGATGCGACATACCGCTGACATTTATGAGGGGTTAAAAGGATTAAAAGATCTCCTTAAAAGTAGTGCCCTCCCACATCTCTACACTTATTCCAGCGAGTTTTCCAGTTTTCGTAACAATTCTGGAACACTTCTTGTGGGACCTGTCCAAGTACCCTCGTCGCAGATTCTTGGATGCCCTCAACGGAGTCAAAAAGTCGACCTTTGACAAATTTTTTTCAAATGGGGAATAGGAAAAAGTCGCAGGGTAACATGTCCGATGAACAGGGCAATTGTGGTAACGTTGCTATGTTTTTGGACGCCAAAAAATAAAAGAGATTGAAGGTACTGTAACAGGGGGCACTGTCGTGATGCAGAACCCAAGTCTTCGCGATCTCTAGACGTACTCCGCGCATCGTTTTTCGTGATTTTCAGAGCACATTGCGGTAGAATATTTGATTTACGGTTTGTCGCGGTAGTATAAACTCTTTGTGGACCATCTCTTTGCTGCCGAAGAAGCAAATTAATATGGTTTTCACATTGGATTTGCCCATTCTCGCCTTCTTTGGCCTTAGCGCTCCAGAAGACATTCACTGTTGGCTATGTTATTTAGTTTTGGAATGATATTGTAAGAACCAGTAATAACTCGATCGAAAAGTGTAGGATCACTTTCAACCTGCTCGAAACAATTTTGAGTGATGTTCATTGGTGAGACTACGACTCCGGGCATCACTAACATACACTGTAAGCACTTTTTTATAAGTTTCTTGCGCGTTTTCGTCGGGTTTCACACAAAACTTTATCGGGCACTGTTGCTCTAAATTTCTCTGTTTCATTTTTGTGTCATGCACTACTCGTGCATTGCTATAAAACACCAAATAGCTGGCGAAGAAATGAGTACAAGGGACATCAAGGTTTCAATCAAGAGAGTAGCGATCTATTATTACGGTGACGGATTTACAGGTTCGCAGTGTTACCACAGCTTGAGAAATAAAATTGGTCTCATTGCTTAATTATCTAACCTCGTATACATTGGATTCATTTTTTGAATCAAATATTCTCTTTTTCCAAATCTACTATAGATGAATATATCGCAGGTGAGGTACCGATTTTTATCTTGTCCAACAAAATGTTTTTTACACATAAGTTTTCAATACATCCAAATCAACCGCATCATTTAATTTAATGGGCGATACAAGATTCTAATAGATTTATTTATTTATAATATTGACTATTATTCCGTAAACTTAAATCTAACGATAGGTGGTCCTTAACTGTCATCAGTTCTTTATCTTTCTGACCAAATACGTCGAAACTCGTTGTTAAGCTGACTTATGTCAGTTATATCATTATGTAAGTATTATGATGGTATATTAATTTATAATACCAGTCTTAAGCAACTTTTCGATGATAAAATATATTACAAACGTATGACTGATTCCCTACAGATCTTTCGTCTAATCATACGCTTAGTCGATTTACTAACTTATTTAACTTACCCCAGTACACATAATGTAATGGTGTATTTTTGTGATAATTTTAAATTGAGACACAATAAATCCTCCATTTTCCGTAAAGAACGACAAAATAAATTTGCTTATTAAAATAAAGGGGAAAATCTACACAAGACCATATAAGGACAAAACATTAAAAAAAGCTACTTCATATAATTATGATAGCAACTATGAACCGACGTCAATTTAATAAAATTCGCTCATATTTTAAAACATTTTGCTTTTTAAGGAGTATTTATGCATAATGCATTGCCAAATAATTGTCCTCATTATGATAACTTAGATATTGTTAATCGTGATGATGTAAGTGGTTCTGGAATTCATTGAGTTACATATCGGATACGATGCAATAGTGTACGATATTTTGATAGTTTTAGAGATTCAAAGACCTCCTTAGATCTTATATTCTAATTTGGTTAATCTGAAATTATTTATAGTTATGAAAAACATCAGGAATTTAATACTTATATCTCTGGTCATTTATATCAGCAATTTCTCTGTAAGGAATTTAAGTAGTTCTCTGCATAATTACATAGATTTTATAAAACAAGTCATTCTTAACTTAAGCACATTAAATTAAATTAATTTTTTTATCGGTCTTACAGTCTATATACAATGATGTATTTTATTATTATAATGGCAGTCAGTGTGCCCTTATTTAGAATCACCCGCGAAGAATCTGAAATAGAAATAACTGCTAAAAATAAAGTAAAAATGAAATAAAATTAAAATTAAAAATAATCAAATACTGAATATAATAAAATTAAACTACATATATTCTATGTTAGAAAGGACAGCCTCACTGCCATTACCACCTTATATTTAAATATACCTTAGATGTCCGAAGTTTCGAACTGTTACGGTTCATTTTCAAGAATTAAACAAAAATGAAAACGTAGAATGCTACTATATATACAATTAACAATCCTGATTTCAATTATATAATATTTATAGAACTCCCACCCTTCTTGATCTTAAATGTAAGATAAAATTTTTAATACTTTATTTTATATTATTAAAGAATGATAAGTGTTGTCCAATTTACTTAACATTCTTTTCTTAACTTTACATTATTGCGATTTTTCAAAACATCAATACTTTCAAGAGTTTCTATTTTATATTCTCTGTTAATACCTTGTTCGAAAAGCTTTACATTTTGGAAATCAAAAGAATTTACATAATAAGTCATATAATAAGTACTATATGATCAAATTTGACGCGGACTGGTGTATTTTAACTCCGCGTGTAAACTGAATCGATAAAATGTTTTTCTCTATATTGGTACAATCTTGAAGTTCGTGTAAAATTTGAGCGCATATCTCCGTTAGTGTGTATTTGTCAGCTGTTTATTTACGACGCAAAAAGTTTGTCTGGCGATATTGACTGGAAAAAAAAGTTGATCAACGTGTTTGCTTGAAATTTTGTGTTTCCAATGGAATTGCGGCTAGGGAATCGTAGAAAATGTTACAGAACTATTTGGGGAGTCTACTTTATCGACACGTAAGTATTTGAGTGGCACAAAGCATTCAGTGAAGGTCGTGAAATCGTCGAAAACTCCCCTCCACCTCTAGAGGCTCTCAACCTCTCTTATGGATCGACTCAATATATTTTGGTTAATGTTTTGCATATGAAGCGTGTCAATGCTAGACTCGTTGCAAAGCATCTGAATCTTTTGCCAAAACAATGTCGAGTAGTGGTCGCAAAAGAGATGCTTCAAAACGTAGCTGAGCACCCTAGATTTATTAAACGCATCATTATTGGTGACGAGACATGGGTTTATGAACATGACATCGAAACTTGCAAACAATCTAGCGAATGGTCCTTCGGAAATGATCCGAAACTGAAAAAACCACGGCAAAGTTGGTAAAAAACAAGGTGATGCTCATCGTTTTTTTTCGATTACCATGGGGTGGTTTACCATAAATTCGTTCCAGGAGATTGTTTGATAATTTGATTACATTGTCTATGATACTGTTTATAGTACCTATCCTATTTCTGAATTGATATTATAAGTTACAATTTAACAACGTAACTGACCATGTATGTTTTTTATACCAATTTAATTTTACGCCGTCAAGTATAACTCTAATAAAATTGATGTTCAATATATTTAATACATTCTGTAATTATATTTCATTTGTAAATTTAATTCTATTATGGATGGAATTAAAAACATTCAAAATTTTGTCCACACACCTTTGTGGTACAATTGAAAATATGTCATCAACATATTTTTTATAGATAATTGGTTCAAAATTTATCTTATTTAGTGCAATATTCTTTCATTTTTCCATTATCAAATTAGCAATCTTCGGTGACAAAAGGATTCCATTCCGTTTATAATTTTTCTCAATATCGATGAAAGAAAGAATAAATTTAATTGGATAAAGAAGTAATTAGACTACTGACTGACAGTTGTGAAATTCAAAATATTGAAAGTTATTTAAAAGAGAGATTAACTACTAAAGACTAACTCATAAATTTTAAATCTATAAGAGTATGCTTCGTTATGTTCTTGATTCTAATGATCAAATCCAATCTGAATCTAAAGATTCAGTTAATAATATTTTGGATTCACCAGGGACTATTTTAAAGGTAAATTCCTTGAGAATTGACTGTAGCATTACAGTTGGTGGAGATGGAATATTATCGCATTTCCGGATTTATCTCGATACAAATGCAAACACAATTTGAATGCCGATGACTTTCTGACACAATTTTATTATTCCTTGACCTTGCATGACAGCACCGTTTACAAAAATTTCATTAATACACTTGTATGAATGGATACGTACGCAGTTGAAAACAGTTTTATAAATACAAGAAATAAAGAAAAAAACAAAAAACAAAACAAATACATAATAGCTATAGATATACTCATAGATCAGTGTAGATTTCTCACTCCTCCAGTAGATCTCAAGATCTATACAGAGATCTTGATAAAATTAACGTTATGAAGATAGGTGAAGATTTGGAACAATTTGAGGAGTGAGCAGTCTGCATACTTTTCATTGGTGTAAATTAAGCAATTGGAAGACTATTTCGGATAAATCAATGTTAAAAAGACACATGGAGTTCTAGCAGAATTTCTAGGAATGTGGAGTATACGAAAATGAACATATGCGAATATGCTGATACCCTATTTACTCAAAATCCAAATCAAAATTGAAAAGGAAGCATCTATATGTTAAGTTATATTGAATGTTAAGTTATTAATGGGTAATTTAACTGTCCTGATCACCTAAATTTACCTGTGCATCTGCGTTCTGTATCTGTACCCGACGTTTCCAATCGTATTGTCTTATTTCCTGGGACGAAACGTTTGAGGAAACGTTGAACAATTTTCATATTCTTTTAATGATTCCAAATTGACTTAAAATTATTTCTTTTGTACTCATCTTTATGAAATTTATAGGACGTTTGATGAAAGGAAGATTTGAAATTGATAGCCTTAACTTATGCAAATTATTATTATTAATTTTATGCTCATCTTCATCAATTCCACTATAAATATTTCTATTAAGGATATTAGTGTTCGTGCAAAGAAATTCCATAAAACTCTCGACGAGTATTACATTTTTTTCGTAAAATTGTAGGAATTATTAGATAAATCAATTTTTGGAATAAAATAATAAAGTAATAAAATTAAAAAAGAATAATTTTTTTTAGTATTTGCAGAACTTATTATATATACATACTAATTCTACTTTTGGGTTTTTAAGAATCCTATTTCATAACTTCATTAACATATTATTGAAAAAAAAATCCGAATTTTCAAAGTCTTTTGCAAGGATTGTTTTCCTCAAAAAAAGGTTTAAAAAAATTTTAAAAATTTGTATCTAACACCTTTTCAGCTGTTCTTCGAATGGCATAGCCAATTTTTATTAAATTACCCCTGAAAAAAATATGGCATGTTTGTTACAAAAAAATTTGAAAAATTGAAATTCATTTTATAACGATAACACAATTGTAATAATTCAAATTACTACAAAATATGTGCTATTTAAATTGAACAAATCACGCAAAAACTGTTAACATGACCCTGAAGTATCAAAGTTTGAAATCTATAACATGGCATTTTCGAACAAATAATTTTTTTAACAAGTTTTAAGATTTATTATTAAATAAAAAATAGTTTTAAAGGTTTGAGTAAGGGTATCTGATAAAACAGTTTTCAAGTTATTTTTTTCGAATTTTTAATGCAAAGTAAATGTTGAAAGAAACATAAACAATTATTATGAAAAGGAATAAACATATTGCAATTTAAATTTTACCGTCATTAATTATATTTTGAAAATAGTATTGAGTATCAAGTATTAATACATTTAGCAGTTTTAATTTATCAACATTTTTATAACAAATTTTTATAATAAATTGACTTTTTGAAATAATTTTGTACCTTCCAAGGGGGCTAAAAAATAGTACTTCTGTAATTTATAGTTATATTATTAGGAGTGTGAATAAGTCTTTCCCGTTTTTTGTAAGAGATGGCGCCACCAATACTGTGCGAGTATTCAATGGTTACATATGTCATAATCAAAGCTTATTCATATGTCAATAATTCCATACTAACACATTAGTTAAAATTTTTTCGCATCATAAATTTTTGATATCGTGAAAATGTCGAAATTTGAGCCGAGTCGACGTCATTTGCGGGAAGTTTCACTTTATTGGTTCAATTTGAAGAAATCTGCTGCCGAAACGCATCGATTGCTTCAGGAGGCTTATGGAGAAGGTTGTGTCGATGATTCAAGTGTTCGCGGATGGTTTCGACGCTTCAAAAGCGGTGATTTCGACGTGGAAGACAAGGAGCGTTCCGGGCGGCCGCAAATCTTTGAAGATCGAGAATTGGCGACTTTGCTTGATGAAGATTCTTCTCAAACGCAAGAAGAACTTGCTGAAGCATTGGGAGTTGACCGAACAACCATTTCCAAGCGCTTGAAAGCCATGGGAATGATCCAAAAGCAAGGAAATTGGGTGCCGTATGAACTGAAGCTGAGAGACGTCGAACGGCGTTTTTTCACTTGCGAACAGCTGCTTCAGCGACATAAAAGAAAGGGTTTTCTGCATCGTATCGTGACTGGCGATGAAAAGTGGATACGTTACGATAATCCGAAGCGAAGAAAATCATGGGGACTACCCGGCCATGCATCATCATCGACGGCCAAGCCAAATATTCATGGCGCCAAGCTCATGCTCTGTATATGGTGGGACCAGCTAGGTGTGGTTTACTATGAGCTTCTGAAACCGAATGAAAGGATCACAGACGAGGTCTATCGACGACAATTGATGCGTTTGAGCCGTGCACTGCGAGAAAAACGGCCACAATACTCCGACAGGCACGACAAAGTTATTTTGCAACATGACAATGCTCGCCCATATGTTGCACCGCCGGTGAAAACATACTTAGAAACGCTCAAATGGGAAGTCCTACCCCACCCGCCGTATAGTCCAGATGTTGCTTCGTCTGATTACCATCTCTTCAGATCGATGACGCATGGCCTGGCTGACCAGCACTTCCATTCCTACGAGGAAGCCAAAAAATGGGTGGATGACTGGATAGAGGCCAAACCGGTCGAATTTTTTCGCAACGGGATTCGTATGTTGCCAGAAAGATGGGAAAAAGTTGTAGCTAGCGATGGCCAATACTTTCAATAATTCATTTGTAACCATTTTTTCACAATAAAGGCTCAAAATTTGAAAAAAAAACGGGAAAGACTTATTCACATACCTGATACTATTTGGTGTTTTTATGTAGATATATTTGTTTTATATTTTTATGAGACTTTCCATGTTACCTTGTATAACATCAAGTCATATGTACTACTGTGTACAAATATGATTAAGACTTTATTTATAACTTTTGAAATCCTCATTTATTCTTCTAAATAATCTCCTCCGGATGCAATGTAACTATACCAATACTTTTTCCAATTTTCAAAACATTATTTATACTCGTATTTCGGAATGGCCGTCGGTTTCTTTTTCGATTCGGCTTTTATTTCTTCAATGGAATCAAAACCGTATCCCCAAAATCGTCTTTTGAGTTTGTGGAACAGCAAGTCACACTGTACTAAATCAGATCAGGACGGTGATTACGGAACGATATTGGTTGAATTTTTGGCTAAATTTCACGTAAAATCGATGCAGTGTGATCTGATGCATTATCGTAATGCACAAACTAAGAGTTGTCGTTCCATTAATTTAAGGAATAGCTTCACGTAAATGACGCATAACACTTCAATAATATTCTTTGTTAACCGTTTGGCTGGTTGAAAGGAGTTCATAATGTACAACTCTACAATAATCGAAGAAAGTAGTAAGCATAACCATGATTTTTGAATGACTTAATGGCGACTTTTTTGTTGAATAATTTCAGACAACTTTTCTTTCTTCACAAAACCCAAGCGTAACTATATCACAAGTGAAGATAACTGCATCAAACTTGGCATAGATAACTCTGATAGTACTACCAACTTAAGAATAAAAACATTTGTCCGAATCGAAAAACCCGGGAAGTTTGAATTGAAAAATCTTAGTCATATTTGTACACAGTAGTATATTTTATATATTATTTGTTTCTTAACTGTTTTCCTCATATAGCGAATATTGCGAGATTGGAGATTTAGTTTTTGAATGCATACTTTAGCATGTATGTATAGTTGAGCATATTTTTTTAGGTATACTATTTATTGTCTGTTGAATATTTATATATTGTGAATGGAATTTAATTTTTAAATGTTACGAATGCGATTAAACTATTTCTGAATCCGAAGAGAAATAATTTACTTCTAATGAAGATGAATCATTCGTACGGACTTGTATAGGTCCTGCATGGTCGAGCCCGATATTAGTAAGTGGTCATGCTGGTAATATTCTAATAAGCGGTACTCGCCCATTAATTGATCACATGCTGTACGCAGCCTTATTTCTTGGCATATTATACATTTATAAAAAAACGATTTAATGAGATGTTTGATGCCGAAAATCCATACTTTACGTGATAAAATACTGTTTGTAAGCGTGGATCTACCGTGGAGAAATAATTAATGCGCCTGACGAACGATTAAGCGACTAAGAGCGGAAGAATGGGGTAAGATGGGAGGACTTTTCGGATCAGGCGACAAGCTTGAATTAGCGAGACGTCCTTCGACGTGTAATATACCATCTTCATCCAACAGTGGATAAAGTTTTGAGAGCTTATTACATTTAAATAGTGTTTTACTGTTTTTTTTGTGTAGCAACCTCGACCTTGAAAGCAGCTAATTAAGCCAATATTATCACAGTCATACGGGCTCTTGTCAGTTCGTCGGTGGTTAGAAAAGACGGAGGCGTACTCATGTTGCTCTTGCATCTTTACAAAATAAACAATACGCGTAAGCGGTACGCCACTACATGAAGTAGTCGTGCATAGGAGAAGAACCTTGTCAGTATTTCTGGTTCAGTCAGAGAAACACGTGAATGTAGAGTTTCTGCGCTCGCAGCCGCTCTAGGCCAAACGTTGAGGAGCAGCGAGAGCCATGTCCGTCCGTATCACCATGAACTATTAGCTTTAAGATCAGAGTATTTAAATCTCAGCGTGGCTCCGTCCATCGGGTTTTTACTCATGGGTACATGAGACCATATAGGAAAAGGTAATTCCGTTTGTATGAACGAAACACGAACGATTAAAAACGTGTTCCAGGACCAACGATGTTTATGAAGCCACAAAAAAAAACAAAGTCACTTAGTTATGCTTTGTTGCACATAAACATTCCTGGCTGCACCTAGCTTTCGCTTTATCGGCCGGTTGTGTTCCAAAACTTTTCAGTATTTCTGATCTTTTCTTATTGGTGCAGATCTGTACATCATTGCGACTTTTGTGGACACAGTTTATAGTGTATACAGTTTATAGTGGGTTCCGAACCACTTTTATTGGATCAGACTAGAGTTGGTTACCAGTGTATAGGCTGGTTTTTCTTATTGATAATTGTGTATTGCGGTTTGCAGACCAGTGTATAGTGCTGGTCTACTTATTTAGGAAAAATAATATATTTGTGTTCATGTACATATTGCCTTTGTGATTTGATTGCGGTTTGTTAATTTACAGTTTTTTGAACTGGTGTATGTCGCCAGTCCACTTATATTAATGTATAATTCTTTGCTTATGTAAAAATATGTTTGTATATATATATAATTCTTTATGTATATGCCCTTCAGTTCCAACTGCCAGTTCTCTAACTATCTACCTATTCCCTACCTACCTACCTATTCAGGTTCCTCTATTATATCTGCTTAAAGCAGAGTCTCTATTGCCTCCAGAGACTCCATTGTCTGAAGGAGCTCTTTAGCTAGTTTTTCGAAGGCTTTATAGTAAATTTGGCTCAATAGAGCTCTGACTTCAATAGAGGTATTATTTTCTCTCTGGAACCAGATCCTAATTTTATCATATTTGAGACAGACGGTCAGGATATGCTGTAATGTGTCCACCTCCCCACATTCGCATGTATCGCTCTCTCTCTCTCTCTCTCGCAGATGGAAGCGAGAGAGATATGAACCGAAGTCACCATACCCAGTAAGGAACTGGATTAACCATCGCGACGGCGTGATTCAGTCTGCCTTGATCCTATCTCTGACACTAGGTAGGTAAGCATGTGGCACCCTAACTTTTGTCGGGCTACTCCAGAGCCTCTGGCAGTCATAGAGATATCTTTCTGATATCTCTCTCGCAGCACGACGTTGGTCAGAAGTCTGGATACAAAAAAAGCTTGATGTTTGGGTGCCGCATGATTTGATACAAAAAAACCTTATGCACAGAATCAACGCCTGTGATGTGCTGCTGAAACGGAACGAACCCGACCTATTTTTGAAGCGGATGGTAACTAGCGACGAAAAATGGATCACATACGACAATATCAAGCGAAAACGGTCGTGGTCCAAAGCCGGTGGACCGTCACAAACAGTGGCCAAGCCGGGATTGACAGGCAAGAAGGTTTTGCTGTGTGTTCGCTGGGATAGGGAGGGAATCGTCCACTATAAGCTGCTCCCATATGACCAACAGTAAACAACTGGACCGCTTGAAGCAGGCTATCGACCAAAAGCGTCCATAATTGGCCAACAGGATGGGTGTAGTGTTCCACCAGGACAGCGCCAGACCACACACTTTGTTGATGAGACGTCAGGAGCTACGTACGTTCCGATGGGAGGTTTTATCGCATCCAACATATAGCCCGGACATAGAGCCACGTGATTACCACCTGCTCCTGTCCATGTCGAACGCACTTGGTGGTGTAAAGTTGGACTCATAACAGGCTTGTGAAAAGTGGCTGTCCGAGTTCTTCGCAAATAAGGAGAGGGGTTTCTACGAGAGGGGTATTATGAAGTTGCCGTCTAGATAGAAACAGATTATCGCATAAAACGGCGCATATTTGAAGTAAATCCGAACACTGTAGCACTTTTTATAAAGCATTGAATGAAGAGCAAAAAAACTGAAGGAAGATATTTGACAACCTAATATAGGTGGAAGTATATAATCATAATGAAAATGATTTACTTTTCATGAATTGCGTACTTTAAATGAAAATTCATTTACAATAGATTAATCAAATCTTCAGAGATAATATGCAAAAAATAAATCTTCCTTGAGAAGTACTTAGATTGTGACATAATTTAATTCACAATAATATGAACATGTATGCCGCGAAAAAAGCCTTCACATTATTCGTCTTGCGGTTTAAGTTTTGAAGATGAGTTTGGTAACTCCTCTGAGTTTGGTAACTTGTAATAAATCGTTCAAGCCATTTAATGACACACAGTGCTTAGTATTTTCGAGAATAGAAGTAGTACTCTCCGCCCGTCGTGACGCGCTCGTCATGACCGCTGCCGACAAAATCTATCCAAGTACAGTGTTTTGAGCAAACAATTTTGAATTATTAAACTTCACACTCCGGAACGCAAGAGTTGTCCATATACGTCAGCACGTAAAATAATGTCGATAGAATCCTTGACGTAAAATTGCGGGTCAACCAATGGTAGGTTTGCGAGCTGTTCTAAATCTATCTCCAACATATTGCGCGCAGATGCGACGTTAAACGTGGTAGTATGAGTACCCATATTTCTACTTGAAATTCCGGCTTTATTCCTCCCCTAGGCCGAATAGGCTGATCTCAGCGGGGGTTCTTGGTAGTCCGAGGAGCTGTGTGACAGCTTCAGTAACAAAGGTTGCCTCTGGTCCAGCAACGCCAGAACACATGTATTCTCGCCAGATGGTCCTCAAACAAAGAGCTACGCTGTAGCAAGAAGAACGTAATGCTTAGTGGTTATAATATTGGCATTCTGTGTTTTTATGTTTTGAAAAATAAATTTTTCTTGTGCTTCAACGCCCGTTTCAAGATTAATCCAACGATTTTGCGGCCTTTTGGAATTGGGATATAGAAACGTACTATGATTCTCCTGACACGTGCTGCAGGGTCCCTTTGAGATGCATGCATCGTATTTATGAATACAGAAGCAACGGAAACAGAATTTGTATCGTCGTATCCGAACCGGCTAACATATGGCCATTTTGCCTTAAATGTATTATATTTCCAAAGCTGATGAGGACCCCAGTAAACATTTTGAATGAGATTTCACTGTTTCTTGTCTACGAAAAACCCTTTTCAGTTTTAAATCTTGTTTGAAGTTTGTCGCTTGCTTTTCGCGAGATTTCCGATCGTAATCATACTTACTGTTTATGAACGTTTTTCTATGAATTCCACAACCTCTACAAATTTTAGAAAGTGCTGTAAAGACCCGGAATCAGAAAAATTAGTTATCGTATTTTCATCACCATTTATAATGATGGTAGATGGAGAAGGTTTTTATTGACAGGATTTTATTGAACGCTGGACGGCTTGTTAGCTCCAGCAGGAGTTCGTGTGAAAAACTTTATCGGAATCGGTTCACCGGGTGAACGGCTGATTTTGCCTTTTGCAAGCCAATTTCTAACAATATTATCGGCAAATTCCGTCGGCGCTTGTCTGGACGAGCAGGACGATCTCTTTTTTACAATAACAATAATAATAATATTTTATAATGACAATAATTTATATCAATAATTATTTTTAATAACTCTAGTATTCTTATTATAATACTTAATTTAATATATTAATTATAATATTAGTTTATAATACGTATTCGTAATATAATATTTGTGTCAGTAGTTTATTTATAATAATTACATATTAAATTATTTAACTTATAATAGTTCGGATATATATATATATTGTAATATGTATAGGTTGCTTTATCATATACATGGTAGTTACTAATACTAATAAAAAAAAAGGAGGGAAAAAGGGAAAAACAGAGAGAGAGAGAAGGAGAAGAATTGGTTAATATAATATAGTATAAAATAGTTTTCGACTAAAAGTTGAAGTACTAGTATCCTGTAGATATATAACTTAACAAATTACAAGGTACATGGACTAAGATATAATTTCCAATATTTTCCCGGTGAAAATAGGAGTGTAGGAGTCTTTACAAATTTAATCATACTAATTGATGAACTGGCCGGTAGTTTTCTTTTGACAAAGAAAAACTGGGAAGAGGTTCCATCATGAACAATGTTCGAAGACTAAGTTTATTGATTAACTTTAGGTGGAAAATTTTCGATGTTGTTATATAAGGTTGGTTATTATTGTTGTTGCATAAGGTTGGTGGATTTTATTAATATTTAATTACTTAGGTTTCATCGAATAATAGTTTTTTTATTGGTTTTATTCATTATAGCGCAATTTGTATAACTACCTAAGTATCATAAAAATTTAGTTTAGCGAATTAAAGTGTGAGAGAGATACAGAGATATTTGCATAGAATAGTAGTCATAAGAACAACAAGCGCGTACGCAACTTTCAGTAGTAGTTCTTCTTGTTCTTCGTAAGGCGGCGCTCTTGTTGCTTTATCTCTCTGTTATACTTATAAATTTTTCTCTCTCATACCCTGTCTGAATGGAAACGTGCGTTAACATAGCGCGGGTGCATATTAGGTAGGGATAGTATATTATTGATTACAATTTTATATAATTTAATAAATCTGAAATTTTTTTTTCTTTTGAATTAAATAGATTTTCTTTTTCTTTTTATTAGTAATAGAAAATATCATAATATTCCACCTGATAATTAAGCCATCCTTTCCTGGATCTATCAATATAATTTATTATTAATATACATTAAAAATAAAGAAATTTCAGGATAAGAGGTAAGTCTGAGGAGAAATAATAGTAAAGAACCTACGCTCTACCGAAATTATTTTTAAAACAATTTAATCCGTTTGGAGTTCTTTACACCTCTGTTAACGGTTGCTTTAACCGGACATTTATTAGATAAGCATCCCATTACAATATATATATATATATATATATATATATATATATATACATACATATATGTGTGTATGTGTATGTGTGTGCATGCAAACATAGATACGTAAAATTCTATACTCGCATGTACTTATATTATATGGGTGTTCACACGAGTCCACCCGTTATATACAGTCCGTACAAGATATAGAAACTCTTGCGTTCTCCTTCCACGGTATACCTCTCAATGTTCGCGCGTGTTGACTATGAAAGAGAACGGTAGCCCGCGGTTATGCATTAGAAAGAGATAGCAGGCGCAGGCCTGATGCACTTGACGGGGCTCTCTCGCACCGTGCGAGATATATCTCCTCCCGTGTACTGGCATAACTATACTCGGTGATTGTGAGATAGAAAGAGAGAGAGAGAGAGAGAGAGAGAGAGAGAGAGAGAGAGAGAGAGAGACAGATAGACAGAGAGAGAGAGAGTAAGTAGTGCGTTCTCTCTCTATTTCGAGTTTGCCGGTGTACTTGATGCCTTTGCCTGAGAAACTCTGCCAATCCTCGTAATTTCTCGAAAATTTAAGTAGATCAAGCTTAGGTAATTATACCGTATCTAATTTGTCTACCAGAGAATCTGGAATACTGGGTACCAAAAAAGTCGGAATCACCATTTAGTCAGTAATTCATCACATAATTTAGTCAGTAATTCATCTAATAAATCCTCATATATAGATTGGAGCTTGGAAAAGTATTATAACAAGGTAAAGATCAGCCTCAACGTCGTCTCTAACCACTATTAATGCATGAGTTTCACGCGCTTACGACCAAATTGCATTAAGCCCATCAATACGTGAATCGATCATATTTTTATTTAGCAATTCAGGTGTTTTATTCCTCACACGCAAACCCACTAAATTTATTTCAGCTATACGCGCATTTTGTAGCGCTGCACGTCTTTTAAGTGAAGTAGGCGCAATTTCTTGAATCTATTATATAAAATGTGATGAAATCAACAAATGAAATTTTAGGTTTTATATAGATTATTGAAAAAAAGCAATGCAGAAATAAAGCTATTTGCAATATGAGAATTTAATTGTGTTTTTTTTAAATACAGCTGTAATTACGCTCGAAGAATCTGAAATATAAAATACAGCTAAAAATAATATAAAATGAAATATAATACAAATATTAAATATAATAAAAAAAAACAATCTATATGTTAACAAAGTATGACCCCCGCGTGATTTAGTCGGACGTGGTTTTCCTTTACAGTCAGATCTAGTAAATAGTGTTTCGTCGGCATCAAAACTGGGCATTTGAAATTGAAAGTGTCATTGCGATTTAAAATCTTTGTTTTTATAAGTATGAGTCTATCATTAACTACAGAAGGAGAAAAATGCTTAATTCTATCATTTGTAGCCCAGAAAATCTCTCATTTTGTATTAGTCTAAATCCTCGTTTTAGACATCATTGAATTTTCTCCTGTCGATGGATAACTTTTCACCAATTCAGCAGGACGCGAGCCCGGTCCCATTGCCTAAATTTAATAAATTCAAATTTGGGCATAATTTCATGTTGACACACTTTAGAATCTTCCCTTTTCGTCGACAAATTTTTAAAAGCAATTGTTTTTCCTATATGTGACGATCTGAGTTTACGAAGCTATTAAGAAACATTATTGCCTTAATAAATTCTGTAGGCAACACAGTTCTTTTCTTCCCTAATATATCCATTTTCACTTTCGACTAAAACTGTTCACTATTTTTTACCGAACTATAAAATGCCTAACTCCTGTCACGGTTACCAATCGTGGTTTAAATTTGAATTAATTTTAAATGACGAATATGGAGAAGGTGAAAAATGATAGAACAGAAGATTTACTCAATATATAACAAAATGGAAATATTATTCCAAATAGTTAAAGAACGTATAATACATTAAAGAACAAACTAATACGAACAATCAACGGTTCTCACGTACCATACTCTTCGTTCCGTGACTGTCGTCTCATTACCGTTGCCGTTTCGTCTCAATACTCTTTACCGCGCCCCCCTAGCCCCCTTCGCCCCTCTTCACAAAACTTTTCTGCAGATGTACATGGGTCATTATTAGATTTTCCCATCTATAATATTATGCTATTGTGTTGTCCACGAAGGGACGGAATGTCCCAAACTTTCCTAAGACAATGAATCGTAAAGTTAAACTGCAATAGACTGTAACGACCGCGCACATCTGGAGAGTGGGCCGTTATTCGAAAAGATCGGTCAAGATTGCTTTTATATATAGTTCAATAAATTATATTCTAGACATACTATAAATAAGCTTAACTTAGAATACATTCCACTTGTTTACATTATTTAAACATACCACTAAAAAATACAACAATCGGTATGCTGAAATTCAGCAAAAAAACACGTTCAGCATATGTGTTCTTTACTATCTAGACAATACAATCCTATTTTCTTAGTGCAGATATTTCACTGCCTTTGAACGGAACTATTGATGAATTTGTAAGAAGAAAAATATATGCTCGATGTTTTTCTCAAAAGTACAACGTTGCAATATCTAAAGCAAATTCTCTAGCATCACTTTCCCTTCTTTTACGCATGATTTCCAATTTACAAAAGCATTGAAGATTAATGCCTCTATAAGTCGTAAAAAATATTCCAAGTCCATTTTTGTGTTCTTATACGTATTCAATGATCGTTGCAGTTATGATCAGGAAGATCAACACCGATCATGGTTTTGTTATATACGACGAATGCTTGAGGGAATAGAAGGCCAACTTTGTTTTCTATGTCATTCCACGGTTTAACGTTGATGAGAGGAGTAACACCTGCAGCACATGATAGAAGTGAAACAACTTTTGAATCCTTGACAGAGATATAATTCAAATTACTATTTTGATTATACTTTACTTCATAAGATCCTTGATCGCTTTTCTTATTTAGCTCAACTAATACTGGAAACCGTTTTTTCTGATTTTTGGTGTTCATTTCATAAACACGATTTTGTCTAACTGTATCAGTTGCTCTTATTCCTAGTTTTTGAAGCTTTATCAACAAACCTGGACTTGTAAAAAACTGATCATGATATTTTTTAATGTTACATGATATTTTTTCGCTCATCAACAGGAACTGTTTTTAAAAAATATTCTAGCATTTTCTTCTTAACTCTAGATCCAAGACTACAAGCACTTACAACTTCATGACTTTTTTTTGTTTTCTTTCTACAGTAAATTTGAAAATTTAACAAATATCCAGACGATGTACGTAAACACCATAATTTAAACCTGAAGGGGTGGCTTTATCGTTCATATACTGCTTGATCTAGTATCTGCGAGACAATTTCATCATGCTATCGTCTACCGACATAATTGATGTAAAGTAACGAAATTTTTTAATATTACTTCTGAATATACCAGTGATAGCCTTTACTCTCCAGATTTTATCGTGTAAATTCTTGTCATTAGATGACAATTTGGAGTCTTCTATTATTATTTTTGAGTATCTAAAAACTCGTCTCATGTCATGGCACTTACTATGCGATCAAACCGAAGTATTGGTCTTGAGATCGGTAATTACTTATCCTTTTTCTACTATTAAAAATAGAAGTCATCAATATACCGATAACAATATCCAAATTGTCTAATGACAGTTGAAAATTATTTTCTCCAGTTGCCTTTATAATATACTGCTTCACTTCGGTTGAGAAAAATAATTCACAAATATCAGATGTAGTCATATTTTCAACTAAAAGCTTTTGATCATTAGATAAGAAATTCTTATCAACCGGTATAGAATCATGTGCTATTTCTCCTGGAAGTCAAATATATTTGTGGTGAGGCTCTAATAGTTTTTATAACTCCTAAGAACCTCCCTGAATGTTACTGTTGTCAATATCATATTTATCGTCAGATTGTACTGCGTCATCGAAATTTGTACTTGGAACAAAAACTACAATCTTTTCATGTTCATCATCATGGTCGATATTTCCGATGTTAGGAGACAATTCGGATACAGCATATTTAGCTTATATACGCTTATTCATTATAAAGTACGAGAACAATACGTAAACATCATAAAAGCGACCTCCAGATATATCTAGTAAGATTACGGAATGATAATCCGTAAGTTTAATGAATGATGTGTTCATAAAGTTTAAAGTCTTTATTTTACTAGCAAATGGTCATACGCCACCTGACGGTGATTCGATATACTGTTTTCCTACAGTCGTGTTTGAAAACTTGAACTTCTTTTAAAAAATCTATTATTTTCAAATCCAAGAAAATGTATTTTTCAATATGTCACGGAATTTTACTCTTAAACATTCTTTGTAACACCTTATAGAAGAATGGAATATGAAATTTGCTCTCAGAAATGAATTTAACGCCCTCAAAATCCTATGGTACCCGATTGAACTGCGAAAAAATATTATATTTTCGATATTTGAAAATGTCACTCTCAAGCTTTAGTTTACACTCCTGTAAAAAATGTACATACTTTTTTCGAGTAAGTAACATTAAAATATTTATCAGAAATAAAGTAATATCCATAAAGATTATCGTATTTGTAGCAAGTAGTACGTTCTAAAAATATTCAAGGGTAAAAACTACCTCTTTAGAACTATTGATACTCATTTCGAAAGAGGCCAGGGTTAAACTGAGGAATCGATAGACAAGCTAAAATTATCTATAGAAACATGTTTTGAGCTCATTTTTTTCAGGTCAGCCCAAAATTATCGAGTGTCCAAAAATGTCCACGTCTGATATTGATATTTTGCAATCCCAGCGAGTGTATTTGAAAACCACAGACGTTTCGGGTCTTCACTCACACGCGTACGTCCCCCTTTGCTGTGTCGCACTGCATTTAGCCGTGTCGCGCAGCGCTTTGCAGCTCCTTTCGACTTCGCGAATTGATTCGCGAATTTCGGTCGAAGTCACCCCCTGCAGCGCTGAAGCATTCGTTCTCTTCGTGGCTCTTACTTTTGCGCGGCTTAATGATTATTACATGCGCCTGAAATAATCACAAGCATGAAATACAGGTATTGTACGTATTTAATATAATATCAATTCGTTTGCGCGCGATTCTGTTTCTCTTCTATAGGAAATATATTTTCGTAATATGCTCGTAGCAATCTATAGTATCATATATAGAATCATTTATAAATCCTCTCTACCATTTGAAAATTTTCCTTTATTGTTTTTCTATATAAATCTATCCGCAATCCAGTAAAAATTTCTACCTTTCTAATTTTGTTCATTTTTTATCAATAATTTATATCGATACCTTACGCACTTCCCTTAAATCTAAAATTATAAATCTCATAACGAAATCTGTTTAGATAATACTTTCATTTGATATCTCGATTATGTGCTTATGAATTTATCATAAAGTGTAAAGGAGAATTTGCTCAAATTATATACAAAGTCTAACACTCAGTTTCCTTTGATTTCAGTTATGTTACAAATTTTCAATAAACGCGATACAAGTGTAACATTTTCCACAACATTCTAACGAGATAGTTATTTTACTATCACTATTAGGTTAAATACAATGGTTTCATACAAATAATCAAAAAAAATTTTATTAGTAGTCGTAGTACAATATGACAGATCTATTATGTATTTTTTTCTCTTTTTTGTGAAAATAACATCTTTCCTTACTTGCAAATATATTTTTAATAATTTTAGAAGTAAATTATTAGAGTTTTACTAAGAGATCTAACTTGCTATTGGATTACAAAATTATATGTGCTTGCTACTTTTATTAATCATACATAAAAAGTTAAATATGAGGAAAAATAACCTATTTAGATAATCCTATTTAAGTAAATTACAACAGATAAATTTAATAAATGTATTAAATTTATATAATTTAATAAATTTAATAAATTTACTCATTGAATAATAAAATGCACCGATAATGTGACGGTTGTTTGCCAGAAATAAAATAAAACAAAATTCGATTTTCCCTTTCACCCCCTGTTTCATACGTAATAACTGCGAAATTAAAGCATACTACTGATTATAAATATTTCTTCTCCCTTGAATTTGATGATTTTTTTGCAACGTATTTATATCTAGATAACTTATAGAAATAATTTTATGACATCATGTACTACAAGTAAGGATTCTTTTTATGTTCATTTTTGTTTTTGTTTAATTTATAATAACTATTGCTAAATACTGGATATGCAACAGCAACTAAGTCTATGAAATTAACTTTTTCCTCCTTTTTCCGTTTTTTTTCCTTTCGGCCAACTTATTTGTAAGGAAATTGATAATCACTGAAGTGGTAATGCTGTTTACGAATATTAAGTTACATTTCTACGCAAACATGTCACTAAGATCTACCTATATCTTATTACATTTTATTTCATATATTATAATTATGCTCTATTGAACTTGTTTAATTTAGATACACAAAGAATAACAATTTTCAACCAACTCAAAGAAATATTTTTCCTTTGAGACATGATACACATTATAATTTTTATAATGATGAGATCCTAATCTTGCACACTAACCTGTAATATATTATTTAATTAGTTTTTCTGATATCGCGATTTGATTATTTTGTTTCTGTTAGCAATCAAAGTTTACAATTTTCCATTGATTTAATAACACAGTTAGTAATACCACTATTAAACTCTTGCATACAAATAATTTAAATTAATAATCATACAAATAATAACCCCCAAAATGCGAGGTCAGACAATTAAGTAATGCGACAAAATTAAAAAGCAAGTATATTTAAAAATTAAGCTGCATTGCTGCGATGCCCTTCAAGGTAGTCCCCTGCCATATCTCTACACTTATTCCAGCAAATTTTCCAATTTAATCGTATCGTAACAATTCTGGAACACTTCTTGCGGGGCATGTCTGAGTACTCGTCGCAGATTCTTGGATGCCATCAACGGAATCAAAATATCAACCTGTGACGAATTTTTTCAAATGGGGGAATACGACTAAGTCGCAGAGTGATGTGTTCGGTGAATAGAATGAAAAACTGACATACACTAAACGCACTGTGACAGGGAGCATTGTCGTAATCCAGAAGCCAAGTCTTCACCATCTCTGGACGCATTCTGAGCACCCGTTTTCGTAATTTTGCGAGCACTTGCGGTAGAATGCTTGATTTACGGTTTATTGAGGTGGTACAAACTCTTTGCGAACCACGAAGAAGCAAATGATCAGAGTTTTCACTTTAGAGTTGCTCATTCTCGCCTTCTTTGACCTTTCCACTCTAGCGGACAGCCACTGTTGGCCTACTCGAAAAGAATGGGATCACTTTCAACCTGTTCGAGACAATCTTGAACAATGTTCATTCGGTGGGCTTTTCGCACATCTGAAAGGTTCTTCTGTAACATCTTCGCGTACAGCTTTTTCATTGCGAAATCTTCAATTAAAATCTTTCTATCTGTTTCCCGATTAATATTCAACATATCAGCCAACATTCGAATGGTTAGTCGCCAGTCTTGCCAACAAGGGCGCCGACGCGCTGTATATGCGCGTCCATTCGCACTTGAATTGGTCTTCCACTCCGCGCCTCGTCATTGACGCTTTCACGACCTTTTTTAAGATCAGCATGCTACCAATGCACCTGACTACGACTCAGGACATCACTACCATAAAATTTCGCAGAAAATTTTATCGCATACCGCTGTTCTAAATTTCGCTGTTCTATTTTCGTGACATACATTGCTCACGTTGTTACAAAATGCTAAACAGCTGGAGAAGAAATGATCGCACAAGGGTTGCCAAGGTCTCAATCGAGAGAATAGGGATCTACTGTTACGGTGAGGAAGTTATAGGTTCGCAATGTTACCACAGGTCGAGGAATAAAATCAGTCGCATTACTTAATTGTCTGACCTCGTATATATAATATGTACGTTAATGTCCATATTATGAATAAAGGAAAATGTTAGTTTACATAAGAGTTTATATACATTAAGCAGGTTGCGATATGCTAAGTACGTTGAATTAAGTTTGAAATTAATATAATTTTTTTTAATATATTTACTAATTAAAGATTTTTAGGAATTGTATCTGATATATGAAGAAAATACTAGGTATGAAAGAATTTGTAATCTTTTTCTTACCCGTCTAATTCCACACATTTTTCAAAAATGTTTATAATAGTTTTTGAATAACTATTTATATAATTAGCAAGTCGAATGATTATACGAATTGAGCGCTTTCTTATTTTCTGATTTAAATCTCCAAATGTTCGATCTAATTCTGTAACGAAAATCTATTAGTAATAGAACTTATCTTTAAATGGAAGACATATACTCTCTAAAGAATAAACAGCTGTTATTTAAGTATATTAAGGTAGAAGAAGTTTATAATATTCACTTCTATAATTATCTAAATAATTAAAAATATTTGATTAAATTGATTTCATGAACGTATCATCTGTAGTCAACTCCGATAAATAAAATAACGGACATTACTATTACTAATAAGTAATGAATACAATTTGCACTTTGCAAGGTTTTTATTATAACGATATTCGATATATGCTTGACGGGTTGATTATTCCTAAAATAGATAAATGAATAACAGTAGCAACGGGTTCACATATATTTAAATTTTAATTGCATTTTCGCGATATGTAGTACTGGGGCCTCCGCTCAAGCCGTCTTAGCCCTTGGTGACCCAGTCTCACACTAAGTTTGTTCGATTATTTATCGCTTCCGTACTTTTTTTTTTAACGCATAGAGGCTGAACTCTGCTGCTTGACTCAAACTACCAAAGCTTCGAAGGGGGTGTCGGACTATAAAGGCTTTCGAATTGGGGAGAGCTTTGATAGAAAAGTGGCTGATTAGGATCCGGCTGTGCAATAATGGTTTAGTACACACATAGGAGCCATCGAAGCCTACGTAAAAAATGCGATATTGTGATTTTCTGCTGACGACCAGTACTAAATGCCCGTTGGGAATTTTGATTGATCCTTTCCATACTGTCTGGCTCTGAACGTCGGGTCCTCCGGATTCGTCTCGACTGACGGCAGCTTCGCTGGCCATGGTTAGAACTTGGATTAACCTCTGTCTTTTCTATCTTTTCCAACCACTTGAGTAATTTATGGTTAGATATTACTGTAAAAGGGTATCCTGCTAAGTATTCATGCATTTTCCATATACTCTACATAGCATCGACTAGTTCGTGGAAATTATGCCTTCCAATGTTTAGATTAATTAATATTTTTATCCGTCTACGGTTCTGGTACGGTTCACTCACTTGGAACTATACTGAACAACAGTTCGAAACGTCGGACACCAAAGAAAAACATAATGTGGTAGTGACAGTAAGGTTGTCCTTTACTAACATCAAATATAGTTTATTATTCTTGTTATTTTTATTACATTTTATTTGCTTATTTTTTATATTTAATCTAATTTATTTTTAGTAATAAGTTTTATTACAGACTTTTCGACGTTGATAATAAACAAGGAGAATCTAACTATCCTTTGCAGGCAAGTACGAGGGTAGGTCAATAAGTCTTTAGAAAAAGATAGAAAAACAATTTTTTTTGGAGTAAATTCTTTTTTATTTTTCAACATAATCTTCTTCTAGTTCAATACACTTTGATAGACTTCAGAAAATTATTATTGTTGTAGTTTCTCAAAATAAACATTTGTGTGAGCGATAACCTCCTCATTTGACGTAAACCGTTGTTCGCTGAGCCATTTTTTAAATTTGGAAATAAAAAGAAATCACTCGGGACCAGATCTGGTGAGCATGGTGGATGGTCTATCAATTCAAACTTCAATTCCTGAAGTTTAGCCATCGAAATTACGCATGTATGCACTCGTGCATTATCCTGGAGAAAGAGGACTTTTTTTCTTCAAATAAGGATGATTTTCTTTTCTTTTCTCATGTAGCTTTTATTTTCTAATGACACATAATACTTTCCAATAATTATCTGTCCCTTTTCCAACTAGTCAATAAGGATAATACCATGTGCATCGCAAAACACAGTAGCCATAATCTTTCCAGCTGATTTTACCGTCTTGGCCTTCTTTGGAGTCCGTTAGCCTTTAATAATCCATTGTCTACACTGTTCTTTCGCCTCTGGAATGTAGTGGTGTATCCATGTTTCATCTACAGTGATTAATCTACGTAGAAACTCATCTGGGTTGCAATGCATACGCTCCAAAAGAACCTTAGAAGAGACCACGTGGTTCCGTTTCTTCTCAGCTGCGAATAAACGCGGCACCTATCTCGCAGATATTTTTTTCATAGCCAACTTATCGTGCAAAATTGAAACGATGGTACCTTTTGAAACCCCTATGGCCTTAACTATTTCGCGCAATTTTATTCTTCCGCCATATCGTGGATTTTATCGATCATTTCCGGGGTACTTACGTCTACGGGACGTTCTGAACGATGTTCATCTTCTGTTGATGGAGGGCCACGTTTAAATTCATTTAACCAATTGTAAACTGTTGCAAAAACAGGGGCAGATGTGCCATGAACTGAATCCAACTCAGCTTTTATTTCTTTTTTACTCTTCAGCCTTTTAAATAGAAATGTTTAATCACCGCTCTAAACTCCCTTTTTCCATTTTCTTAAACAAACAAAAGTTATTCAGTTCAACTGACGATAAAAACGAAACCACTAGATGAATGTGGCTGCAGCTTTGTCAGGTACCTGGTGAGGAATGATTTTTACTAGAAACAGACCAATTGCAATGCCACGAGCGACATTTCTTAAATTTTCTAAGGACTTATTGACCTCTCCTCGATAAATGCTTCCATTACTTGCTGCAAGCCATCACACATATTGCATACATCTGGGACGTTCCTGCATCAAAATTTGGCGTAGCCCGGAACAACTTTAGAAAACATTCGAGAAGTTCTTTGCAGTTCGGACATTCCTTCGATAAACGCATGAATGTTTGGGTCGTTGAATCAACCGTTCGGTTGCTATGTAACTAGCGACTTCATTTGTTTTTCATTCTTGTTTTCCCTGTTCAATCTGTAGCACTCAGGCCCTTAGTAATATCGCTTTAGCTCGTGACGGCTCAATCCGTGATCATGTTTAAACCTCACAGGCCGAGTCCGGAACGCGATTCGTTGTATGTCGTACTATGGGTTGGAATAAACCAAGTTCGTTCTGACATACAGTTTATTTATCCCTTCGGTAATTTTTTTTAAATGCATACACGCTCCCTATCCGAGGTTTGAGGCGGGGCGTTTGTCAATTTCAGGTTTTGGAATGCGGAGAGTTATGAAAGGAAAATGGCTGTTTGGGATCCAGCTGTGAAATAGTGGTTTACTAGATGGCCCACGTATTATTCCATTATATACCATTGAAAAAACTATAAAACATTTATGAACAAAAAAACTAAATTATATTAGGCGTACAAGCAAGTTTCCAGCGTTTTTTCTCTACAAAGTATTCTTTAAATATTTTTTGATCGAAAAGGGAACATGTGTCCAAGAGTGATAGTGATGAAACATGACGGACTTATACCTGGTACGCCTTTTTGTAAGTCGTGTTCTCCAGCCAGCCTTCGCGGCGCGGATAGGCACGAGCCACCGCTTCTAGAGTCACGTTCTTGCATCGACGCGAGGTCATATTCAATTTGAAATCTTCCAAAGTTGCTCTTTTCTGGAGTATTCATGAGTCCAGCTTCAAATACTCAAGCTAGAACAGGGCGTATCCAGTATAAATATTCTTCGAACGTTTCTGTCGCAATGATAATATTATCAAGATTTGAAAAAGCATTCTACTGGAGATTTGCACGGATTATTTGGTCCATCAATCGTTACAATGCAGCCCCAGGCTTCGACAGATCGAAAGATAGTCTCATGAACTGGAACAATACCTTTCTAGGTATCGTAACATCATTATCGGTCTTGCGTGTATATTCTGCTTTAAGTGGTATTTGATAATACGCAGTGCTCATATTTAAAGTCAACATTTATCTATATATACATATACAGAAAACGAGCGAAATGATTTTCCTATTTCAACAGATTATCTTCTATGATTGGAATGTGAAATTTATCATTAAAATATGCAATAAAGGAAGATCATCAACGGAAGCATATTTTTATGAAAGCTGAAAGAATATTATCTACAACAATACTCTATTTCTATGGTGTGTTTTTGGCTTTTTAATACCATGATTAAAAATGTGATTAAAATACTTTGAGTTTTGATGCTATAATTGTTTTCGCTCGTGCAATGAATTTGTCTGCAATGAATGATTCTATCTCTCCTGGTTCACTAGAGTATATTTTCTTTTAAAAGGCTTACGAGATTGCAAAGGAGCGCTAAAGGTATTCTTTTCTTTTTAAAGGCACAATATGTTGTCCAGTTAGTGGTTTGAAAAACTTTTTGAAAAACAATTTAGCCATGTCTGTATTTGCCGTAATGATCGCTTTATCCTTGTCAATTACAATATCTCTATATATGTTTTGTTACTATTCAAACAACAGATTATGTAAATCATTGACAGTCATATCACTTGACAAACTCAGATTAATAATATATTAATATTATTTCCGGTAAGATGCTATGTGAGCGTATACTTGTTTTTTGTAGAATCAATCTTATCTTTTGTGTCTTCACTTGCTTGAAAATTCTGGGAAATTCAAATTCTTCTTAAAATTGGCAATTGTTGCTTGTTTTAATCGCTACTCAAAGGACAAAGTACAACTGCTACTCTAACAGGAAGTGCTGCTGGAATAGTCAAAGCAATAAATGTTCTATATAGGCACGTCGTTTCCTCATGCGAGCCTAGTCAACTTCTACCAATAGGCTTATTCAACGGACCGTAAAAAACGAAATAAAGGTGCATGTTTGGGGCTACTTCTCAAAGCAGGGATTCGGCACTTGGCACGTATTGATTTGATTGACAACCTAAATGCCGAGAAAATGGTAAATCTATATAAACGCTTTACTGTCATCGGCCAAACGATGGTTCATCAGAAAAAATCAAGATTATATTCTGTAGGAGGACAATAATCCTAAACACCGCAGCAAGCTCTGTATTCAGTGGAAGACTCAAGCTGGCATCGTTACATTGGATTGACCGTCGCAGTCGCCCCATACAAACCCTATTGAAATTTTCTGGAGACATTGTGAGGTCCGACTAATGTTGGTAAACCGGACGGCGATTCAATGCTGCTAGTTCTCCACGGTTTTACCTCCCTTTTTCGGCCTACGCTTGACGTATTTGAAACCGGGGATCTACGGGGCGGACCGCGATATAAGGTTCTTCGCGATTCAATGCGTCGCGCCGCGATTGCTACGCCGTTTATTAAAGCCACTTCCGAAGTAGTCCTAATTTAGGCGGTTGGATTCGGAGGCAACGACTCCGATATCCTCTAATCATCACGCTTGTTTTCCGCGGAGGCAGCAGGGCCAAGCGACAATTTCTTGTAAGCGTCGTCTTCTGCCCTGAAACGAGTGCGCGTGCCGCGGATTCCGAAGTTTCGGAATTTCTTGGCCAACGAACTACCTCGTAGATCTCCGCGCTTAATTTCATCAGAGGCAATTCGAGAAATTATAATAATTTCTTGTCAACCTGGCTAATGTCTCCAGCCCTGAAAATGAGCGCGTGAATTGAGGTTAAGGGATCGCAGAAAAATAAAATCTTGCCCGAAATTTCTACTTACTTTAATTTCAAACAGAATTAGTACAACGTATCGCAAAACAGAACTATATAGTTTTAGCTTATTTTACGTTGTGCTTAAATATAAAAACATCCTAATCGCAGTAACAATAGCAATAGTTAACAATATATTAGTATGACTTAATAATCATAATAATAATTATAATTTCTGTATGTATATAGTTTAAAATCACGTCTTAATAAATTAGTAAATCAACGTATTAATCATAATGAAAATATTATTGATATTAATAATCGTAATATTAGTAATAACAAATCGTAATATTGGTAATGACTTATAACTAGCGCAGAAATATTATGGTGTACACTAATTATAAAAGTAATATTAAACATAGTAATAATCGTAATAATAATAATAATATAGTATAATAATAATAGCGATATTAATAATAATGGCTAGCGCATAGCGCCACATAATTATTGTTTAAACTAGTAGCAGCAATTAGTAGTCCTTATAATATTAATAATGATATCGAAAATATTAATTGGAACAACGAGAACAATATTAATAATAGCATTATTATCAATTAGAACAGTAATACTAGTAAAATAGCATTATTAGTGCTTAGAATAGTAATAATAATAATAACAATATTAATATTTTTATCAATATTAGCAAATAAGAGCAATATTATTATATAATAATATTATAATAATCCACCGCGCTTAATAATACGAACATTTGTACATTTTTTATTACATTAATAATTTAGAAAATCGAAATTCATGTTCAGAAATAATATTATTTCGATACGTCGTTTGTTTCGAGAATCTTTATATTCTACTGGAAACTAAAATTTCGGACATATCTTAGTTGCTTCAGCATCCTGGAATATGGGTATATAAGATAGCTTCTCGGGTTTCGTACTTCGTATATAAAAAAGCGCTTCGTTCCGAATTTTCCAGGGGGGCGGGAAATACAATCGGTGCGGAAAGAGAGAGGATACTTCGGCCCGCGCCGAATCGCGGCGGGTCTACGGCTAGGATGCATTGTTACGCCCATATCTGGACCGACTTTTTATTGCAGGAAGGCGTGCGCCGCGTAAGCATTTGGCAATGAGGTTCGTCATTAGGCGAGACGCAGACAGTTTATATATACAAATATATAAACGTATCTACGAATCTCACCTTACTTATAATATATATATATATATATATATATATATATATATATATATATATATATATATTTTTTATGGTAGTAAGGACGACATTGCCAAATGCTCGTCTCTTTTCCTTTCTCTATCCTTCTCTATCCTTACGCATTTTCCCAGGCCTGAAAGTCATCGGGAACTCGACCGGTCGGCGTGGCATGGCAATTAGACCGGCCTTTTCCTCTTTATCCCCGAACACACACACACACACACACACACACACACACACACACACACACACACACACACACACACATATATATATATATATATGTATGTATGTATATCCGGCATAATCGCTGGACGCGACAATACATTAAACCGAAGCTTCGTGGAAGACGCACACACATTTTCAAGCAGCTAACTTACGAAATTCGTCGGGACTCGAGATGATTTCCACTAGAATATGTCGCCAAATTAGTAGAAGCAATTATCGATATTGTCGATAATTGCCAATCAATTATCGACACTAGTGGTGAGTGCGCACATTATTGACCAAATTATATCACCGTTTCTAATATATACAATGTATATATATATAAATATGAAAGTTTCATCAAATAAATGTTTTTATCAATTAGCATGGACACGCTCTCACTTGACAGACTGTAAGTACAATTTTACGGTTTACATCATTGTTTTGTTAACAAATGAATAACTCGTCATGTCCGTTAAATCTCACATATTAGCATTAGTTTGAACCCCAATCGCCCTTACGATTTTCGTCACTCATGGTAAAAATAAATTAATAATTATACAAATAAGATAAAATTAAAATTTACAAAATTATCAATAAAAATACGCGAGTGTCGTTTTAAGCATAGTTAGTGTTATACTTAAATGCTTGGCTGTGTCTAATTGATTGAAAAAGATGTTAAATAACTTTACACTTTTCCCCAAAGAATATATTGTAATATTATAATAGACTATCATAATATACTTACTCATATAGTCGGTCACAAAAAGCAATATATTAAAAAAAATGTTAGATTGACAAATGTAGAAATCGAGTAGATAGAATCGTCTAAATAAATTGCTGATGTATATGTGAAAAAGATTTAAAAAAAAGACTACTAAATCCCAACATAATTATTTACTGAATAATATATGAAATACTACATAATTTCTTTATACATAGGCCAATAATCTGAGGACGATTGGAAATCAGAAAACTAAAAGATATTTCTACTGTACGAGACTGCGACACTATAAAGTGAAGGTTGATCATTATGATTTTAAAAAACCCTTTTACATTTCAGGTCCTTATGGAAATGTCATTTAACAAATTTTTCAGTTTTATTTAGAGTGATATATTTAAACTACTTATATTCTTAGATCATTGTAAATATATATTTAATTATTGATCTATTAATGAATAATATTATATAATAATTTTAACTAAGTGAAATCTTTAAAATTATTGAATGTATACATAATATTATAGATAATTATAAAACATTATAAATATTATACAGATTAAGAGTTTTACGCATTTTTCCACCCTACTATTTGCTTGTGCTTTATATGTAACCGATTTTCTCCGCGAATATTTCCGTGCTGGATTTTTTACGAGCTTAACAGTTTTAAGAGTTACGAGCTTCCTCGTAACTAAAACCAACATAGAACTACTTTCAGAATCATTGGTTACTAATTTAAGTGGTTTCTCTCAAATACTGTTAAAATACTTATATACTCTTACAATTTAAAAAATGTGAATATTATAAAATAAGGTCTTAAAAGTAGAGGATATATCAGGATGTAAAAGATATAAAAGAATATAAAAGAGAATCTCTTGATTATTCATATATATTCACAAGTATTCAGTGGTAAACTTATTGTCCAAGCTTCATATTTAGATAGCAATATATGTATTACAAAAAGTCAAATGTGTCGAATCTAGTACTTATATTTTCGTTTTCGCACCAACAAAATTGATTTAACAAGCTCCATCACTTGTGTAAACATTAGAATTTATTGATTAGTGAAAAATGTATCGTGATAATTGTTTTCTCGACATATCCTTTTGCATTATTTTGATTTGAAAAAAGTATAGCAGAAACTTATCGTTTGCTTCAAGAATGTTATTGTGAAGAAACTCCATCGTTTACAACGTATCAAGCAAGAATAGTTTCAGCGGTTTAAAAGTGAACTGACTGATGTTGATGACATAGCACGTTCTGTACGACCGAAAAAGTTTGGAGATAGTGAATTGCACGCATTATTGGAAGAAGACTTAGCTCAAACGCGGAAAGAACTCGCTAATGACTTAGGAGGCAGTGTTAGAATAGTTGACAAACATTTACATGCGATGGGAAAGATTTCTGCCTAGATATACCAATGTCAACTGAATGATTTACAGAATTGAACCACAGAAATTGTTCGAACATAGATCAGCAATGGCGAGCAATAGGCGCAAAATCATTCTCTTGCATGACAATGCTCGGCCACATGTTACGAAAACTGTCAAGAACACTCTGTCTGAGCTCAAATAGGAAGTGTTGCTGCATCCAGCATTCTCTTCAGACATAGTACCTTCTAAATACCACCTATTCAGATCGACGCAGCACGACGTCGTTGATACGCACTTTCGACATATCCAAGCAGTGCGAGAATTTGTGGATGATGGCATTGCCTCGAAACCGCCATCGTTCTTTCGTCACGGTATCGCCATGCCAGAAATATAGGGAAAAGTAGTAGAAAATGACGGAAAATATTTTGACTAAGTGTACCCACTTGCCTTCATAAATTTCTTTTTACCATTAACAAAGGTCGGAAACTAAGTTTGCCTCCTAATATAAATATTTTGAAAATGCTAATAATATAAATTTACAGTTAACAAAACTGGACAATATTTAGTATGTCTGAGAAATTATACTACTATATCTGAAAAAAATATAACTGAAAAATTAATACAATCATGTTTAATATTTTAACTACTGAATTCATAAAGAATAATATCCACTTGATTTTTTGGAACAACAGTAAAAAAGTCATCTAAAAACCTACAATTTTTGATTAACATAATGCTAAATTTGATTCTAATACTCTTCATTACTATGTTTACTTAAATTGTCTACATTTTTTAATTACAATTTTAATAATGAACTAATAGTTTATAATCAATTCTTTAAAAATATTTGGAAAAATCTCTATTCATTAATATGAAATAACAGTATTCTTTAATTTTTTTTTAATTTTAACTCTTATCTTTTCTTGAATTTTAGTTTTAAATCTTTTGCCTGTAATATTATTCAACAATATAGCGAAAAGAACCCTAATTACTAAGAAGAAATGCGCTAAATCAAAAACAGTAAATTCAAAATGAACGAAAAATATAAGGGATAAATGAAAGACTGAGCTCCCCAAACATCAATTCCTAGCAGGTAGTCAAAATTAAAAATTATAATTATGTCGACTGTTTTGAATTAAATAAATAAATATGTTTATTGGTTTTACAGTTTTTATAATATAATATATTAAAACAAATATACTAAAATAATGATAGTCAGACTGTCCTTGTTTATATTCACCCCCCAAAGAATCTGAAATAGAACTTATTACTACGATAACTACATAGTTAATTAATTTAACTACAATAATTGTAGTTAATTATATTAAAAGTTAAAAATTAAAAATAAAATATAATTAATAATAAAATAAAAATAAAATAATAAATATAATAAAAATAATAAGAACAATATTCTATAATATTCCATGTTAGTAAAGGACAACCTGACTGCTCCCACCACCTTAAATTTAGATTCTCTTTAAATTTACATGTCTGACGTTTCGAACTGCTACGGTTCATCCTCAAAATTAACTAAATTGAAAAACCCGGCATGCTAGTTTATATGCACCTTCGCCAGTCCAAATTTATTGGTATAAGATTTATAGAACCACCACCTTCTTAACTTAAATGCGCAATACAAATTTTATTTTAATAAGGAATGATAAGTATTGTCCAATTTACTTGACTCTAACATTAAATTTACATTATTAGGATTCTACAAAATATGAATATTTGCAAGAGTTTCTCTTTTATATATATTTTTAATACCTTGTTCTAAAATATCTACATTTTCTAAATCGAAAGAATGTAATAAGTCGAAACTATGTTCTTTTAGCCCAGATATAACATTCATGTTTCGCAAGCTATAATAATGCACATATATTTTTTGCTTTAGGTATCTATCCGTTATGTATCCGTATGTAATATTTGTGACAGTCTTTACAATTTATTTTAAATATCACTCCTGCTTTCAAACATTTATTATCCTTATCTTTACAATTATCAAATAATCTTCTTATATTATTATTGTTTATAAAGTAAACTTGAATATTAAGTTTTTTGAAAGTACTTCTAATTTTTTCCGACAACTGATTTGCATATGGAATAATACGTATGTATTATTATTTCCCCTGTTTTCCATATTATCTTCTCTAGTATTATAATAAATCTTATCCACTAGTTCTGCAATGGTTTTGTCTATAAGGACTAATGGATAATCACTATTAATGAATATCTCTTTAACGAATTTTAAATTATCTTTTCTAAAATCTTTGTGTGATAATTTGATTGCTCTGTTGATGACTGTCATTACAGCACCTATCTTGCTTCCGAATAGGTGATGTGAGTTAAAATATAACAACCTGTAGGTTTTCAGTACCAATTTAATTTTACTCTGTTTATTACTAACTCTAATAACATTGACGTCCAATAAATTAAGTTTTTCTAAAGAATCTAAAGAATTAAATTTCTCTAAAGAAATAAAATTAGACAATAAATTAAGTTTTTTCTATTTAAAAAATGTAAATATTTTAGAACAAGGTAAAAAAATAAATATAAAAGAGAAACCCTTGAAAATATTCATATTTTGATGAAGCCCAATAATGTAAAATTAATTTTAGGTCAAGTAATTTGTACAACACTTATCATTCCTTATTAATATAAAATTTGTATTTCGCATTTAAGTTAAGAATCTGGTAGTCCTATAAATATTATACCAATAAATTTGGAGCGTGGATGAAGTAATTCCTGTGGATGAGCCGTAGCGGTTCGAAACGTTGGACACCAGAGGTAATATAATTTTAAGTTAATGAGAGCAGTCAGGTTATCCTATTCTAATATAGAATATTGTTTTAACTATTTTTATGTTATTTATTTATTTATTATTTTATTTTATTATTAGTTTTATTTTATTTTTGACACGAGCCTCCTTTAATTCGAAATAGCTTATAATAAGACAAAATAACTCACATCCGTTCAGATGTAATTAAAGACCTGTAACGTGGCCTATGCAGATATTCTATGGTAAATAAAAGGTGACGCATTATTGGAATGTTAACAATACTATTATTAAAATAAAACGCGGGGCAGTGGAGGTACCGGTAGTATTCGGTTAATCTGGTATATCTGTACTTACAGAAATACCTTATCAATCATGAATAAGTTAACAGAAGTAGTAGTTATGATCTCACAGGTAACTCGTGGCTATCATAGACCATATAGAATAGGCTAAAATTTATAATTAGTCAAACAAAAAGATTTGAACATCTTATTTAATCGCACAATTAGTATTATTTTGCAACTACTATTTTATAAAAGCAGTTTTTTTACAACAACAACAATCTCAACCCTTGATTTTGCATGTCTGTGTAATTTATTACGTAATATACTATAATTAAATTAATAAATACGAGGTGTCTTCAAATAAAAAGATGACTTTGCAAATATTGATGACTACGACCGTTCGATTGTCGATTTTTTTTCATTCTGTATTGGTACAGGTGTACTGAACGTATATTCACGGCTGTATGTATGTAACATCACCTGTTTGTTTGTAACAGATATACAAAGTTATAAGTATTTTATGCTCGGCTATTTTCTTTTACCAAATAAATGGAGCAAAGAGAACGCATTAAAGTTTGTGTCAAAAATGGAAGTTAGTGCTTTATTACTCTTGAAATGTTGACAGTTACATACGGTGAGTCTATTTTGAGTAAAAACTATAAGTGGTAGAAGCTGTTCCAAGCAGGCCAACGGGAGATCGAAGACGGACTTCGCCATGGATGTCCTAACACATGAACAATAGATGAAAGCGTTCAAGCAGTGAAAGATCTTGTTTTAAAAAATCGTCGAATCTTTATCAGAAAAGTTAAAAATATTGTCATATCGGTTGGCTCATGCTATGCTATTTTTTGGATATTTTGAAAATGAGATGTGTGTTAGCGATATTTGTTCAAAACTGATTAATTTTGATCAAAAGAATCGTCGCATTACCATAACTCAAGAGATATGCATTAAAGTAAAAAATAATGCTGATTTTCTCAAAAAGATTATAAATGGTGATACATCGTGGGCTTATGACTTTGACGTCGAGTTGAGAAGTTATTAACGTATCTACTTCTAAGAGTAATTGTGCATCCAATTTTATGTGAATGTGCGACTAAGTTAGCCAAAAACGGAGCTGATATTCTTCCATATGTGAGAGTGAGTAAATTCCAAACTTGAATAAGTAAAAGAGGATCAAAACGTCAATATAAATGTTTCCACTTAGTGTCACTAAGGTAGACAAGTATTTGCCGAAAATTTTGAACTATATACATCCAATGTGTGAATCAGAGAAGTGCATTCCATAGATGTGGTCCCAATGTCCAAAAACAATCTGACCTTTTGGCAGCAAATCGAGCAATATTTGCTGGTTTCAAGTTGGCGCAGAGAACCAGATGTCGCATTATTATTTTTTATAATTGAATATGTTGCCGTCTGTCAACGTATTTTTATTAAACTAGATTTTTTATCAGCTCCGGTATTATTTGTAACAACAATTTTCTCATTGTAACTATATCAGATCTGACAAACTCATTCAAACTTGAACGATATCTAGACTTGAATCCTAGTGGCAAAGAATTTTGTAAAAGCTTTGGGAATTCATTATCACAGTCTCTTTTAACTAAACGTGATCACTCTAAATGTGTCACCGATAGCAATTTATTTTTAATTACTTTTATAAATATAATTTCTTATTGTTCAACTGGCAGTTTTAGAGAAATGAACAGAGATTTACTGTTAAAGGCAGTATGCAAGAGTTTACTTAGATGCTCACCAGTTTCCTTAAAGAAGGTGCTGGAACGCGTACAGCAGTAATAAATTGGGTAGAGAATCTTAATAGAGTATTATCATAAAAGCTACAATACATTGTTCAAGTATTGAAGTGCTGAAAATTAATAATAATAGGCATTATGGTGTTGTATAACGCAAGGAAGTCTAATTTACTCTTACCATTAAATTTCGGTAATATTACCTTTTCAAGCGAGGCCTGCGATGAATGAATTATTGCGGGCGCAATTGAGAATAAGTTCTGAGTAGGAGGCTGAGTATTTCCTAGGTTTGTCATATGATCATTCAAATTAAGGAATTTATTTTATGTATTTAATTAATCACACAAAAACAGAAAGCCAAGACATATACGTATAGAATAAATCTATACGTATTAGTATATGCTCCCTCGGTTGAACAATATACTTTGCGTTGATAGCAAAAACCGGCTAGTAGGAACAAATTTGGCCTGTAATCCATATACAATGAAAAATCTAGCATCAAATCCTGCATCAAATATTTTCTGCTTATTAAATAAATTGTCTTATTCAATATTTTCTATCCAATCGAGGTCTAATCTAGTTGAACTGCATCGATATTTGCTGAAGTATGTAATCGGAGGTCATAATTTAAATAAATAATGGTTTGCTAGAAAATTAACATTGCCAGGTGGTGTTACGTCGCAACGCAGTTTCGTCGAGAAAATATTCCGAAAAAGAAAACTCCGAATATTTTCTCACGAACTACCGAATCCCACCGGAAGGGAAAGCGAGGAGAGAGTGCGCACATTGCAACTTACGACCGAATAAACCGTCGCGTCGTCTTCCTGCCCCTTATGTTTAAAACGCGTACCTCGACCTTGAGCTAAATACGATCCAAAATCGTAAGAAAGCTTAACCCGTGCTGGCGCGAGATTTCCACAACGGAAAACCCCTTGCCGGCACAGGATGAACGCATGGTGCGAGGTAGGAAACTAATACAATGGGTAAAAAGGGGAGGGAAGAGAAATGTCCACTTTCTCCTCGAAACAAACTTTCCTTCACCCAAAACAGCACGTCTATACGTATTATGTATTTCTATTACCTTAAAATATTATTTTCTTTCCACTAAAAATAAATACATGTATACGTATACGTAGCAACAACATATAACAAAATAGAACATTTTAAATACAAGTTAATCAGCATAACTATTATGTCATAGATTAACATTTTACATTATAAAATCTTAGCATGCACATATAAGTGTGTAAGATTATAAGTGCACGAACGAATGTGCATATATATATATATATATATATATATATATATATATATATATATATAAATTTATAATGCAAAAATAAGGTATATGCTATTCTATAAATAAATCTAATATAAAATGTTGAATTATGTAATCTCAACATTTTATAGCGTATACATATAAGTACTTAGAAATATTAAAATATACACTAATAAATGTGTATATATATATATATATATATATATATATATATATTTATATAAATTTATAATGCAAAAATAAGGTATATACTATTTTATAAATAAACCTAATATAAAATGTTGAATTATGTAATCTCAACATTTTATAGCGTATACATATAAGTACTTAGAAATATTAAAATATACACTAATAAATGTGTATATATATATATATATATATATATATATATATATATATATAATGCAAAAATAAGGTATATACTATTCTATAGATAAATCTAATATAAAATGTTGAGTTATGTACTCTCAACATTTTATAGCGTACAAATATAAAGTATTTAGAAATATAAAGATATACACTAACAAATGTGTATGTATATATATATATATATTTATATATATTTATATATATATTAATACTAAATAACTTATATTTATATAAGTATACTATAGTTCAATTCAAATAACCTCACACCATTGTTTAATGCAAAATCCTCGTTTACAATTTTCATTACTCACGTTTTGGCAACCCCTAACGCCATCTCAGAGAGAGAGAGAGAGAGAGAGAGAGAGAGAGAGAGAGAGAGAGAGAACTTAACGGGACCACCCCCGCTTAGCACCGCCTTTTTCTTATTTTTGAACCGCCCCTGCGCATGATCCTGACGACCCCCCATGAACGCAACTAAGCTCCCATTGGCAAAGGAAAACAAAGGGAGAAAGTGGGCCCCATATACTCCTCCACAAAACGTTTTTCAAGAAGGAGGAGTCACTCACTTTAAAAGGGCCCAACTTCGCCTCACGAACAATAATTATTTTACACAAGTCACTACGCACAAGTCACTACACATCAGTATTCAACACCAGCAGTCAGCATCAGCAACAGCGACAGCAGCATTAAACACGGGCGCCAGCTCTATCAGTCACCGCAGTTCCAGCAGAATCATCTATCTCTCTCCCTCTCTCTCTCTCTCTCTGGGTACAGGCAGCAGGAGTTGCCTGTAAGGGATATAAAGCAAATAAACATAAAAAGTAAGTAAAACCAATATTCGTATTCATTTTCTTTTTCTCACCTTTTATCTATTTCCTGTCCGGGGAAGTGATTCGGTCCTCCTTTCAAAAGGAAGGACCATACATGCCCCATTCTATCCTTTCCTTATTTAAAAATTAACACTAGGGAAGTAAGTCGGAAGGCCGAGGCAGGAATAGGCTCTTTCTCGCAAGAGAAGCAGCTTATACCTACATATAAGCCATTGGCCTCTGACTTACACACAGAGCATAGGGACAGTAATCAAACTTCCCCAACTTCTCCGCTAGTGAGATTACTGCTCACTCTCACAAGGTACCGAGCTACTGGAGGCAACTCTAGGCTCAAACGCCAAAAATTTAAAGTCTTGGAGAGGCTGGTAAAAAGCTCACGTGAGGGAAGAGTTTCGACTCCGACGTCACAGTGGATATTGAATTTCAAATTCGAATTGACTAAGTTACTATCTTATCAACCATTTTACAGATACATTAAAAAATATCCAATGCCTGATGCTTAACTCTGCACATACAAGAATCAGTGCATTTCTGGATAAATTTCGTCAACAAATATGTTATACTCATAGCAAATTCAACCTTCTTTTTTCAAGTCTTGCGTATATAAGACCGATAGCATAATTTGATGAGTTTGAGATTATGTAGAGCGCAGTTAGCCTTGGAAATGGAATTATAATATGTGTATACTATGACATATTTATACTACAAAATCGACGAATCGAGCCCCATTGTTGTCAAGGATATGATCTATCGATTTATCCGACGATGGATTCCGGGAAGTTAGTCCAACTAGTACAGCTGGGAGCGACAGACAGTAACCATCGAACGTCAGTTCAATTACGTTGAGTGCTGGGCCTTTGGAATGTTCTCATAGGAACAGAAATTACAACTTATGTGAGATAGGACCTGAGAGATAAGTCTACGGTTTCTCGAATTTTTTACACTATTCTGTATTCTAAAACGTCCAGGGCATTCAAAGTTCGCTTAATATAAAAGAGGATAACTCTTTTATGTTATAATAAATATTTTGATAAGTCTAAATATTCGTTGTCCGTTCTAGACGATTATAGTAAATTTTGTTTGATTTACACGCTCTAGATAAAAAATGAAGTATATAATTGTTTTTAGACCAAACAAATTGAGAACTTGAGAATTGTATTATGTTTACAAATAAGTTTCCGTCGTTTTGAAAAGATGGCGCCACCGATAAGATAACATCGAAATTGTCAACTGTAAAAAGTCGTATAGTAAATGTTGACATCTGGAAACAGTATAATCTTTTAATACCTCTGAGGTTGTGCTAGCATCACTTAGTTTTCATCGTGTTAAGATGTTGAGTTTTGAGCCAAGTAAGCGTCATTTGAGGGAATTGTTAATTTGCTTCTTTCATTTAAAGCAATCTGCAGCTGAAGCACATCGGCTACTTATAGAAGCATATGATGATGTTGATTTGAATGAGAGAAGTTGTATGGTGATACAGAATTGGAAGTTTTATTGGAGGAAGATCCGTGACAAATGCAAGAAGAACTTGCACAAAAGTTACAAGAGACCCAGCAAGCTATTTCACAACGTGTCAAAACTCTGGGTATGGTCCAAAAGCAAGGAAATAGGGGTCCTTACGAACTGAAACTAAGAGACCTCAAGCGTCGCTTACTCGCTTACGAACAATGACTCAAAAGGCAAAATCGCAAAGAACTTCTACATTGAATCGTGACGGGAGACGTAAAATGGATTCAATACGACAACCCAAAGCATAGGAAGTCGTGGGTTAAGTCCGCGCATGCCTCTACTTTGATGGACAAGCCAAACATTCATGGCAGGAAGCTAATGCTGTGAATTTGGTGGGATGAGCTTGGAGTAATCTAGTAGGAACTACTCCAACACAATCAATCCGTCACCGAGAAGCATTACCATTAGTAGCTGATGCAATTGAGCCGAGCATTGACGACCAAACGTCCACAATATGCCAAAAGGCACGATAAAGTCATTTTTCAGCATGACAATGCTCGACCACATGTTGCAAAAGTCGTAAAAGAAACGTTAGAAGCAATGAATTGGGACGTCCTACCCCACCCGCCATATTCACCAGACATTACTTCTTTCGATTATCACCTATTCCGGTCGATGATTCATGGTCTGGCGGAGCAACAGTTCACTTCTTACGAGGAATGAACGAAATGCGTCGATTCGTGGATCGCCTCAAAAGACGAGCAATTTTTTAGATGGAGTATCTACTTACTGCCCGAAAGATGGTCAAAAGTCGTAGAAAGTAATAAGCTATATTTTAAATGACCTTATTTGTATCTTTTTTTCAGAATAAATTCTTATTTCTTTATAAAAAACGGCGGAAACTTATTTGTACACCCAATATTAAGAAAAAGATACATGAACAATAAATAACTACCAATTTAGTAACACTAGATATACTCGATTAATAAAATTTCGAAACAAATTAAATATAATCATATATAATCATATATAATCATGATCTAAGATGATCTGAACGAGAAAGATAGAAGCTAGATAAATATGGCTTTATGAATTTCTATGCTAATTATGTAAATATAGTGACTGCGGATATGTCTAAAACATATGACGAAGATTAGAAAAAAATGTCTATGTATATACTATATGCAAAAGGAACGGGAAGGTTTTTTTGGACAGAGTATCTGGAACAAAATTTGGGAGAAAGAACTTTCAGGTATAAAAATAATACGTGGACGATTCCGAATAAATGCCAAACAAAAATGAAAAATATAACTTTGAAATTGTTTGACTACTTTCGCTATCTGCACAGACTCGATTAACATAATAGTCGTATATATTTATTTAATTCTGCCCCCGTCTTATACCTCGTCGTTATGCAGACCGATTAGATGGCAGACAATCTCGCGCTATCTCGAGCGCTGATGACCTGCTCCCTTAAAATAAATCACTCATTCCACGTTTTCACGGAGGATGATTTCAAATTTTACCAACACTATTGCACCCTGGCATAGCGTGGTTGCTCGCACTACTTGCCAGCTCTGAGATGACTTTGCGTATCCTGTAGATGAACTAATATGAGTACGAGATAACAAATTTCGCGAGATCACAGAGGTAGAACAATTACGCATACCCAGGCTGGTGCTTATTTCACGTATTCCGTTTTATCACTATATACATATTTGTTTCTAAGCCGCAGCTCACTGCCGGTGCCGGTGTAGCCGCCAACTCAATTCGAGAGAATAGTATGATAAGTGCACTGATTGAACTAAATAATTGGGAATCAGTAAATGCGTGTATTCCAGTAAAAACTATATAATCTATCTTACTTTAATTCAAGAATATACTTCATTTTATTTTATAACTAAAAACTGAGTTTAGTTATTTCCCCGATTTCACTGAAAAACTTTCTTTCCTTTCAAACTAATCCTGGTGCTACGACGTAAGCTATACCAAGAAGAAAAGCGAAACGTTACAGTATAATAAATTAAATGTATATTAGATATAATATTAATTTAAATAAATTAAAAATTTAAATAATCGAAAAATTGTTAACGTAATTTTAGAACAAACAAGTATACATTCATTTTTGCCAGGAATGCGGTTCAGTCTTGGCATTCATCGAGAAAGGATATCTCCTGAGCAACCAAACGAATCAATACACTCCGACCTATCCATGCTTTTTCTGGAACGGTTCAATTTCGGTAGTCGTCAAGGAAGGATAACTCCCGAGTAACTCTAATTATTTCCGCTCTCGTTGAGAAAATATGCCTCCTGAGTAAGGAAACAAATTCCCATTCTCCGACTGACTGATCCTTTTCTTTTTTGAGTGAAAATATAAAAAAAAATAACTATCCAAGTTACGAGTTATTCACCCTATATTACAGCTACAAGCTCCAATATGTTACTCGTTTTCAAAAGAACTCTAAAAATAAGTCATAAATTACAAAATTCGAATCATGTTTAATCATCCGTATAGAAAAGAGGGCATACGTTAGGAGCATATGGGATTCTACTGTTAATGTTCTATTGTTATTAAACATCTAACATTAACGTTCTACTGTTCTGATCGTGCTTTGACACAACGTCGACTTAAAAAATGTTCACTGAGGCGTATTTTCTCGCAAGTAGCTGCGTCAGCTCCTGGAAAACTTGAACAATCTATAAAATATAAAAATTGTTATACATTAATAGAGACCAAGGCTTTACTTTTTTACTTCTTTATAATACCGAAAATTATCGCATAATTCGTAGGTTAAATTCTTTCTGTGCGCGTAATTACAACTGGATACTGTAACGGAGAAATCTCAAGGCGCTGAAATGTGCCACAAGGCAGTGCGAGCGCCGTAATGTTATCTACATGAAAGACGGCGTATGTGTCGCACATATTTTGACAAATCGGACTTAGGTGCAATGTGACGCGTCACATTATATATATTAATGATTGGGAATCATTTCAAAGTTGTTATACAAGCCCCTTGATGTCAAACAAATTATATTGATAAGAATTTTTAAAACTTTTTATTCAACGATTATTTAAAAATGATAAGAAAATACATAAAGGGCTCATTTCAGAGAGCCAGTAACATTTTTTAAGAAATTTTGAGAGGAATATATTATAGAATTGTAATATATTAACATAAAATAAAATAATAAATAATTAAATAAAAATAAAATAAAATAAAAAATAAAAAATAAAATAAAATAAAATAAACGTTATAGGTATTTATATAAAATTTATGAACTAAGAATATCTACTTTATTCTATTCATTCAAAACTTAACACAGAAAGATGTTATATATTACCTTTAGTCAGTTTATTTTTATAATAACTAACGTTATTTGTCGTAAATTTATATTCAAAGTTATGAATATGTCCAGGCTTAGATCTTATAGATTTCCATTTCGTTACAGCAATAGCATATCCAACTTCTGGAATATATACTAGGTAGCAATTGTCAACCTCATCTGGTATCGACTTTAAAGTGTCAGTTTTAATATCTGATAATGTATCGGATAAATTAAAGTATAGACTAGTTACTGTCAAATATAAGGCAAGATTAGAAATTCTGTCATTTTAATCACAATAATATATTTTATTATTCCTAGTGTATTACGTATAGTCTCTCCTTATAATGAATTTAGATCTTAGCCAGGTGTTAACAGACTTGTTTAGAACGTAAAGATGCTTGAGGGAGAAGTGTTAAAATATATATTGAAAATTCTATTATAGTTTTTAGGTTGAAAAATTAGAAAAATAATTCAGACACATATTTTCTGATAAACGTAATTCTATTTTTGAAAATATGTTGTATATTTATTCGGTTAATGTTGCTAGAAATAGGTTGTTATTGATCAAGAAAAAATAATAAATAATAAAATAATTTGAACAAGTAAATACGTAATATTACTGTGTATTAAATATATACCAATATTCATATCAAGTCATCGATCCATCTATTTTACATATATATATATGTATGTATGTATGTATGAATGTTCATATATATATGTATATGTACGAGTATAAGTGTTTACACAAGTAGTCATTCTCTTGCAGTTTTCAAGTCCGGGAATGTACGTGGATTTCGAGCGAGGAGGAGAGTGAGATAGAAATAGAGAGGATGAATGAAAAAAAGGGGCGAGCGTTCGGCAACGTCACTTTGGCACTGTCCATCATAAAAAAGGTTATATATATATATATATATATATATATATATATATATATATATATGTATACGTATATATACCAGAAGAAACGAGAATTTCTCAAAATTTTCCTATCCCTAGAAGCTGGAGAATGTCGACAGTGTCGAATGCCGAGTGCGCACGCCCCCCCCCCCCGCAATAAAAGCCAGATGCGGTCCAAACGAAGCTGCCTGGCTGTAGGCCCGCCGTAATGCGACGCAGACCTAAGTGCCTCTCCCCTCCCCCTCCCCACCGATCGTACTTTCCCCCGCGGAAAACTCAAGTCGAAGCGGTGGGCGCGCTAATCGATTTTTACGAACCCTTCCCCCTTTGTATACACTGACGAATTTTGGGACGAAATATCACCGAAAACGACACTATGAAAAAAACTAAGAATTTTAAAAGGAATTTATATAATGAAATAATATTTGAAAATATAATTCCTGCTTCGAGGTCTTATGTTCAAATTTTAAATAATCATAATTATTATCGTGAGAGCTTATTTTATTTTTCGAATTACGATTATTATTATAGTTTTAGTTATTATTATTGTTATTGTTATTATTAATGATGTAAACTTATTTATTATCATGAATGGTTATCTTATTTTGATAGTTTTAATTATTATTATTATTATTATTAAAGTTATAAAGTTAATCATATTTTTCGAATCACGATTATAGTTTTTATTATTGTCATTGTTAATGATGTAAAGTTATGTATTATCGTGAATGGATATCAGACGAGGTGCGACAGGTGCCTAGGCTATGGCCACCGGAGCCATAGCTGTAAAGGCCCTAACCGTAGCACCTATTGTTATCGTTGCGGACAGAGAGAATACAAGGTCGCGTCTTGCACCGCAGAAAGTGAATGTTTTCTCTGTAAAGGTGAAGCGAAATCGGAGGGACGCCGGCACGTTGCCGGTTCCGGCGCCTGTCCGACTTTTCGCGAGGCTCTCTCAAAAAAGGCTAAATGGTCGTAATTATGCAAGGGAATAGTAATCGCAGCAGGACAGCTGATCACCTCCTTCTTCGGCTTTGCCACGATACTGATGCTGATATATTAATTATCAGTTAACAGTATCGAAGCAGAGAAGGAGTAGGTTGGTTCACCGATAACTTTGGAACGGCAGCCATTTGGATTCCTGACCCACTAAAAACAAAAGTAGAGGCTCATGAATCTGGAAATGGCTGTGTTTGGGTACGATGCAATCGCATCACGTATGTTAGTTGCTATCTTACAACACACCAAGCCATAGGCGACTACCAGATCATACTTGATGATCTGGAAGACACCGTCAGAGAAATGAAAGGTGAGCTGGTGATGGCAGGTGACTTTAATGCAAGGGCCCTAAAATGGGGCATGGCGGGGCCCGACTCCAGGGGTCGAAGAGTCATGGAACTTGCGTCCAGATTAGGTCTAATATTTCTAAACATTGGCAATACTTCAACCTTCAGGAGACCGGGCTATGCCGAAACTATACCTGATGTGACCTTTGCGACTGAACATCTGGCCTCTTGAATCCAGGACTGGCGAGTGATCGAGGACTACACAGCCAGCGATCACCATTACATCACCATTCTCACAGGTCATTGAACGCGGTTAGCAAAGCCTTTTTAGGATTCCAAATGGCTCATCGACAAATAAGTACGTCAGGGAGTTGACTAGCGCCACAATGCGCATTCGACGCCGGGCTTGCGAAGAGTGGATGCCGTGCAAAGCAGTTGGTGGAAAAAGACGTCCTGTTTACTGGTGGACGGCTGAGATAGCTGATATGAGGCGTATGTGTTTACATCTACGACGTATGTCACAGAGAACTCGTAAACACGGAGATGACATCACTTTGAGGAGGGCTGTATACAAGCTATCTAAGAAAGCCCTTCGACGAGCGATTGAGGCCAGCAAACGCCGATGCTGGAAGGCGCTGTGTGAGGACATAGATGGGGATCCATGGGGACTGGGGTATAGGGTTGTTGCTGGAAAACTGGGAACTCATGGAAACGTGGGCACCTTGGACTCCTGCACAATGCAGAACATCGTAGATACTGTTCCTTACCCATCCTAATAGGTCTGATCCAGCTCCACCGAAAGGAGAACTGGATGTACCTCTTTTCAGCAAGGAGGAGCTCGGTAAAGCCGTGAGAACCATGCGGATTAAGAGGGCTCCAGGACTTGACGAAATTCCAGGAGAGGTGCTGAAAATAGTAGTTGAGGAGCATCCAGAACTCTTTCTGTCGACGTACAATTCGTGCTTGAAGGCTGGTTTATTCTACTCTAGCTGGAAGGTTGTGAAACTTGTGCTTATCGACAAGGGCAAGGGTCCGCCGGAGGCGCCCTCATCGTATCAACCTTTATGCATGTTAGATATAGCTGGAAAGCTGATGGAGCGTCTATTGAAGCCACGATGCTTCGGGGCTTGGCTGACAGACAGTACGGATTTCGGGCGGGCAGGGCGACTGTGGACGCAACCCTTGAGGTTGTTGATGTAGCGAGGCGTACAGAGAGGGGTAATCACTACTCCCGACCTGTTTGTCTCCTTGCTACCCTTGGCGTTCGGAATGCCTTTAACTCTGCTAGATGGGCAAATGTTTTGATGGCCATGGAACGAGACTTTCGGGTGCCGCCTTATATACTTCGTATATTGGGTGACTACCTTAAGGATCGATACTTGGTTTACGAGACATCGGACGATCGGAGAAGGAAAAAACTTAGCTCTGGGGTCGCTCAGAGGTCTGTTCTCGGAGTCGACATGTGGTACATCTCATATGACGGAATACTCCGGATATAGATGCCTGAAGACACCTTTCTGGTTGGATACGCAGATGACGTAGCAGCTGTCATCACCGCTAGGGATTATGAAGTTGCACAGATACGACTCAATCAGGTGATGTGTCGCGTGGAAAGATGGATGAAGAGCAATGGGTTAGAACTGGCGGCGGCGAAATCGGAGATCGTGCTCCTGACTAAGAAACGTATCCCAAAGATACGCCTTATGCGGGTTAGAGACACGACGGTGAGTACCAAAGCAGTTGTAAGGTACCTGGGGGTGATGCTTGATTCCAAGCTGACTTTCTGGAACCAAATAAAAAGGCGGCGGATACAGCTGCCCGAGTGACAGCATAACTTGGCAGGTTGATGGTCAATGTCGGTGGCCCAGCACCCTGCAGGCGGCGTCTACTCATAAGGACAGCTGAATCCATCATGCTATATGGCGCGGAGGTATGGACCGATGCACTGATGGCCCAAAAATATAGAAAAAGAATGGCGGCAGTTGTCACACAGTATTTAGCGTATCAAATACGAAACGCAAATCCCGCACTGTATAATCAAATTTTTTTCCTTCACCAATATCGTCCAACTCCAATAATTTAACTCAACAAAGGGGAATTCTTCCCGAGTCTGGAGTCGCAGGATTCACTCCGAAATTCAGTGGAATTTTATTACTTCCCACCAAAACTTTATTCAAAGTAATTTTATTTAATTTAGTCACCACTACTCTATGTATATTTCAACAAAATGTTAATTTAAATAATACAACAAACTTACCCGTCTGCCATTCAATATAATTAATAATATGATAATAATTAATACTTATATCACCTCAATGAATATAGACTGATAATCTTCATATTAATTTCCATAACAATTATTGTTTCCATAAATATATATTTTTATATCTCCATTTAATCGTGTTCTTTAATTTTATTTCCACTTTACTTCCTCAATCTTATTTTCCAAATCTTACTTCCTCACTTCTGAATTTTCCTCTCTCTCTCTCTCTCTCTCTCTCTCTCTCTCTTTCTCGCTCTCTTTATTTCTTTCTTTCTTCACACTACTACTAAAATTTCACTTTTCTTTTATACAATAGTTTTCTATTAATCCCCACTCGCCACTGCTATTTAAATAACTGCTAACAGAAATCAACTGCTCTCTCCACAAAAATTAACATCCCCTCTTAATTCAAATACCGCCAATTTATTATTTCTTGGCGGGCACCAATGACCTTATTAAATTTATTAAACACTCTCATTTATTAATTTATCAAACAGGTATTGGTTCCCACCTTTACTACATAAGTCTTAATCCGGTTCCGCTTCCTTCCTATAACTCCTGATTGGAGCAATTAATCTGCCCTTTCAATTATTCATTTGAATTTCGCGCGCGAATGTAATTAATTCATTTGAAGTCGGTAAGAAGGGTCTCCACTACTATCGGCCATCTGCCGGACGCGCAACGACATTTCTATACATCTCTTTTTTTTTCAATGCCTGAAATGCATATTCTATGCATTCGTAACATTCCAGTAGTCCTTTTTCCGTTCCGCTCTCCACCTCGCCGCCTACGTTAGCGAGCACTACTGCGCAACTCGCACATTATATGTGATTAGTATGTGTGTCGTTTCATCGTGCATCTCTAATATATCATCGGAAAGAAATCTTGCACCTAACAACAACACTTCATATGAGGGTTAACCTCAAATTGGTTTGACAACTTAATTTTTTTTATTATATTTCTAATAAAATCACTTCACTTAAGTGTGCTCGATCTAACCATCTTTCTTCTTTTTTCAGATTAATTAATAAGTTAAGTGACGCATTCCATACGTCACAATCCCCCTCCCTAAACTATGCCATCCACTATTTTCGTTACTCAACTAATTACTACTTACCGGCAATATTTTCTTTTTCTTCTTTACTTTTACTTCCCCATAGACGGGAGCAGGTGAGGCTCCCGTGGACTCCACTACAAGATGGTGGTAGAACTCCCTCACGGTCTCCACTAGCTCAACCCCTCGGGAACGGAGTATTAATAACATGGACAATGGGAAGGAAGGAAAGACAGGAAACGGATTACAACTAGAAGATCAGAAGGATCGACTACTAGGACACAGATACACTAATCGGTGATGAGGGGAATGCCAGCCTAGTCTTCCCAACCTATTGTGGGGAGTCCCCACTAAACGCACCCCTCACCACAATCCCCTGCAAGTCCAAGGGCAAGCCCCGCATTCCTTTTAGGAGTTCCAGGACCTGACCCATGCCTCCGGTGACCATACGATCCTCCGTGATTCTGAGACCTGTGGGTGTTGTCTCTGCAGTGAGACTCTTTCCCCCAGATGTCCCAGGGCTCACGGGTATCTTACTAGGTTCACGCCTATTTTGATCACCTTCACCATGGACCGAATCCCTGCCCCGCAAAACCCCGAATCCCTTATCACGAGACCTCTCGAGACTTATCTACGATTTTTACCTCTTCCATCTCTCGGCGAAGGCTTTTCATCGGTCGCGGTTGTCCTCCATAGTTTAAGAACGCCGGTGATACCTTTGTAGTACTTTGTACTGCCGTATTAACTGCGTGCTGAAACTCATGGACATGTAAATCCCAATTCCGGTGATCCTCCTTCACGAAAGTAGCAATCATCGTTTTTAATGATCTATTACTACGCTCTACAGGATTAGCTTGTGGATTTTACGGCGAGGTAGTCACATGTCGGACTTCATATTCCTCTAGAGTACTTTTTAACCATTGATTCACAAATTCTTTCTCATTATCGGTTAACAAGGGCGTCTCTCACCTGAATAAAATCAATTCCTCGAACGCCCTAGCTACTGCTTTCCCTTCGGCGGATCTGAGTGGCTTTACCTCAATCCATCTTGTAAATAGATCCTGGAATACTAACAAATATTTAAACCTATTTTTACTTGGAGGAAATTTCATGAGGTCAGCAGCCACCACTGTCCACGGTCTCTCCACTATCCTTGTACCAAATAAGCCTTGTGGACCCGTTTGTGATACTTTGTATCTTTGACATACAACACATCCCTTTATGAATGAATTCACTTCATACCAAAATCCGGGCCAATAATATTCTCTAGCGATCCGGTCATAAGTCTATTCTATTCCTAAATGTCCAGAACTAGCCTCACAGTGAGCAATTTAGTGAACACGCAGCTAAAGAAAGAACAGCAGCCACGTACTAAGATAAATAAGTTAAAAAGTAATAATAAACCATCTTTTGTTCGAAAGAGAGACGTAATAAATACCTTGCAGACAGGTAGTGAATCTAATAGCGAATCAGGCAGCGAATCGTCATATGTACCGCAAAAATCCAAATGGAAAGGTAGAAAACCTAAACAGAAATTAATTCCTCTAACGTCCGAAAGTAATAGTAATCAAAGTAGTAACGATTCAGATAGCTCTAGCAGCGAAAGCTCAGTAATAACGGATCGGAGTAACCGTTCAGGTCACGAAAAGGATAACATTAAAGAAAACACGGTTGACGATAGGAGGACAAATTCAAAAAGGATCAAAAATAACTTCGTAGAAACGAAAGAATTGATTCAGTTTCGCAACGATCATATTGTCTATTTTATCAATAATAGAGGTGAACATTACAATGTAGCCGCACGAAAGCTCGCCCAATCAAATAAAATTCCAGAGCAGCAATATGTAGAGGAAACTAGAATAAGCTCGTATAAACGAAGCAATCGTAAATTTCTAATTGCTCTAAGTATCAGGGGCGATAAGCCCGAATCCTTATCAAGAATAAAGGAAAACATTCAGAAAGTATGTAAAGAATTAAGAGCATTTAGTTTAGAAAAGAAAATTGAGGAATTCAGTATAGCTCACTCGCCAGACATAGAAGGGTTAGAATGGTGCGAGGTTATAAGTATTTTCTTAAACGAATTTAAGGATATAGGTATAAAGATAATAATTTTTAAAGGGACTTTAAAATTTGTCCCACCCGATCGCCGTGATGAGATATTCTACGAGTATCATAACTCACCTGTCGGTGGTCATAGAGGCGTTTCGAAAACGTACAACCGTATTAGACAGGATTATTATTGGGATAATTTAAAGGCAGATGTACAAAGGCGCATCCAGCAATGCATAGACTGCCAATTGAAAAAACTTGTACGTGTCAAAACAAGGCAACCCATGGTGATTACTGACACTCCAGGTACTATATTTGAGAAAATAGCCCTCGATATAGTGGGCCCATTACCTAAAACAAGAATCGGAAACGAATATATCCTAACAATGCAGGATCAATTATCCAAGTATTGTATAGCTGTCCCACTGCCGAACGCTTTAGCATCAACAATTTCCGATGCATTCATAAAGAAATGCGTCTGTATCTTTGGTGCTCCGAAAGTAATACTTACCGATCAAGGCAGAAATTTTTTGAGTAGTTTAATGCAGAGAGTAGCAAAGAGATTTAGAATAAAGAAAGTTAGAACAACTGCCTTCCACCCTCAATCTAATGGGTCCCTAGAACGGTCTCATCACGCGTTAGGAGAGTTTCTCAAACAATACACAGAAAAGGATTCCGAATGGGATGAATAGGTAGAAATAGCGATGCTAAAGTACAATACATGTTTACAAGAAAGTACCAAGCATACGCCGTTTGAAGTAGTTTTTGGTAGACTAGCTAGACTTCCCTCAAACGACCCACTTCGCGAAGCCGATTTGATTCCAACCTATCAAGGTTATGTCAAGGAATTAGTCATTAGACTAACAGGGATAAAAAAATTAGTTTACGATAACATTATGAAATCCAAAGAGAAATCGAAAGAACGGTATGATCGTCACGTGAAAGAGGTTAAATTTAGAGTAGGCGATTACATGTTTTTACTGAGTGGTCCGAAACCCGCGAAATTATCAAATCAATATTCTGGTCCTTTCCGTATATTAGAAATCGTCGGGAAAAACAATATAAAAATTCAATATAAAAAGGGCGGAAAAATCATTCACGCAAATAGATTACGTACACTGTATATAAACAACGACGCGAAAACTTAGAAACTTAAAGTGATAATACCATATAAACGTACACACAACTGGCAGTCTCCAATTAGAGAATACGTACATATATGAACCCATATGTAAAGATGAGTGCATATCTGTACGTATCGTAATAATAAAAAAAAACAAAACAAAAAAAAAACGAAAAATAAATAAAATACAAAAAAAAGCGGATTACTAGCGTCATTAGCTCAGTTTTTTTTATAATTTCTCAAATGTTAATAATGAACGGTAGAACGATGTACCACACAAATCTTGCCAAAATTACGATTCATTGTACCAAAGTAAAAATTTGTTTTTGTAACTACGTGTCTTTTGTAATAGGTTCAAATTACAATCAACACTTGCGAGCATTTTTTTTCACTTTCTTTAAATTTTTGTACGATCTATGCATTAATTGATTTGTAAAATGGCGCCTAACATTTAGAAGTTATTAGAAGACAGAAGAATTACCACTGCAGCTGATACTCAGCGTCTACCTATACTACATCAAGCGACAATGTGGAGAAAACAAGGAACTAAATTCTAGAAGACCGAAGATCACAATTATAATTCAGCGCGATGGTTGATTGGGATCATTTCAATCCCCCAACCAACCATTCAAAGCGGCGGGTGTTGCGTCCAGCAACTGTACATATTTTTTTTTGAGGCACGTCAAATCGTACGGCGCTTCATTGCGTATACTTCCCGACGATTTTTAAAACGGGGGAAGTAAGCAACGGAATCGGGAAAGGGGAGAAGGCGATACGATACTAATAAGGAGAGGGAGCGAAGAAAGTACAGGAGGTATGGCAACGCTGTTTGTATGCCAAAAATGTATATATATATATATATATATATATATATATATATATATATACGTTGAATATACAGTCTCCAGAAGATTCAAGTATAATCCCTGGAAAATTTTGGAGACGTATAAATGTATATGGGCGCCGATGTATATGGGCGACTAACTGCGTAGCTTGCGCCTCCCTCCCCCAATAAAAGTCCGACCAGATGCGGTATAGCTAGGCCGCATGTCCGTCCGTAGCGCACACTGGCCGCGCCGAAATTACGACTCGGACTGAATGCCCCTCTCTACCTCCCCCACCGATGCTATCTTCCCGTAGGAAAGTCGGAAGAAAGCGAAATGCGTGCTTGTGCGTCATTTATGCCCCCTTTGTATACAAAGTATGAAATCTGAGAGGCCGTCGAATATCACCAACGGTTTTGACGAATGCAACTTAACAGAGAGTTTTAAAATATATGATGAAAACTCAGAGCCGAAGAAAATATTACTTTGAAGAATATTCAAGAATAAAATACGAAACGTCGATCTACAAGTAGTTTGCTACTACTATTATTACTACACTTATTATTGTTATTATTACAACTGTTACTATCATTATTAACTATTATTATTACTTTTACCATTATAATGTAAAATATATATTTCTAATCTATAATTACTACCAATTATTCAATATTTTGTTGTTTTACTATATACTCAAGAGTATATGTTTATAATCAATTATTATTATAGTTATTATCATTATTATTACTTACGTATTTATAATTTTTTCAGAGTATTTAAGATTCCAATTGCTTTACTATATTAAATAGAATATGTTTATAATCAATTATTATAATTGCAATTATTGTTATTATTATCATTGTGATTATTCTTACTTACGATCTATAAATACTACCGATTATTTAAAATTCTAATTATTTTATTATATTAATAGTATACGTTATAATTAATTACTATAATGACTATTACTATTACTATTGTTTATACTACAATTACTATTGTTTTTCTATTATGATATTGCAAGATATGTGTTTGTAATCTAGAACTAGTACTATTAACTAAATTATACTACTACGTTGAAGAATATATTCATCAAATTATTTTCAATAGCAAATATTATCTATAATGTTTAATATTGATTATCATTATTTAATAACGTTATATATATATGTATATATATATATATATATATATATATATATATTGTGACGGGCGTCACAATGCGCCGCGCCGACTTGTCCAGATAACGACGACGCGCGCGCCATTTCGCTGACATACAAACATTAAGGCGCTCGCGCGCGCCGTCACGCCTTGTGCTCGGCACGGTCCCCCCCCCCTATTTTTTTTCGTCCCGCACACGAGCCGAGTGTGAGGTCAACGGACTTAAGAAGAAAATGATAATAAATAGATATAATTAAGGACACTCAGAATAAACTAGAATTAAATAAAATACAATTAAGAATGTTTAAATATATAATTAAGAATGCTTAAAATAAACTAGAATAAATATAATTAAGGATACTTAGAATAAACTAGAATTAAATAGAGGTAATTAGGAATAGGAATAAATAAGTAGTATAAGTTAATGATATTGTGTTTGTATAACTGCGTTTTTTTTTCTTTATATAAAATAAAAATTCGTTTCTTTTCTTTGCATTTGTTAAAAAAAATGAGCAAGTTGGCTATTTAACAGAATACCAGAATTGGTTAACTTATTTTTGCTCCATTGCAGACCTATTCAGAATTCGCACTAGTCTTACAATCACTTAAATGTTGAACTAACAGCAAATTAAAGAAAAAAATACGTATTTGTAAAGATATCAAATTAATTACAAATTATCTAAAAGGACATTGAGAAAATAAAGATAGTTAAATTAGTCCGTCAGTCATAACTAGAAATGAACCTTTAGCTACTAGCAGTAATTGTATTAGTGTTATAGAACGTGCTTTAAATAAAGGAGACACCGATTTCGATTCTCATTAGACGATATTTTTTTTTTCTTTCACACACATAGCACTTGGACACGATTATTTTCATAATTCATATAAATAAAGGGATGTGTGAGACTTTCATAAATAATTTTATTTTGCTTTTAATAATTAAACGATAAATTACTTCTCGACATTCATTCGATTTTTTTTTTTTTGATAGCTTCTACAAAGAATGTTAAAAACAAAGCGACTAGATAAAAAACCAATGTTAGCGACATTAAATTAATTAAATTAAATTAATTAAACATAGTGATTAATTATACTAGCGATAGCAAAACAAGCTTCTAATAAATGTTGTTACTTGTAAGCGCGTGTTCGGCACGTCACGACCGCGGTCGGCCGTCGCCGGCAGCCGCCGAATTTCCCCCCCCCCCCTTATCCCATCCTTCTTCCCTGTGAGGAGTAAGGCGAGCGGGACTCCGCTGTCGGCCAGGGAGCGAGTAAGTCGTCGGAGAGAGAGAGAGCTAGAGAGAGGACGAGGAGTAGTGAGAGTTGTAGAAGTCGTCGGAGAGAAAGGGAGACTACAAGAAGAAGAGCAGCGGAGCAGATTAGAAAAAAAAAGGAGTAGAGAAGTGAGTGTGTGAGGGTCGTTGAAGGTTCAGGAGGGACAAAGAGGCAGATTTGGGAAGTCGAAAGAGTGCGGACATCGGGAGTGCGGGGAGTGAGCTGGGGAGAGAGAGAGAAGGAGCGAGAACGAGAGAAAGAGAGAGAGAGAGAGGGCGACAGCAGGAGGGCCCAGGAAGCCGAGACGAAGTCGAGAGCAGAGTACGAGGAGCGAAGGAGCGACGGAGAGACTCAGCAGAAGTCACGTGACTGCCGAAGACCCTGGTACGTAAGTGCTCCCCGCGGCCACAGCGAGCCGACCGTCAGCGGGGCACCGCGTGTTTCCCTTTTCTTTTCCGCCTTGGCCATTATCCCCGTCCCTTCCCCATCATCCTCTCCGAATTCGGCGAGTGCGTCGGGACGCGGGTCGTAGTCGCGACGTGCCGAGCATGCGGACCGGGCAAAATTCACCACAACAGTGTAGAAAAATTTGCGAATGCATAAACGGAGTGACATTAGTGGACGCCGCATAATTCTTTTTTTTTCTTCCCCGTGTGTTCGTCCTTTTCAGGAAAACAAAACATAAATAATCTTTTTAATTATCCTTTTCAGTTATATTTTGAATATATATATATATATATATATATATATATATATATATATATATATATATACATATAGAACTAAGATAGATTTAAGAAATTTGTAAGAGATGAACGGAGGCTGCTTTGTCTTTACGAAAAGCCCCCCTCCATCTCCCCACCACAACCGAAGTTTCCGTGGAGAAAATTTCGGCGGCGTCGCGGCCCGGGTATAAATACGGGCCCTCGAACACGCAAAAATCAGACTGCCGGCCGTGTTCGATCCGCGCATAACTTTAACAAACTTTTGTACGAAATCTATCGGTTATAATAAAAAGAAAAAGTAAGTTAACCCAAAACCTCATCGTTGTTTTTTTAAATCCACGAAGCACGCACTCAGCTTTAGGTCGGGGGACGCTAGTTATTGCAGGCAAGGAAATTGCCGCTGGACCTTGCAGTCTCCGCTAATAGTTTAGCGCGGATAGCTAGCGAGTTAGACTGGAGGCCGAGGAAGCTCGCGCCCCTACTACCTCCTAGAGAATATTAGATCCGCCGCTCTAATATTCAACCGGTCGTGTTGGAGCTGCCTCGAGTGTGGCCCTCGCGAACGGCGAAACCACGCGAACGCGCCGCGACGATTAATCTCGTGATCCGCCCCGCGTATCCCTGGCTTCAGCGCTAAAGCGTGGCCAAAAAACAAGGGGGTAAATAGCGGAAGGCAACGGCATTAAATCGCCGTTGTTACGTCCATGTGGCACCAACGTAGTTGGACGTCACAACTACTTTCCCAATCATTGAATTTCCGCTGGTATCGTTGAGAACTATAAGTTTTATTGGAAATATAATCCGTACCTGGCCTTATTTGATTAAGAACTATTCGTCCATTGGAGGAGGAATCTGTTGTCGCCATATCGGTATTAATATATTTAGAAACGAAATTTCCGTCATTTCGGTTCTGACGAAATGAAGGCCCTAGATGAGGATCTCCCTTATCGGTGTGAATCACCGCTGGTATCATCTCTTGCACCTCCACTGCCGAAATAATTTTGTTTTTCGAATTAGGTGTCTTTTTCTTATCTAATATTTCCTTTCTCTCCACTACACTAGTATTTTCACCAACTTCTGCTACCTTAGATATCTTTTTCTCCCCTTCTACTGGAGCAGGTGCAGCTCCCGATATTCTCATCCTTTCAGGAGGACGTGGTGGAGCATATCTACTATTCAAATCTTTGACCTTTTCCCATTTCTGTCCATAATACTCCAAGTCCGCGAAAGAGTACACATTCCTTTCCCTGATATATATTCTATATTCGGGCAGCAAATTTCGATATGTGATCTAAACTTGATCTCGTTCTGATGGAGGCCTTCGGAAATAACCTATCAAATATTTAAAACTCCTTAAGAAATTTGCCATATTCTCACCCCGTGCTTGTGTCCTCTTTCGCAACTCATCCATTAAATCCTCCCTGTCATGTTTCCCAACAAACTGGGCACGAAAGGCTTTTTTAAACGTTTTCCAGTCCGTCAATTCCTCTCTCCTTGCTCTATGCCAAATACTGGCCCTATCGGTGAATACACACGGAGGGGCGGTTAAAAAGTCCTGATCAGATACTTGTACGCTTCGACGACAATCCTCCAACCTGGCCAGAAATTCTTCTGGTCCTTCCCTGGAAGCTCCAGAGAAACTCAACTTCCAGTCTTATAACGCTTTCCTGGTTCTATACTGCGAATTTTCCTCATAACCAGACCTATTTTTCTCCAAATTCTTTAAAGGAGGAAAATCGTCATCCTCACTATCACTACTACTACTCGTGTAGGTGATGGGATCACGGGACACTTTCCGGCCCCTCTTATCCCCCCTGAACGACCGCACCCACAATTTCTACTAGTAGAATCCCTCCTTCCTTTAATAAATTTTTTTTTATAAGCTTTTTCATCCTTAGTTGGAGTGCTTCGGTGTACGCGAGTCACGAAGGAATTCATCAGACGACAACACGTGGCGTCCAAGTCCTCATCATCAGTGGTATCCTCTCCCTCTGACTCGCTTCCTAGCTCTTCATACTTTCCCTCATTGTACCCCAACTTGTGATTAATATTACCTGTTAAGTTTGATACTACCGACTCTTTATTCTTTGGATAACTGACAGAGAGTCGTTCCTGTACCTGTACTGATTTCTTGGTATTCATTTCTTTCATTTTCTTATTTGTCTGCAGATTCAATTCGGGAATTACCCTCAAATTCGTTATCGAGGTGTACATTTCCCTCGACATCGTCACAACAGTTCCAGACTCTGGATCCCTCAACGAGATCATTTTTCCCGTCGTTTCTTTCAGAGGTTGAAATTTATGTACTGTAGACATAATTGGTCCCGACATCACCGTTGTAACAGTACATATCGTCGAATTCATTGTTGTGGTCACTACTACCGCTCCCGCTAACTCGTCCCTTCCCACACTAATCATATTAGCTCCTCCGCCATTAGTCGATATATTGGCTTCTGGTACCAACTCAGCCTCAGGCAGTGGAAGGTTTTCATCTGAAATGGCTGTTTGCAATACTGTTGTAGTGAAGGGAAACTCTTCCCCTCTATTATCTATGTCTGGATTCCAAGGAATATGACTCCTCGGTAACATTCGACACAATTTATATCTTAATAGTCTATCTTTCAATGTCGCAATTTCTCCTTTCGTACTTAACGCGTCTATATCCAACCTACGGAAGATCTCATCTGGTAGTAAAGGTTCTGTTTCTGCAGCTACTTCCCTAGCCCGACTTGATCGTTTCAATAAATTTTCTAAAAACTCTTCATATCCCATTCTGTTTCTTTCATTTAATGTACCGAACGTACTATCTATCTCAGACTTTACAAAGCTTAATTAACAAATTCATTTGCGAAAGAAGAAGAAGAGAAAAAATTTTTTTTTTTTTATATATAATTCTTCTTGTCTCTAATCTGAGTTCTCTTCTTAACACAGATTCCGATCAATATTCCAATTTTTAAAGTCATCAACATGAAGGTACAAAAAAAATTTATCCGATTCATCACGTTATTTCAACGTTCAAAATTCTAATTTAATAATTTAATTATAATTTAATAATATTCTTCTTGAGTACTCCTATCTATGAATTATTCAGACACCAGCTTCTTCTTCAGCATCTGAAAAGGCTCTACTAAATTTCTCCACGACTACTTCCAAAAAAAAAAATATTTTTTTTTTTTTTATTCTTAGTTAATTTCATTAGTTAAAATTTACTTAAAAAGGTATTTCTTAGAAAAAAAACTTATTTCTTACTTAACAACATTTCTAAAGTTTAACTTTACAAATGAATAGTATTTAATAAAACAATCTCTTAAGGCAAAAAGTAAAAAAAAAATTCTTCAACCGGTATCACTTATTAAGCAACACTAAAATTAAAAATTGAAAAAAAAATTTAATAAAATAATAAATTTAAAGAAAAACGTTAACTTATAATTATTACCACTACAGGTCAGGGAACACACAATTTCCGTCACAAAATTTCTCGCCAATAACAGCCTCTTGATAATTTTCACCCTTCACTCAGCACGGAAACAACAAGAAGAGAAAAGAAAATATAAATTTCCAAATTTCCACTCAATTCAAAACTCGGTTTAGTGAAAGTATCCCCGCCAGGGATGACATTTTGTCACACAGTATTTAGCGTATCAAATACGAAACGCAAATCCCGCACTATTTGTATAATCAAATAAAAATTTTTTTCCTTCACCAATATCATCCAACTACAATAATTTAACTGAACAAAGGGGAATTCTTCCCGAATCTGGAGTCGCAGGATTAACTCCGAAATTGAGTGGAATTTTATTACTTCCTACCAAAACTTTATTCAAAATAATTTTATTTAATTTAGTCACCACTACTCTACGTATATTTCAACAAAATGTTATCAGGTATGTGAATAAGTCTTTCCCGTTTTTTTTCAAATTTTGAGCCTTTATTGTGAAAAAATGGTTACAAATGAATTATTGAAAGTATTGGCCATCGCTAGCAACAACTTTTTCCCATCTTTCTGGCAACATACAAATCCCGTTGCGAAAAAATTCGACCGGCTTGGCCTCTATCCAGTCATCCACCCATTTTTTGGCTTCCTCGTAGGAATGGAAGTGCTGGTCAGCCAGGCCATGCGTCATCGATCTGAAGAGATGGTAATCAGACGGAGCAACGTCTGGACTATACGGCGGGTGGGGTAGGACTTCCCATTTGAGCGTTTCTAAGTATGTTTTCACCGGCGGTGCAACATATGGGCGAGCATTGTCATGTTGCAAAATAACTTTGTCGTGCCTGTCGGAGTATTGTGGCCGTTTTTCTCGCAGTGCACGGCTCAAACGCATCAATTGTCGTCGATAGACCTCGCCTGTGATCCTTTCATTCGGTTTCAGAAGCTCATAGTAAACCACACCTAGCTGGTCCCACCATATACAGAGCATGAGCTTGGCGCCATGAATATTTGGCTTGGCCGTCGATAATGATGCATGGCCGGGTAGTCCCCATGATTTTCTTCGCTTCGGATTATCGTAACGTATCCACTTTTCATCGCCAGTCACGATACGATGCAGAAAACCCTTTCTTTTATGTCGCTGAAGCAGCTGTTCGCAAGTGAAAAAACGCCGTTCAACGTCTCTCAGCTTCAGTTCGTACGGCACCCAATTTCCTTGCTTTTGGATCATTCCTATGGCTTTCAAACGCTTGGAAATGGTTGTTCGGTCAACTCCCAATGCTTCAGCAAGTTCTTCTTGCGTTTGACAAGAATCTTCATCAAGCAAAGTCGCCAATTCTCGATCTTCAAAGATTTGCGGCCGCCCGGAACGCTCCTTGTCTTCCACGTCGAAATCACCGCTTTTGAAGCGTCGAAACCATCCGCGAACACTTGAATCATCGACACAACCTTCTCCATAAGCCTCCTGAAGCAATCGATGCGTCTTGGCAGCAGATTTCTTCAAATTGAACCAATAAAGTGAAACTTCCCGCAAATGACGTCGACTCGGCTCAAATTTCGACATTTTCACGATATCAAAAATTTATGATGCGAAAAAATTTTAACTAATGTGTTAGTATGGAATTGTTGACATATGAATAAGCTTTGATTATGACATATGTAACCATTGAATACTCGCACAGTATTGGTGGCGCCATCTCTTACAAAAAACGGGAAAGACTTATTCACACTCCTAATAATTTAAATAATACAAAAAAAACTTATCCGTCTGCCATTCAATATAATTAATAATATGATAATAATTAATACTTATATCACCTCAATAAATATAGACTGATAATCTTCAGATTAATTTCCATAACAATTATTATTTCCATAAATATATATGTTTATATCTCCATTTAATCGTGTTCTTTAATTTTATTTCCACTTTACTTCCTCAATCTTATTTTCCAAATCTTACTTCCTCACTTCCGAATTTTCCTCTCTCTCTCTCTCTCTCTCTCTCTCTCTCTCTCTCTCTCTCTCTCTCTTTCTCTCTCTCTTTATTTCTTTCTTTCTTCACACTACTACTAAAATTTCACATTTCTTTTATACAATAGTTTCCTATTAATCCCCACTCACCACTGCTATTTAAATAACACCCCACAACTTGAAAATTCTCAAAAAGAAAAACTAAGGGAGAACCTCACGAAAGAAAGAACTTTAATTTCTTATAATCGCTACAAGAGTCAGAAATCAACTGCTCTCTCCACAAAAATTAACATCCCCTCTTAATTCTAATACCGCCAATTTATTATTTCTTGGCGGGCACCAATTACCTTATTAAATTTATTAAACACTCTCATTTATTAATTTATCAAACAAGTATTGGTTCCCACCTTTACTACATAAGTCTTAATACGGTTCCGCTTCCTTCCTATAACTCCTGATTGGAGCAATTAATCTGCCCTTTCAATTATTCATTTGAATTTCGCGCGCGAATGTAATTAATTCGTTTGAAGTCGGTAAGAAGGGTCTCCACTACTATCGGCCATCTCCCGAACGCGCAACGACATTTCTATACATCTCTTTTTTTTTCAATGCCTGAAATGCATATTCTATGCATTCGTAACATTCCAGTAGTCCTTTTTCCGTTCCGCTCTCCACCTTGCCGCCTACATTAGCGAGCACTACTGCGCAACTTGCACATTATATGTGATTAGTATGTGTGTCGTTTCATCGTGCATCTCTAATATATCATCGGAAAGAAATCTTGCACCTTACAACAACACTTAATATGAGGGTTAACCTCAAATTGGTTTGACAACTTAATTTTTTTTATTATATTTCTAATAAAATCACTTCACTTAAGTGTGCTCGATCTAACCATCTTTCTTTTTTTTCAGATTAATTAATAAGTTAAGTGACGCATTTCATACGTCACACAGTGCAGCGTAGAGAGGCATTACGCATTGTGAACTCCTATTGTACGGTCTCCGAGTCGGAGGTGCTGGTAATCGCATGTGTTATTCCCATTGATCTCCAAGCAAAAGAAATTTGTCCACCAGAATAAAAATATTCTCGGCAGAATAGAGTCAGCTAGACAGGCCAGAGCTGCCACGATGACAGAATGGCAGAACCGCTGGGAGAGGGATCCACCCGGCCGATGGACGGCTCGACTGATTAGTCAGTTAAAGCCATGGTTCCAGAGGTCGCACGCAGAGGTTAATTACCACCTCACGCAGCTCTTATCGGGGCACGGTCGGTTTTGATGCTATCTCAACAAGATGGGGAAAGTACCGGATCCGAACTGTGCCCACTGTTGCGTTCCCCGAGACGATGCGCTTCACACGTTTTTTCAGTGCGAGGTGCTTCGTCTCGAAAGGGAGTGCCTCTGGAGAGACGTAGGGCCATGTGGGTCTGAAAATCTCGTCTGGTTGCTGGAAAGCCCTGAGAAGAGAATCCATGATTTGCAATTTTTGCAAGGCCATCCTGGACCACAAACGAAGAATTGAAGAAGGCGTGTAAGCCCGTAAGGGCGAATAAGATGGCGCAGCCCAGAAGTAATGTCCTCATAGATGGTTCCTCGGCTGCATTTACGCCATCGCGAGGAGGTCTCCTCGGTGCATGCCTGCCGACCCCGACTCGTAGCTCTTTTCAGTGCTGTGGGAAGCAGTCGAGAGGAATGCACTGAGGAGATAGTTTTTTAGTGGGTATGCCCTCACAGGTGAGTCCTACATACCCGGGGACCAGTCTCCGAGATCCATAAAGGATTTTTCTCCTCCTCCTCAAAAAAAAAAGAATTGTTATTATGGTAATTATTATCATTCGTGTTTATCTTACTTGTATATTATTAGTTTGAGTATTATTATCAGGATCGTTATTATTAAGTTTTTTACTAGTATTATTAGTAGTATCCTTATTATTGAAATTATTATTTTTAGTATTAATCTTCATATCTTTGACGCGTATTCACCATCATAAAAAGTAATAGTTCATAAGCGTATGTTATTGTATAATAGCGTTATAATTAATCAATTATTAGTATTTTAATAATTATATTTTCTATTAAATATTAAATAAAGTTAGTTTATAATTCTCGACGAAGCCTAGGTTTGTTCCATGTAGTTTATATGAAAAGTCTTTGTCGAGCGAAAGAGAAAGCGATAATCATAATAATATTTGTACGAAATGAAGGGAAGTACAATATTTCTATAATAAAAAAACGTCCCTTCATCTCCCCCACTACCATGTATTTTCCCAGCGGGGAAAAATTCGGTGGCTTCGCGCTCCGACTATAAATACGGGCTCGATGGACTGCGAACAGCAGACTGCCGGTCGCGTTTGTAGCAAGCGCAACAATTTTGGTACCATGTATCTAAGCTATAAAATAAAAGTAAGCATTATATACTACTATGTTTTCTTTTAAAAACCTTCATTCCGCGATACGCGTGCTCGTTTTTAGAGCAGAAGAAGCGGGTCTAGGAGACAGAAAGCCCGCCGTTGCTACCCTTAGGGGATATCGGAGCCGTCGCCGCTCCGAATCTGACCTGTTGGGGTAAGAGCAACCCGGACGTGGCCTTAACCAGCGTCGAAACTCACCGCGCCGTGCCGCGCCCTCGCGATAAAGGTATCCGCGATTCGCCCCGTGTATCCTCGGCTTCAATACGCGAAGGCGTTGGTCGAAAATAAGGGGGCAATTCGCCGGTAACTAACGGCATTAAATCGCCGTTAGGATTTCCCGGGTAACACCAGCTTCGGCTGGACGTCACAATAATGTGCCGTCGCGTTTGCCCTATTGAAACAGTTCATGTTAAGGTTTACCGTCGTTGTCCCGAGTAGGGACCATTCTAGTGTGTCCCAGCTAGAGTTTATCAGATTAGTTCTAACCACCTTTTCACTATAGAAAACACGCGTGTAGATTATAAGTGTGTTAAGAGATATCAGTAACACATGCAGAAGCGGGAAGTTAGCCGATGAACTCATCTGATGTATAGGTCACCACTGCTGCTACACGTATTTGTGTAAACGCGGCGTGAGAACTTCGTGAATATGAGAGAGACAAAGAAAGTATGTTCCATGGATTCAAGCGTAGCTGCAATGTGGCTGCTGTTTATAACGCTTAAGCTTTAATATATTGTTCGTTTATATAGTGTGTATTTTGTTTCTATGTTGTATGTTGCGTATTTTCTGTATTGCTGAATAAATTTAAATTGTTATATCTTTATTCCCTCGCTTTTTCTTAATTTACCTGAGGATAGTTGTTTCTGTTCATACCTAGATATATATATTTCTGTTCATTCTGTTCATATATAGAAATAGAATTCGGATCCACCCGTTTCCGCTACACGATTGGATTGATATCTGTCATACGATCTTAGTAAGCTCTTACGGAAAGGAAGCCGTTCTGCAGCGGACATTTACTCATCATCGAAAGCACCATTATTATCCACCAAAAGTGCGGCATGGGCTGATTTATTGATATTGGGCAACGGAGCAGTATACAGCAACACAAACGCCTATCAAAAGGCTGGGATATATGAGTCACTATATTGCCAAGGCTCTCGCATAGGCCGTACGGGGTCACCAGAGCGTTGGTCTAATTAGAATTTTATGGATATACTGGAGAAATCGAAAAATTTATTTATGATATTTATGTGCTTTAAAGGAATTTAGAATTTTCATCTTCCATTGATTGCATTTGAATTTGAGGGGTTCAAAGCATTCGTGGTGACCGAAACGTCTTTTTGAACTGATTTTTTATCACTAGAATAGCAAGTGAAATAGGAAGTAATAAGATTCCTATTTTCTCACTTAAAGCCGGAAATAATTCGCCAGATATCTCAGTTACGTATGTATATCTATAGTGACCGACCAAACTGACGGTTCGTGGTTGTGAAACCGAATGTTCGAGCGTGAAGGCAAAAATGCGCGAAGCGCGAGACGGGAGAGGGCACGACGTGCACGCACGAAGAAGGAAGTTGAGAGAAGAATCCTTCTTCTCTTCCGAGCTGCCGAGGAAGACAGTTGCGCTCACGTCGGGAAGAGAAACATCCAAAATAGTATAACTCTCTCTCGAGCCTGCCGCCAAGTGACGCCATCAGAATCCAGAGCATACCGACGCCCCCATCTGCGATTACATCGGCACGTTCCGGGGAGCTACACCTGATCGAGCGACTATCCTCACGGTCGTCCTTCAAAAATCACCCGCGCTCCAAAAACTCATCGAGAACACGGGACAGAAGCAAAGAAGGAAGGAAGCAAGTTCTACCGAAAGAGAGAGAAAGATAGAGAGAGAGAGAGAGACAGAGAGAGAGAGAAAGAAAGAGAGCGAGCAAGAAGATTAAGAGTCGAGAGGAGGTTCAGCACGAGAGGAAGTAGCGGCGCCGAGGACTCATCGGCAAGTAGCCTCTCAATTTATTAATATGTGGAGTCAGCGCTCCGATAAAAGCGCGCGCCATCGTTGTACGGCCGCGCGCGCGAGCGTCCAGTGCTGAACCCACTACGCGTCGCGTCTCCCCTTTCACCTCCCTGCCGTGTCTATCCATGTCCGCGGAACCCGGTCGGCGGTGATTGTCTTCGCCGCGTGGAGAACCGATTTGTGTACATCGCGAAATTTTAATGCCTTGTAATGCCGAGTAAGGTGATATGTATTGTTCATGAATGTTGATAATAAAATGTTAATAGTTTCGAAAGACGCCCATTGTCGTCATTTCAATTCCCCGTTCCCCGTTCCCCATTTCGAGTTTCAGCGACGCCGACGCCACCAGAGATCTTTAATGTAAGCGCCCGCAAAAGTCGGTTTACAATGTACACTAAAGTATTTGTATCAAAAGGTGATTAATACAAATTTATATTGTGTCATTATATTAGATTTTATCACTAGAGAAGAAGGATTTCTCTTATTACTTTTTGTCAATCGCTCTTTTAATCGGCCTGATTTTTTATTCGTATCCACTTCCAGGAGTAAAGTTACAGTATGCTTTCATCGCATTGTACCGTAACGAAGAAGGCCGACAAATTTGATCAATTATTTGACGAAGTAATAAGGTTCTTGTTCGTGTCTTCCCGAAGGACTTGTATATTAGTTGCCAGGAGTCACATATATGCATGTTGGGAAAAATATTTGTTGTTAACCTTTTCTCATAGAGAAAAAAACTGGTTTTTTATTATTGCCGTGTTTGGTATTATATTTCAGTGAGTACGTTGCAGGGTCGTAGCTCCAGCCTATTCACTTGATCAGAAATTTTCAATATTGGCCATAAAGTTTTATAGAACAATATTGCAGTAGTGTAATAATTTCAATTCCATTTCCATATGTTGTTTGAATAATTGTAATTCGTCTTATTGAATAAGATCTATAGTATTTCACGAATGAAATCATGTTAGCCAGACTAGATTAATATAACGGCTCAAGTACGAATTTCAATTTATTATTCAATTTGTTACCTTATGTTTATCTGCTATACTTTTTTTGACTATCCTAAAGAATTTTCAGTATCTCATTAACTCATTTAAAGACTAAGTAAAATTACGTCGGAAATATCGTAAATTTAAGTCACAATAAATTTATATATGGAACTTGTGACGAATATGTAACCAAGATTTGCAAATATGATGTATCCAATCAAACTTTATCTTATTTTAAATGCATATTATCAATAATATTATTTAAGATTGTTAAAGTTAATTTTACGCGATTAAGAGGTCTTGTTAATATAGCAAAATTCCTTTAAATAATTGTAGAGTTAAATATCTAGTACTTACAATTATCTAATCTGTAATCAATTCCTGAATTAATAATAAAATATTTTTCTTGCTTGCTGGATTTAAAATCAATAACATACTCCGTTAAAAAGACTATAAAACATATTTGGTTTGTAATGCAATTCTTAAGTTTTGAAAATACATTTGGTTCACTTGTTACATTTTGATTTATTTTCAACAGTAGCAGCACACCTTTTAATGCCTAAAAATATATAACAAAATTTATAAAAATCCTTCATATATTACCTTGTTTCACTTAAGAATTAAACGGTTAATATTACAAGATGAATTCTAATATTTAAATAGACTAGCTCTGTTCATATAAAAAAATGAAGTTCTGACAATAAGTACGGAAGAATAAAATGAAAATAAATTTGGATTCTAACATTCAAATGTTAGAATCCAAATGTTCTGAAATAACTATAATATAAAACTATAAATGAAATAACTATTCTGAAATAAGTTGTTGCCGTTAAAAGCAAACCTCTTATATTTTACTTCTATGAGATACATATGGTTTTATACTGAGAAGTATCATCGTAAAATATCTTTCCATTAAAAATAAGTTACAGTGAAAAATCTTATATAATTTTTTTATAAATCAAAATAATTATTCTTTCGCATTTATTTAAATTCAGTCGGATCACGCTCTTAGTTAATGCGATCTATATTGTGCATTATATAATAATCATTGCATGATATAATAATAATATTAATTGTATGGAAGTTTGTGGAGGAAAGAGACACCAACTTTGAGCGCGAATTGTTCTTACTTTAGTAATTCACGCGCGTGTTCGATGTCGTCGGGTAAGGATATTATTGGGGATGAGGATTAAAAAAGGTGGCTATTGGATCCGCTCCAATGGAATAGTTATGTTTTTTAAAATAAAGAAAGGAAAAACTGTTTTTTTACTGTGACCATCAGTGGTCTCTAGGTGTCTTCGTCGTTAGGTGGTGGCTCTATAAAATACGAAATAAATCTTAGATTAATTATAAAAATAAATTGTTAGTGCCATTTGTATCTATGGTGCGTTTGTATATATGGCTGGTTTCTATCTCAGTCGGATATATAAAAAAAAATAAAATTTGAAAATTATCCGCTGATACTAACGGATACAATATCAGGAGCTTCTGACTACTGTGTATAACTTCTATGAATTAAACAATAATAATACTTATTGCGCCCAAAACTAAAATATATTTATGTCTATAAATACCTAATCTAGCCAGTTATTGTATACGAAAAGGAATAGGTTATATATTGTAGTGAGTGATTCATACTAAACTAAAACTAAAGACATATGTAATAAAGGTATGAAACCTATAATTTAACTAATATAATCTATTATTTCACTAATATCTATATTATTCCTTCGTAATGCATGACTCTTGCTTATCACTCGTCTTCGCTTGGGGTCAGCTTCGGGTTAGACCGGGTTTGCTGGAAATAAGGTTTTTAATGTATTTACTGTTTTCCTTTCAGCTATTGTTGGGTCAGTGTTGGGTACCGGGCACTAGCCTTCTTTTTACTGGGAGCCATTGTATGCTCTTTTCTTGTGCTACTTCTCGTCCGTCAACACTGCGTCATCGCTATATTTCCGCGCTCGCGTGTCCTCTACTCTTTACTAATATTTACTATGATTTCCCGCGTCATGCCCTATTTCGTGGCGTTACTAACTTCTAAACAGTGTACTCTTCTACCTTCACTGATGTCGTGGTATGGGGGACATGGGGGAATACCTATGGCAACTGTGTCTGTTAAAAGAGGGAACAAAAGGGAAACAGCTGGACGGTGTATACTTAGTATTTAGTTAGTGATGTAGATGTTAGTACTCGGCATGAGGATCAGAGCCGGTTGCGTGCTATGGCCGAATGGTCCTGCAATCTTCTGCAGGATCTGTCCAGTCGTCTCTTGCGCTCTTGATGGCGCGACCGTTGGGGGCTTAGGCTTTTTCTAGCGCTTTTTCTTCCTGTGCCAGTTCTTCGTACATCTGCCACGGCGTCTTATCGCTTTCACCTGGAAACTGCGTCGTACTATCGCCTACCCCCTTCCCCTTTCCAAAACGAAGTGGCAGGGTCCGGTCTTTCGGGACAAGTGATGCATATATAGACATCTATTATCCGGCTGCCAAAGTCGTCGCAAAATTTGCTACTCCTCGGTTGTGGCCAGTCGGAATACCGATGACCGCTATCACCGCAATTCCGACAGCCATCCTATTTCCCGGCCTGCTGCTTGGAGAACGGCCTAGCCGGCTAAGATGGGTGCGGTCGTTTGCGGGTATGAAGTTCTCTGAGGGGGGGGCGTGATTGCCATCATCATGAGCGCTGGGATCTTTGGGGTTGCCGTAGCGAAATTTTGTATCACTGGCTGCATAACGGGGCGATATAGGCTGGTGACGGGACTGGATATTTGCTGATTTTGAAGGTATTAAAACCCTTTTTGTATTCCAACCTGTAGGTATGTTTGTGGCTTTTAATCGAATCAACTAGGCGCTGTAGGGAGATTTGGAACGTCTTATCATCACAAGAACCCTCCTCATAGGGACATTTATCTCCTTTAAATTTTGTCGCGATTATTACTTAGCCTTGCGCCTTCACGTTTTCACTAGTCGGGGACTCTTAACGTTTTTCTCGCTCACCCGATAGATGTGCAGCACATGAATACGCAGCGACATCCGCGGTAGAGGCGGTGTTCACCTTCTTCCGGGGTACTTACGTAGGCGATCGACGCTGGCCTTCCGAATCTCGCTAGTCGCTTCGGTATTACCTCCTATGCCATTTTGAATCTGGTCGGTATGGTAAGGGGCTAATGGACCGTATTCGCTGTCGTGTAGAATACATCATCGCATCTCGTGGGTTACGCCAAACTACTATGCGTCTGCGGGACGCTTCTAATGTCCAGTCTCTTCTCGTGAAAGGATTGAGAAAATCCAATGAGTTTTTTATCCCTACTTTTTACTACGTCGACTGTTCCTGTTGATGTTAATGTGGTAGTTTTACGTCGTTCCGAAAGCTCGCACTCCTGTGTGTTTTCCGTAGAATAGCGTGTACGAGGACGTCTGAGCTCTTCAGTTTCTGTTGTGGTCGTAGTTTCACGTTCTTGCGGACGATGCTTTTCAATTACTTTAGTTGATGTTATGATAGTTGTACGTCTTTCCGGATGCTTGAATTCCTGTGCATCTTCTATTTCTTCTTCAAATGTTGTGAAGCGATGCTTTTCTTCTGTTCTTATTCTAATAGTACACCTGTTTCTCGCTGGCTGCACATAGATTTTTCTGACTAATTCGTGATGAATTTTGTGAAACTAATTTGTGGTTGGTTGTTTATGCGATTCTGTACGTGGACATCTCCCTTGAGCTTCTACTGAAATTTAAGAAGGCTGGCGAGGTTTGCTTACTGGTACGCCCAGAGGTGCTCATGGCAAACACCAGTTCCGTTAGGTATATGTCCCAGTCTTTATGATCTTCTTTTACTAAGATTGAGATAATACCCTTGAACGTGTGCTTTACCCGCTCTACGGGGTTCGCCTGTGCATGGTATGGCGCAATCAACTGTGGTATTATGCTGAATTCGTCTAGTGTTGAACTCGGTACCATTGACAGAGATTAAATACTTGAGGTAACCTCATTTTAATACAACTAGCTCTTCGCCCACATTAACTATCGATTGCCCAGTTGCCTTACGTAGTGGTCGAAGTTCCATGTATTTTGTGAAAAGAGATATCTGTGTTGACCTTTACTGGCAGGAAAGGGATTCACTATGTCAGTGGCCACGCTCGTCCGTGGCCCTTCCACAGTTCAGTGCGTCATTAGACCGGTTGGTGCCCTTTGGAAAACTTTATATAGCTGACACTCTGGTCAATGTTTGATATAGCTATAGATATTTCGTCTTATTTCTGGCTAGTAGTAATTTCGGGTGAAATGTTTTTTCGACACCAAGATATCTGGATGTCGGCGTGTTGTGATGTTCGTACATTATCCGCTCGCGGGGTCTTTGGAAGAGATGTCAATCTTCCAGCCGTCAGCCACGGGTGTAGTACGTTCAAGTAGACGTTCGGACGATGTTTTAAGAGAATGTCATCCTTGATGCGCCAGTCTGGATGTTTTTCTGGGCAATCTCAGATTTCTCTTAGTTTTTCTCGTCTCGAATAGCGCGCTCCATAACAGTGATGGTAGCTGATGCTGATGTGTTTATAGTAGGAGAACCTGAGAGCGTCCTAGGCAATGCCCCGCTCGCATAAGCGATAAAGTGCTCTTCATTATTCGTGTCTTGACTGAGCACGGCACTGAGAGCGTAGTTGCTGGCATCAATTTGTAGAATATACGGTCTACTCTGTAAGAGGCGCGCCGGGGGATTGGGATACGAAAGCTTGCGTTAGGCTACACAGTTGGTTAAATGCGTCCTCCTGGTGTTTGTCCCAGTTCTCAGCTGTTTGATGTTCATGAGGGCTGGGTATTCCGTAACGGGCTTTACCTTTTTGAGGTCCGTACGCAGTCCGTTTTTAACCACTATATAACCCAGGTAATGTACCTCGTCTGGCAACAAAACTCATAGTTTGCCTGGTTAGTTTGAAGCCCAACCTGATTAAGGCGGGCCAGTACCGTTTCTAATTGCTGAGTATGTCCCTCGAACGTATTCGTGGCAATAATAATATCGTCCATGTAGACAAATACGCACAGCTGCCACTGCGGTCAGAACACAACATCCATACTGCGCTGGAAATTGGCTATATTGAAACAGTCAGCCCATATGAAATTCGCAAATGCAGTAATTTTCTTACACCAGTCATTTAAAGGAATCTGGTGATGCGTCTGGCACAAATTTATCTTAGGTAGATAACGAGCGTCACGCAGATTACCAGTAGGACGTCCATGTGAGGAAGAGGGTATGCATCCTTCTTCGTCACCTGGTGAACTGCCCTGTAGTCTATGGAGAACCTGATCTGTTGCTCCACGAACTTTCAGCAGGTTCAATTATGCCTTCCGCAAGAAGTCTGTCAACTTCTTCGGGGGCCTGCTTTAACAGTTTGTCCGGTATGCGGCGGAGATACTGCTTAATAGGTCGGTGGCCTTGTACATCTATATGTTGTAGACGCATCTGTGCAAGCCTGAGCACCCCTGTCTGTTTCAGTATCAGCTGGTTTAGTAGCTGATTTAGTTGCTGTCTCTGACTCTGCTACAACTTGGCAACTCGATTTACTGCTGCTAGAGCAATGATTACCTGTACTTCGTTGTTCGAACGCGTCAGAAAGTAACTTATTATATTTCTCGGTATATGCCAAGTCACTTTGGCGAATTTAATCTTCATTTGTAATTGAACCAGGATATCCATCCCGAGAATGATATCGTACGACAAGGCGGTAGACATTCTAAAGCGCGTCGTAACTTGTTGCCCATCTATTTTCAGGAGGAGATCAACTTCTCTATCTTTTGAGCAGATCATCTGGCAGCTGCATAAATGACGTGATTGATATAATATCTGTCTTAACAACCTTTATTGATCATAGTCCCATATGAGAATCGCACGCCCCCCGATGCCGGAAATGTCTTCCCTGATCATTCAATATTCAGGAACAGTCGATTCTCATCGTCCCGAATTGAGGTTCTGCGTCGAGAATCGGTAACGTCCGTGACGATTATTGACGTGCGTCCTGCGTTATTAGTGTTTTTAGTTGTTTGCACAGTCTCATCGTAAAAGGTAGTAGGGCCGACTGTGATAGCCTTTTCCCTTAAGCGTTTCCCGATTTCCTTCTGTTCGGGCCGCAAAGCGTGCAGTTTACTGTTGTGACGCCATCTTCGTCGCATTTATAGGAGAAGATGCGTTTCCACTAGGGGCATCTGTCTGCCCAATGGCCTGGTCTACTGCACATCCAACACGGCCGACGTGTTCTATCATAATATATAGGATAGCGTCTCCGTTCGTTGTTCTCTCGAGCCTCAAGATAGTCGCGAGCAGGGCTGGTAGTTGTACGGATCCTGTTACGTGGGGATGGTCTCCTAAGCCGGTATCGAGATTCATCTGTCAATTGTCACCGAGGCTGAGGAGGTGTTAGCGAACGATATCTGGAAGAGGGACTTCGATATTGTTTTTCTCTTGATTCTCTTCTACGTTCTTCCCTTCTACGATTTTCTGGATATTGGGCTATGGCTCTCTTCTCGGTTTCGTCTTCCTGGCGATGAGCTCATGTTGTGTTCTTCCTTAGGTGTTATTATTGATGCTGGTAGTTCAGCTAACGTTACGCGTTTTGACTGTTGCTAGTCTAGTGCTGCCAGTCTTGATCCTCTGGTCGTTCTTCCGGACAGTGGGCAAGCCACGCTGCTCATTAGGCAGGCCTCCGCTACTGGTGACTCTTTATAACAAGTTAGCTCTTTTTTTACAACGAGTTAGCTCTTTTTTTAATTCTATCTCCTGGCGTAGTACCTGCAGCTCGTCTAGCATCTTAAAGCCGGCTCTATTGATTTTGTCGATGAAGGTATGGTTTAAATTTCTCTTAACTCTATCCAACAGTGTGTCTGGTAGCAATACCTATTAAGTATGATCCTATCGACTCATTAGGACCTTGTGTCCTATCTCTAAGTTCCTCTTCTAATCTCAACGTGTAATCGATCGACCTAAATTGGTGTTGGAGTATTGTCTTCAGATATTCTAAGGTTTACCACTATTTGTGGATGGGCCTTGCCCATAACGAGCAGATCTGCATAAAAGACCCGGTAGTAATTTTAGTGTATCCACCGCCGGGATGTCTAGACTTTCGCATAAATTCTACAACGGCATCCTGCGGTGTTCCCGAATACTTAATGTTCCATTGTTGTAATGTAAATGTTCAACTGACCTGCTCGTGTCTTCTTCAGGTATTTGCTATCAGATGACCTGTTCTGGTGCCAGGTTTATGGATTCGGAACTCCGTTTAATGTATGTGACGGTGGTGACGCTGGATATTCTGCTTGTCTGTTGTTCTCTTGGGCTGGGGCGGTAGATGATGATTTTTTGTTTACCGGGCAGATTTGTACTGTGAGCCGGTGTTAATCGCCATTTTCCTATATTATATGCTCCAAACACCACGGTGCTGAGTGGCAGCATTCTGTGTATCCACATTAACAGCTGTTACTTTGTCTTTTTTTCTCTCGTCTACCGTGTTCAGCTCTGTAGAGTTTAAAACATCTGATATTTCTAAGATATCAGGATGAATCTCGTTTACTTGTTTCAACTCAGCAATGTTCTTTCCAAAAAGTCGTTGTAGCTCAAATCGGGCTAGTCTGTCTCGAAGAGCTTCCATGCCATCTTTGGTTTTCATGTTATGTTGTCTTGTTTCTTGAATTAATTGTTCTGCCGACATCTCTGTGAAAAGGCTTATTTAACCTTCTTTCGTCGTCGGTCAGGGCGTGGCTTGTCGATGGTTTTGCTTCCGTTTTACTCAAGTACCTATAAAAATGATTTTTATATGGTTTAAATACCGTTTATTTATATTATATAACTATGGATGAAAATTTCGTTTATTTTAAATTAATGTAATTAGTTATTATGTTTGTTATATCATTTATATACATCTCTACTATAAAAATCTATTCATTCCGATAGAAATCAGATTACCTATACTTAGACGTATTTACAACTTATATTTATCAGTCTTTATTAATTTAAAGTTTATTTTTTTCTTATAATACTGTGGTTTCAATCTTTATTCTCTTTCATTCAAGCTATGCTTTATTTTTATTCACTTCTAAAATGCTGATTGGAATTCAAATTCTAAAACTGTCGTCTAGTAAGTAACTTCATTCTGGTATGTAACTTCATTCTTCTTTTTTTCCTTTTTATTTAATTTATTATTATTTCTTACGTGTTGGTGTTTATTAAATAATGTTATTATTATTTTATTATATAGGTACTAGTCTAGTGAATATGTGAGAAAGTTGTAAAAGTTATTTATTTTTGCTAAGGTTCTAAAAAATTTTAATTATTCTAAGTAGTCCGAAGTGACAGAAAAAAATTAAGAAAAATTTCCAAAAAAAAACAATCGTTAAATTTGAAGTAGGTTAATGCAGAATGCTTCTTGAATTTCAAGACAAACAGAAAAAATTTCAGAAAAAAATTGTTTGAATTTTTATGCAAAATAAAATTGATTATTATTTAGTAGTTGTTAAATAAATGAAAATTCCGTCCTAGTTAGCCTCCTCAATTGGTTCTTTTAAATGTGAAATTTATTGTCTGATCCTTTTCCAAATGGTATGTTATTTATTTATTTATTTATTTACTTATTTATTATTATTAATTGTTTAGGTGTTTTACGTTATAAATAGTCATCTATTACTTATATGTCATCTAGTTTTGCATATGCTAAAATAATTTTCGTCCAGTTATGTCCTGATTTTGTTATTCATTGTTAATTATTATGTAAATTATTTGTTGTATAATCACCTGTTACTTATTTAATTAATATTTGTAGATTTGTACATTATAGCTAATATATATTAATTTTCTTAACTTGATTCCTTAATTATATTTTATTATTTTATTTAATGTAGATTTAAACACTTTGTATATTTCAACACAATGTTTTTATCGACAGAGATTTAGTATATAGGATTCAACAGAGCTTTTTAATGTAACAATTTATAGATTTAAACACTTTTGCCATTTAAATACTGTTCAATATGTTTGGTGGCCCTGATGCTGAAAATCGATTATTTTCATAGATATATTAGCAGCAATAATATTTCAACGCAGATTTCAGAGTGAACACTCACAGCCACGAGCACATAAACATATCTGAACGGAAAGAGAAAAATTCTGTAGTTGCTCACTTTCGCAAATTATAATACTATATAACATAATACAGGAGGTTAACCATTAATCCATAGACTGTTTATTGTCATCAATTCGCCAAGTATATGTAACAGCTACAATAACAATCCTTTTCTTAAGGGTGAAAGTTTAAGATAAGTATTAAATTATAATAGTTCTTTAGCTGAACTAATGTCTAATAATAATTTGCAGTACACAATATTACAACTAAACCGACTAAAACATTATATCACTCACACAAATGGACGCCATTATAAACGATTACGGTGTCCATCTTCGATATCAAACGCGCGAATGTATACATCAAATTTTTAGACCGGATATTGGTCTTTTTGTGAAAAAGTCTATAAAATAATTCACACACTTATATTTAATTTTCAATACGGTTTAACGTGATATATTATTAATAAATAAATACACGGTGCAAACTACTTAAAATAAAGTTTTAAAAGCAGAGTTCACTATATTTCTATCTCGTAAACAGCTTCGAGCCCGATAGAGAAAGAGTAAGAGAGAGAGAGAGAGAGAGAGCGAGAGAAAGTTTGCCCCGTGACTCATAAGTTGAATGATCCCCAATTTGATATAAATAGAATTTTTTTTGTATGCTTCGTTATTACAATGGTTGAGTGATTTTGAGGTAGTAGAAAATCTGATTAAATGTATTAATCTATTTATTCACTTACTAAGTGCACGAATTATGCTGCAAAATTGACGTAAAAACGTACGTACTCTTGGGAAAGGGGAAATTATCGTCGATGGCGATTATTTATCATGAGTACATGACTGTCCATCTACATATAAGGCCAGCTGGGATACCTTTATCAACTTTGTAGTATTGATACATATAAGATCTTTCAATATATGTACGCAAAAGAGCATGAGGGATATACTTCAGCGTACCCTTATGATGATTGACTTCACAAATGTGGCTCTATAATTCTAGAGCTGATGAACATAAGCATGTATTTGGATTACGCAGCTTAAACAGTCAGCGCAGATTCCTGTGATGGCTGATTAGTTTGCAACGATATCTTTATACATATGGAGAAAACCTGTTTCTTATTCGTACATGCTTTGTGAAAGGTCTCCGGCCTCTATTATCCATACAAAGTAAAGGAGACGCATCTGTCTGTGATACAAAGAGAGGATATTTCCAACATTATTTATAAAATTAATTATCTGGACTGTCTAGCAACATATATTGGTAAAACCAATCGAACGTTATATACTTAAATCCAATATTATAAAACCATGTCATAACAATTAAATTACTTATTCCCACTCAAATGCAAGCATATTATGTTGGAGAAACGTAATAATTATCGATAGAGAAACTAACTATTATAAACGATCTATCTAAGAGTTACATATAGAGTTAAAGGACAATACTATTATCAAGAAAACAAACAAAAAAAATTTAATAAATATTTAATATCTAATATAAGAAACTTACATGCAAAATGCAGAACTTGCAAATATATAGAAAATATATCGTATATTTTATTTTTGTAAACATTTTATTTCCGTCTCATTTTCGTATTTAACGCTGTAACAGGATTTCTGGTAGTTCCGTTTTAACACTATCGTTATTTCAGTAACAGTACCAGTAGATTATAATATTTTGTATAACCACTGAATTTATTTATATTTTATATTATAAAATATTTTTTACATTGTAAGTATCGTATTGTGAACGAATCTCGATTACAGGGATTGAACGATTTTAACTTGATATTAAAAATTTATGTAATAAGTTTAGTTATGATACAATGTAATTCAATATTATTTTTACATTATGTTATTATTGATACTATTTCAATTAGAAGAAAAAATGTTTTCTATTAATTACCTTATTCAGTAAAGTCCATTCATTAACATTGTTTCGAAATACATAAGGTTCATCAATTATCCTTTTAGGAATATTGCATATCTGTCTTAATAAATTTTCCAAATTATGCACTGCACTATTATTTTTCGGACTCATGCAAAACGTTATGAAATCAAATCTTTCATTTAGGATATTAATGTTTCTTATCGGCTGTTTAAATAATTTCCTTTTAAATCAGGTAATATTATGAAAATAATTATATATACTATATAATACAGCCAATAATTTTGTGATAGTTACCATAAAAACTTTTGACCCATGCGACTTTTACAATGAATATTGAATAATGCAAACAAATCTGTTTTTTTATAATTCATTTCTGAATTGTGATACTTTGAATAATTTTTTAAATCGTCATATTGGCAAATATTTAAAGATTTGTAGGATTGTTCGTTTATAGATACATAGTTTTCTCTGTAAAAATAAAGTAGTTTTTTCAGCAATTATGATACATGTTTCTCACTAAAACTTTAGTAAAGATATTATTTATAATTTTATAAAAAGAAATAATTAATAACATTAAAATTGAAATATGTCGTACAGATGGTAAAATGTCTAGCAAAAAGTGGTTGCATCCACTTTTTTATATAATTAAATTTATAAAAATCTTTTAGAGTGGTCTTATTTTAGATTATAGTATCCATTTTTTTCAAAATTATAAATTGTACTTACGTTGACTGTTCTTAAGTAGATTGATAAACATTTTATTGATACTTTACGGTTCCAAGTGCATTATTCACAAGGATTTCTTTTCGTCTGGCAAAACGGTTAATGCTGTGTATTATTTTGGTGTTAATAAAAACGACGTTTTGATGGTTAATCCTATTGACCTGATATATCACCTTGTTACTTCTACTTATTCGGTAAATGATATTTTGCGATGAAAAGAAAGTATTAAAGGGACGTCGAGAGCATTCGAAAGGCAGCGGCCGCCATTATATAGACCATTCTGATCAATGACTTGAAAAAGATATTTCACATACCGTTCTAATGCGCTAAACATTGTACTGACTCGGAAGGAGACTATTTTGAAGCAACTCAATGAATTTTGTTGTAAAATAATTTATTGTTGAAAGTTGTACTTATGGCGACTGTTTTGAATTAAATTAATAAATATTTTTATCAATCTTACAGTCTTTATACTATAATATATTATACTAAAATAATGACAGTCAGACTGAACTTGTTTATGATCAATGCCGAGGAATCTGAAATAGAACTTACATTAATAAATATTTCTATTGGCCTTACAGTCTTTATAGTAGAAATTATTAACTACCATAACGACAGACAGACTGTCCTTGTTTATCACCTCCGAAGATTTTACAAATAGAACTTATTACTAAAAATAAATTAGATTAAAAATTAAGAATAATACGAATAATAATAATCAATTAAAATTAAAAGAATAAAAATAATATTAATAAAAAAAATTAAAAATAATAAAAATGATAATATAATAATAATAATAAAATAAAATAAGATAAATAAAAATAATAAAGAATATAAGGACAATTTGTCCACCCGCACTATCATAAATTTAAATTCACCTTTAATGCCTGACAATTCAAACTGCTACGGTTATTTATCATAGCGCTTTGAAACGTCCGGTTTAGTTTAGCTACAATCAAGAAGAATATTAGCTAAACGAAAAGGAAAAACATTATAGAACGCCCTTCCTCCTGATCTAAATGTAAAACATAATTTTTATATTAATAAAGAATGATATATGTTGTCCAATTTATATTAGTAAATAACGATACTATATCCAACGAAAGAATTTTATAATTATTCGGAATACTAATATCTTTAACTGTTTCATAAAAATTTCTATTAATTTTTAATCTTACTTAGTTTTTATTAATAATTTCTATTTCAGATTCTTCGAGGGTGCTCATAAATAAGAACAGTCTGAAAGTCATTATTTTAATGTAATGTATTATAGTATAAAGACTGTAACACTGATAAAAATATTTATTAACTTAATACAAATACGCTCGCAAATAAATATTATGTTGACAATATTATTTTATATAGGGTGTACAAGTAAGTTTTCAACATTTTTTTCCAAAATGTGATGTTTTATTATGAAAACATGGTTATATATTCTTCTTTTTTAAATATCATCCATTGGAAGCTATAACTTTTTCCCATCTTCCGAGCATTTTATAAATTTCTGACCAAAAGAATTTCTCGCCATTCTTACCTAAGAAAATTTCTCATCTACTATTCTTCAAATAGTTTTTGACTGAAGCTATAATATGTGGATGAGTGTTATCGTACTGAAAAATGACGGACTCATGCCTGGTGTTATATTCTGGACGTTTTTTTGTATTCTCACTTGAAACGAATAGTTTTCGTTCGATATAATGGTCCTTTGATGGTTTGACCATTCGGAAACAGTGAGTAGTATATGAGACCCTTTTTTATCTCACCATATACAGAAAATGACCTTATTTACATGACTACTTCACTTTGACGTCGATTGGTTGTGCTTGCCGGACTTTGTATACGACTTTTTACGCTAAGAGTTATCATACCACATCGCCGTTCGACGTCTCTCGGCTTCAATTCGTACGGAATCCAGTTCCAAACCTTGTGAATGAATCCCTATACTATTAAGCACAGGGAAACGGTTTGTTGCGTGACGTCGAATGATGCTAATTCACGTTATCAACGTTAATTCACCAATACATTCCACCCCATAAGTTTTCGAAATAAATCGATAGGTCGCAGCCACACTTGTATACACCCAATATTTGAAGTTTTTGAGTCTGTAAAAATAGCGTGTATGTATGAAAATCATCCTATTTTTCTGCAATATTGAAACAGTTATTTTTCATATTTCTTGTAGTTGTCTTACACTGCTTCTAATCTAGAAATTCCTTAAGTATCTATGCGAAATACTATATTCGCTTGTATATATAAGTATATATATATGAGTATATATATATATATATATATATATATAGTTCCGAAATAAAATCTGGCGTACCTTTTGTGGAGAAAACTACTATATATCAATAATATTACCAACGCCTTTAATTGAAGAAACAAAGAATCTCGTAACTCCTTAAATTCGCTCATAAACTACTACACAATTATTTCAACCACGCTACTACACAATTATTTCAACCAAACGACTACACAATTATTTCAGTACCAAATTCTTACTTTAGAACTAAAGCATGTACTACTTTATATATTTTTTATTTCGTTGTAAGGATGCATCCAGCATGATCCTCATGCACATAAGCATTAATTGATTTATATATACATTGAATTTCAATATTATCATCAAGTATTACTTATAATAAAACATATTTATTTCCTTGCGAAAAGTGTATACCCGAAGGTGAGACGAGCGGATTTCTTCCTGCTATGTTTTAAATATATGAAACTTGTACGATATATTCGCGAGATATGTACGCGTGTAGATCTACCGAGCCTATCCCTCGCGCACATTCGCCGACGTATTTATACGAATGTAATTGTATAAGGGAGAAATGCGCACAGATCGATCTGCGCTACACGTGGTGCAGCGATATTCGTATAGACGCGGTCCTGGAGTGGAGGCAGGAAATGAACGTAAGTCCGCGCACACTCTTAAGCACGATTTAAATCCAAACGGAATGGATAAAGGTCTATAATCAACTACAGGCTAGAGTAGGAGTCCACACCAGGACTGAATTTATTACTTTTTCAAAATAAATAAAGTTTAAGGCCGCTTAATTAACCTTTAAAAATTTAATTAACCTTTAAAAGTATGTAAGTCCGGCTCCTGGCGAGGGCGAGCGCGCCCGTTAAGGCTAAGCCTTAATTATGTTATTATTACTGTTATGATTATTGTTTTCGTTATTACTATCATTAATTTCTTTATTAGTATCTTTATTATCGTTACCATTATTATTTTATCGTTATTATTATTTTCTTATTATTATTTCTTCATTGTAATTATTAGTGTATTTTTATTATTTTGTACAATAATTAGATTTTTTGTAATAAAGACAAATTCTAATGAAAAGAAATGGAATTAATACTCTCTATAGTATTGCACCTATGTCTCGGTTTTGGGGTTTTCACTAATCGATGCAGGTGCGCTGAGTCTGAACCGATAGTTGGCGAGGTAGAGGTACACAAAAGAATGCGTGTCTATGGAGCAACGGGCTTTTTCTTGGGTGTTTGTTGAATACCGAAAGGACCAAGACGAGCTGAGCCAGACCGCGCTCCCGTCTATTTTATTTTGTCTCATATACACCTAGCTTTAAATTGTATGAATGCGGGTATCGAAAATTGATTTATCTGTCAGAATAGAAAATAGTTGTAATATTTATAATATGTGTATTTTTTACACTAGTTCGGCAAATATAAAGACCGTATTTAGCTTTCATATTACAAATTATTGTTTCAGTGTATTGTTCTTCGGTAAAATCGTTTTCGCATTAACGTGATGAGTTAATGACCAAATTATCTATACTTTTTCCGGTCTCTGAAACTTTATGATGTATCTATCTGTCAAATATCTCAGTGTATTGATGAGCGATAAAAGTTTCGAAGTACTTGATCGAAATCCTTTAAAGTTTTTACATTTATGGTCTAATTTCGGTATCAGAGCGGAGCATCGTCTCACAGAAACTCATGAAAGCCTCTAAGAATTAGCTTTTTCGTGAAATGATATGCACGTTACAATTTATACAGTCTATCTAAAAAATAATATCCTTACCTTAAAAATGATATGCCTACTTTCTCATTTACCTTCCGAATACCTTCGCCGTTTCTTATACAGAGGCTGTTTGAAAGATAAATGCCGCAATAGGGGTATTATTTGATGAATTACTGGATATCAATCTGAAGCTAGCTACGTTTATTTGTTGTTGCTGCAGGCGTTTGAGCTCGTTTTTCATTTCTTCAATAGCTTTGGTGCGTTCGAGGTCTTTATTGAACTCTTTTTATCAGCGGACTTTTCTTTAAATAATTTGGGATGAGGACGTACAAAAGCTATTAGACGCTGTCTCAGTATTATTAAAATACCTTCAGTATTAACTGTAACAGTAACATACTATTACACTAATTCTAACTTGCTTTCTACTTCTATTTTGTTTAATTTATATCCCGGCTATTTGTAAATAACTTATTTTTATTCGGCCTGAAAAATAAATAAATTAATTTTTTATATTGTATTAACACAAACTCAGTGTAAATAAAAAAAATGAAATTTTTTGGTAAGACAAAAAACTTGCTGGTGTTTAACGGAGCACCACGTAACTAGGATCGTGTATCGCCTCCCGCAAATGACGAATAACTTTAAGATAGTACTCCTTACTGACCGCACGACCTTGTGGTCAGAATTGTTGATACATTACGCTAACATAATAAAAAACTACAGTGAGCAAAACCTTGACATTTGATCGAACTTGGATGCTTTCATAGGTCATGGTTCTTCTGGGCTCTCCGATTGGGACGTTTGGGCTTTAGTGTTGGTGTCATAACCATATATACACAATTCATCATCAGTTATAGCCGTTTAGAGAAAATCAGCATTATTACTGACTGCAATTAACATCTTCTGAACTATGGTTATTCGACGCTGCTTTTGATCGAAATTAAGCAGGCTTGGAACGAATTTCGCTGACACACGTTTCATGCCCAAAAAATCCGAAAATTAGCATGAAATGAGCCAACGGATATGCTAACATCTTAAGAAACTTCTCTGATAATGTTTCGACGGTAATGATTTTTAACACTATATTTTTCACTGTTTGAAAGTTTTCAACTGTTGTTAACGTGCTAAGACGTCGAGAGCGAGGTACGTCTTCAACATCCTCTTGGCCTTCTTGAAACAGCTTATACATATTTATTTTTACATTTATTTTTATATTTATACATATTTATTTATCTTATACATATCGTTTTTACTCAAAGTAGACTTACCGTATGCAACTGTCAACATTTCAAGAGTTTTAGAATACTGAATTCAATTTTGACACAAAAATTAATGCAAACTCTTTGCTCCATTTTTCTGGTTAAATAAAATCGCCGAGCACATGAAACAGTTATAATTGATATGCCTTTTACAAACAAATAAATAATGCTATATTGCTAAAGCCGTGACTATATGCAATATGTACCAAGACAAATAAAAAATCGATAATTGAACGGACGTAGCACTCGATATTTGTAAAATCACCTTATTATTTGAACACCCTGGTATAAATATATATTGTTAGAACCAAAATCGACGATCGCGTATTTGCGAATTAAAAAACCGAGTGAGCGTGTGTTAAAAGCCGCAGAAAAGAGCCGCTGGAGTGTACATTACGCACTAAGAATGAGAAAAAAGCGAAGCATGAACATGCCGACACTTCCTTCTTCTTCGACCAGCAACGGCAGAGAGCGAACTCATCACGCAACATCACGGAGAGGCTATCCCCATCGACAAACAGGCACCACGTAGCGTGACGAAGAAGGGAGAATCTACACCCGTCCTCCATCTTCTACCCACCAGGTGACGTGGGTGAACTACAGCACGGTAAGTTAGTAGTGACGTACCGATAACCGCATGTTACAAATGGCGCACGCATTTCGGGTGCCCCCAATTCGCGACGCATACACTCAGCATATAAAAATCAAGTAGAAATATAAATTCCCACTCAACTCATTATAAATGTACGTTATTCGCCCTCGAAAATTGTAGCTTCAAGTAATTCAAAGTAAGTATATACTATAGTGATTTTGACAATGATCCTTATTTTTGACAAGCAGCCGTTTTGTTTATGCGAACTGGGTAAACTGGACGAGTAAGAAAGTCTCGCCAAATCTGTATGAATACATCCAAAAAACACTACCTGTTGTAGAAAAAAGACATACCCATTTTTACGTAGCCCTGACGCAGCCCTTTACGTAGCACTTTAGATACCCTCTTACGTAGCCCTGATCGTACTACCGTATCCCTTTCGTTGCTCCGTTTGGATTGTATAAACATCTTATATAGTTGCTAGTTAGTTTATATATACCATAATGTACAGGTAAGCCTTGCTGTACTGTTGGCATATGCAAACATAGCTTGTGCTGCATGCTTTATAAAGGTTATCGATGGCAATAGAATTCTTTGAAGTACTTGTTTGAACAAAGTATAGTATTTTTATATAATTATTATTCACCTATGTGTACATGCCAACAATAACAGAAATCAAAGAAGTGAGGGAAAGTCATTATTGATTCCAAGAAAGACTTGCTAATTACTTAATCTAATTAGCGAATAATAACAATAAATTTCAGTAATTAGCAATAATATGTTCACTTAATGATGCTTACATTTATTAAGTAGAATTCACCCAACTTCCCTTGATTTGATGCTGCAGACAAGCATTATTACAAAATAAATCTCAAAAATTTATATAATATAAATATTATTATTATAATTTTAATTATAATTATAATTTAAATATAAAATATATGTGAATGTTTTAATGCAAAGTTGATATTATTAATCAAAGACTACTTATACGAATATCTTTAATGCTATAGATATATGTTTTAAACTTTCTTTGGCCCTTTTTTATTTCATATATTTTGTATTATGATTTGTTTGCATTGTCGAATTCCTACTGCTGATAACCATGAATCTTAATAGTCTTCCTCATGATAAAATATCATCTACTATACTAGTACCCCCTTTCGTATGCATTTGAGATCTGGGACACACTATAAAATTTTTGTAAAGAGCAATTCACACTAATAATAAAATGGAAATTATCAAAGCCGAAAAATATCTCATATCAGGAAAATTCACAACAGGCGCGGAAATTAAATCCAGCAAATTTGTGTAAATTCAGTACCACTACCTATACGCAATAGCTATAAGAAAAGTATACATAAAAGCAGCAGAAGAGTATTTTCTTTTCTTTTTGCCCACTATAGTATTGGCCCAATATAGGACACGAGTTCAATACTGCAAAAAAGAATAAGGAATCAGGGATATACCAATATAGAATTCAATATATAATCATTAATAAATATCAATATAATAATAATTATATATCAATAAATAATTATTAATAATTATTAAAACATTCCTTTTCGGATTTTCAAAATTTTTTCATTCAACCTAATAGAAGTGATAAGTTTCAAAGTAATAATGATATCAATAAATAAGAAAATAAACAAAATAACAGTTAATTAACAATAATAAATATATTAATAATTTGACCAATCACTAGAGCATTACTAATGGATTAGATTGAACATATATGGACTAACTATATCAAGAATAATAGCAATATATGTTTTACATAATGTATTATTTGTTTATAAACATTTTGTAATAATAATCAAGATATGATACGAAATAGCATAAGAAGGACAGTTTAACCGACAACTTTTGAGGAATATCAGAACTAGCTATATATTATTAGCATACAATAAATAATTTAATTACTTCAATAATACTATTTAAACTTTGTTCTCCCTTTTCAACATTTATTTTAAATTTAATTGAAATAGACGAGGATTCGCCAATATTGGAACAGAGTTTAAGAACTAAAAAAATACCAACCTCCTAATAACTCCCAAGTTTCTCTTACAGATTCCACTGGAAACCAGCATTATGGAAAGAGGAATAGAAAGAGGCTGGGGAGGCCGCTCAAATACCAGCGAGTCTAATGTCCGCCCACGAAAAAGCAAGGATTAGCTCCTACAAACCTAACAGCACAGCTAGCGCAAACACGTCCGGGCAACTCCTCAAACCGCAAGCCCTCGATATAAAGAAGAAGTGCAGCCGGATCTAATAGAATTCAGTCCGAACATTGCATCGAAGACACTTAAAGAGGAGAAGGCGAAAAAAGTAAACTCCACCCAGCGACGAATCATTCGTTTTGGTATAGGTGTACCCTCCCTTGAAGACTCAAATAAAAAACGCAGACCCCCCTCGCTCATCCCGTACCAACAATACAAAATTCAATCTTACCTTGAATGGCGGATTCCTTCGGTGAAAACCCCGAAGGAAATGGATCATACATATAATCCATGCAGACGTACCATGACCTAGAGGACAAATCACTGTGGGCTACGCCTCCGACTGTGACGCTTCCCATAAGACGGAACCACTTGAATCATCCCGTCGGAAAATAGTGGTCTACAGAAATCCACGATACGCTATTCTCGTTATCTCGAAACGTCAAATCAGGTGTACAAGTTTCCTCCTTTATCGAGCAGATTCTAAAATCCACCGGGGCCACTCCCCAGAAGGCAGTACCAAGGAAAATGCTGATCCGATAATATACTGGAGTACACCGAAGGACAGTAATATCCGTTTATATCGTGGCGACCGCTGCGTCTTCATGCGATCGTTCGGCACATATAAGACGGGCAGATGGAAAACTCGCCCAAAAACTGATAATAAAATGGAGGAAGCAGAGAAATTTATCTTCCCCACGAAATATAAAAATAAGAAAATAGCTTCCGCTAACGAAGAAACATGCGGTGGTGAAAGTACATACAATACTGTCGCGCCCAAGAAAACTATTCTTTATCCACAAAGACGCATATTTGGTCGAATATAAAATGGGATTAAATTCATTCAAGACACCAGAGACGGTCTACCGAGGTACCACCGAGACGGCCCATGTCGCCTGCATGGACGAATCCGTCCATATGATCCGTCCATATCCGTCCATGGACGCATCCGGCAATGGCCAGGTCAAATAACTCCGCGAAGAATAAACCCACAATACCGGCGTTGATAGATTTGGAGGTGACACTACCACCCAACTTCGTATGTTCTAAGAAATCGCACCTATCACTGTCTACAACATCGCTATTAGGTTTAGGGAACAATCTTATTAGCAAATTGGCCAAAGTATCAGTAGTAAATGGTCCAAGAGCGACAAATAGCGTTGTAACTGGTTGCTGGAACTGCGGTGTGAAGGGCATCACTATTCTGCCTGCCAAGACTCACGAAACAACAGATTCTGCTATAGACGTGAAAAAGCGACCAGAGATCTGTATACAGGCTAGTCCTCTCCAGAGTGCCCGACACTTGCTGCTTCGTCTTGAGAGGGAGAAAGCGACAGCGTAGCACAGAAGTTTAAGAGGGCGAAAACGACGAGCCAAAGTCAAATAATACGGTGGTAGAGGAGGAGATGGAGCATGTCAGAACTGAAGAACCAGTTGAAAAAACTTCAAAAGTCGCAAATGATACAATAGGTTGCTGGCGCTCTAGGCAAGAGTACACAGCTGGCAACGATTATCATGCCCGGAGCAGCCGAGTATCTAAACAAATAGATGTACCTAATTGGCTCACAAAGCTCCAGCAGTTATAGAATCATCCCTGCTATGCTTACTCTATTTCATCCACGTAATTCCCTTCCGCAAATATAGAAAACATCCAAAACTTCCGAATAGATTTCAACGAATAATGAATAATAAAGAATTAAAATGAATTAATAAAGAAAGCTATTCGCCTGATCCATCCATGCTGCCCTGAAACAATAAGGTAAAAAACACGGTACCCAAACATTTTCCAGCAACACGCAACAACAACATTATATATTATATATTATCTTAATACTTAATTTCAAAACCTCGACCGAATTTATTAAAATTTATACATGCAATAAAATATGTTAAATCTGTAAAATACAGACTTTTCTATCGCGTAAAGTACAAAAAAGACTTATTGGATTATTTAAGCTTATTTAAACCATTACTTACATGGTAAAGTAACTTAGTGAGAAATTCTGTCTTGGTTTCAGATTTAAAATCGATGATTTCCAAGTTTTATCTAAATATAATAAAAGTATTCCCAAAGCATTTATGGTGCAGTAAGAGGTAAAATTTAGCAGAGAATTTAAAAATATTTTTTTATTTCTTAAATTTTGTTTATAAGGTTCATTGTTGATCTGCAAAGACTGAACTCGCTTTAAGCAATTGAAGTAAGAATATTCTAATCTAGGCAGCACTATTAAATTGCAAGGATAAAAAACGCCATTTTGTAGCTGTATAATTTCATTCAATAAATTATATAGTGCAGCGGGTTGTCCACTAAGTGTAATAATAGTGCTTGGTATTATTTGTTTACAAACAGATTTAAGAATATTGAACCTATTTTCTCCTGCATATAATACATCTGATACATTTATTATTGAATTCTTTCTAATTAAATATACTACACCTATATTACTTCGGCTATATACTAAAGACAGAATAATCTAAAAACAGTATAGTTATTTTGAATATAAGATGTATGAAATATTTAAGGTGACTCATTACTTTGAATGTATACTTACATCACTATTAATATTCCTTCCATTTTTTTTATATTTGAATTCAAATAGATTCATTTTAATTTTTAAAATTGATTTCAATATTGAAGTATAAGAACTAAGTGAAATATTGAATTAATTTAATGACTGTAATATATAAATGCGTTTTTTAATATGTATAAGAATATATAAATATTATTAAAAGAAATATATAATTCATTCAAAACAGTTTAATAAAAACGATAGATCGCATCAAATTATAAGACATATACTAAAATGTAAAAAAAATGATTTCGCAGTCGAATAAAATTATAGTAATATAAGAATGGAGAATAATTTTAAATAAACTAAAAAGAAGTAAATAATAGCTTCGCTCTAGAACAACTGGTGCACTTACCAGTAAGATATACTGAGAAGTAATTTTAGTCGCACAAAGCTTCAAAGAATTCAAATTCAAAACATAAAAGAATTCGAATGATATTACAAATTAGATACTAAATTGAAGAAGAAAATATTACGTTGAAATAGGTGACTTCAAACGACTTCTGACATGGATCTTAGAAAATAATATGGCGATTTTAGCTTCTTGATTATATATATAGATTATATATATAGATTATATATATATATATATATATATATATATATATATATATATATATATATGCATTAACTCAAAGTGTTAACTCTGTAAAAATTCTTAGAAATTCAATATCAATTAATAAATACTATTATAAAAATAAATTATAATATACATATATGTATTTCAGATGCGTTGTATATCAATAGGAGACTTACAAATATTATAAATATAATTTTTCAATAGTTTCAAACATAATTAGTCGAGTGGCAGAGTAATTAATCGATCGACTAATTTTCTCTGTATGAAAGGCGAATTTTCTACCAAGACGACAGTTCTATCAGAGCGATAGCCGATAAGTTCCAAAGTAGAGCTATCGTGCTTCCAATGTTATAATTACCGATCTTTTCCAAAATCCTTAATAGAAAATTAGTGATTCGGTTACATGGTGCTCTGTAAAAGACTGATAGGTTTCATTTTTCCTAGCAGGCATCAAAAAATAGATTTCACTAATCTGTCTTAAATTATAGTTTATGGTTTTCCAATCGAGATATAATAAATAATTTTACCAAAAAATTCAAATATTTATAAATAGGGATTTACTTGCAAAATTGCGTTATCGCGGGTTGGATGACGTTGTAACCAACTTTTTTATATTCAAATAACAATTAAACCAACAAAAATAATTAAATTACAAAACTAACGTATTTTTCTTTTATACATAAGCTCTGATAAAGTTGCAACAATGAAATTTTCTTTTTAAATCTTAAATGAAAACGTATGTATAAAATATACATTCCCAAAGTATAATAATGTATCTATTTAAATTGAATTGATGTAAGGCTTCAATACTCAAATAAAACATACACACACAGACACACAAACATCTGAAGATACAAAACGTTAAGTCACAATCATTCTTGCCCTGGCTGCTGGTGACGAGTTAAAGATCCACATTATGTCGTATGCAGCAGGTCACGGAGATATGGGTATTGTGGGTGACATTAATGATGCTTTGAAGTACCCCTTCTGATACTCTTCTGTGGCCAGGTATAGTGGTCATATAAGTCACTAGTCATTTGAAAGTCAATTGAGAATAACTTTAAACTACGCGATAAATAATGTGTCAGCATCTACCCATGCAAGTAATGACCTTACTGATTGCCCGAATTACACCATCGGTAACTCGACCAATGCGTTGTTTATCTAATTCTTTATAAAATCTGTGTGTTAATGGCATTAATAAGTAACTATACAACGAGCGAGCCAGCTTCTACAACTTTATTATAAGCGATTAAAATGTTAAAACCATAGATTGAGGCATACAGAATTAAAGCTATTACTTACCATAAGGCATTAATCTGATTAAACAGTGAGACTTTGAGATACAGCATCGTAAGGCAGCCAATTATCATATCGCGGATGCGAAAACGATGTAGTCGTTGCTTTTGAAAATATACAAGATGCACAGTGCATTCATAGGCTGTGAGGTATAAGAAAATATTTAGATTTGCTATCAGAAAAATTTATTGCTCAATGCAATCCTATATCGACACAGGCAGAATATAGTACTATAGAGAGATGCATTGAATAATGTTGCACAAGAATGGTTATAACTATTATATGAACCATTCTGTTCGTATAAGAGTGTTTAGAATGTCACAGATATAAAAACTGTTAGGAGGGGACCAATGCTTACCTTTGCAACAAGAAAAACGAAAAGTCATGGTATGGTATTTGGGAGAATTTGATAAAATTTAATAAATGCCGATGTGAATATTTCTTAGCTTTTCAAAATCTATTTATTCTATGTATTGAAATATATCCACTTCGAACGGTGGATGATAAAGTTGTACCCCAGGCGTTTGAATAGATGGTATTGTTTTAGTAGGAGACGCTGTATTATCTTTTGACAGAGAATAGATTCATCAACAAATGACTAAAAGGTGCTTTGTATAAATATGGACTTCGACATGTCACTACACAGACTTAACATCCTCGGTCGAATTCTGTCGAGCATGATAATATTACATTGAGGTCTATGTTATCAACTTTCATTAAGGAGAACAACGCGTAAATATGGTGATGAAATCTACAATCCGAATATAACAACCATTTAGTATTTATGAATTTTATCCTAAAGAGTTATTACGATCTTCATAGAAAAAGAACTGAAGATAGAAAGAAAAATATGATAAGAGTAGAACAGATATTAAATTTCATGTGGGATATAAGCTGATATATGGGTTGACCAATCCTGCACAAAGTTTTTTGGTAACTTACTGGAAAAATGTGTAGTAACTTTCGAGGTATCGAACGTCTTTTTAGTGTATGTGGTAGATGGATGAAACGTTTCATTGACGAATAAGAAGATGTGGTGGCAGAAGCTACGGCGTTTCTTGAAAATGAGGGGATTTTACGACTCATGGCGTTCGAAGATAGGGTCGACTATACCGGATAAATGAACACAGAGGCATATGAAAGAGTCTGAATGCGTTAATGTACTTGAAAACGCTGTTCATTGCTCCCCAACTCATGAAACCAAAGCATTCAAATCCTAAAAAAGAGGAACTAACCGAATTTTTAAAAAAGAGGAAAGGGGTGGTTCACAAAGAGTTTGTGCCACCTGAACAAACTGTAAATGAAGTTCTACCGCAACGTGCTCGAAAGATTACCGAAAAGGTTACTCAGAGTGGGTCCAGAGATCGCGTAGACTTGAGTTCTATATCACGACAATATTCACCGGGCATGTCACCCTGCGACTTTTTTCTATTCTCCCATTTGAAAAGATTCGTCAAAGGTGTCGACCTTTGACTGCGTTGACGGCATCCAAGAATCTGTGACGAGGTTACTCGGGAAGGTCCCACAAGAAGTTTTCCAGAATTGTTATGAAAATTAGGAAGGTTGCTGGAATAAGTGTATATATGCGGTAGGAAACTATTTTGAAAGAGATCGCAACAATGTACCTTAATTTTTAAATATATTCAATTGTTGAATTTTGTCGCATTACTTAGTTATCTGACCTCGTATAATGTGCTCAGAATTCCAGTAAAGATGATATCGGTTGCTGGCTATATACTTGTAATTCTACTATTATGACAGTGAGCAAAATAATGAAAAAATGAAATTGGTATCTAGGCGTAAAGTAGGATCATTTAAATTGTTTTATACATTATTCATCTAGACAATCAGGGTTTCAATAGAATCTTCAGTATATACGGTATTTATACTTTAAAGAGATAGTAGCTAAATCCGTATAGCGAGATATTCAGTGGGATTTTCAAAATCAAGTAAGATTTGGTCTATTGCAAAATTAAATCAGGTCGACTTTCTGAGTTTCTTCAACAATTCACAGAAATATTTTCAAGCACAGGTGAAAGTTTATGTAAAAACATGTCGATCCGGGTTTCCGGATCGGACCAAGACGCTGCCCGTGGACGGGAGGCCGAGGGGGGAGAGGAGGGGGGAGTGGGTGGCTCGCACTGTCCCCTACAAACAGGACAGCCCTGAGAAGGTCCTATGGGCGAGACACCACCCGCAGGTTGAGAAGGCGGAAGAGGGGGAGGTGGGTGGCTCGCCCTGTCCCCTACGACTGGACGGCCCTGAAAAGGACCGATGAGACCACCGGGAAGGAGGGAAGGGGGGAAGGGGTAAGGTCAGCTTTAGTCAGCTGTACTGACCTCCGCCGGCACTCGTTGTTGCGGCGGCGGCGGCTCGGTCACCGCTCTCTCGAGCTGCCGCAGGCGGTGCGCGCGGGGGTGTGCGGTGGGGGCGGCCTGCTCCACTGTTATTGGAGCGGTAGCGCGCGGTGGCGCTGCAGCTCCCCCTCTCTCTCTGCTACTATTGGCGGCGCGCGGCGGCGCTGTAGCTCCCTCTCTGTCTCTCTCTCAGTGCCACTACTCGTGCGGCGGCGCTTCTCCACTCTCCTGTTGGAGCTGTGTGCGAACGCGGGGGAGCTTCGCTCCTTCGGTCTGATGGAGTCCGGGACGGGTTTTGTAGGGTGAATGACAAGATGTCAGATAAAGTTCAGTCGGTTTATTTGTCCTGAGATGGGCCGTTGGACCCCGCTCCCCCTCTGTCTTTCCATCCCGAAAAGCCTCTCTTTTATCTCAACTGCGCTTGCGACTTCGGTGGTGCCGTAAGGCTCCGCTGGCGTCGCAAGCGCTGATTCGCCCGGAATCGCCGCGGTGGAGAGAGGGGGTTCGGGAATGCTTTCCGTATTCTAACGGAAGCCGGCACGCAAGACTATAAGACTGTCGGCATATAAGAAATATATTTGAATTCAAAGTGTTTACAAACTTCTAGCTTCAGAAATGAATAAAGGTCATAGAAAATCTGATCACTTTAAAATATATTTCCAAATTTTTTCTTGTGAAGAAATTGTAGAACGTCACAAAAACATTATAAAATTCTTAAAAATTATCAAATACATTTACCGTACTCATCAATTAAAATTCTGAAGTTTGAAGATTATAAAAAAAGTCAGAAAGTGCATTTGATAATTAATGGAGATCTCTACGAAAGCCGATTGAAAATGGAAATACTTTTCAATATCATGAAGCAGGCAGCATATAATAAAACTACCATAAATCTACCATACTAATTATACTAATTATAGCATAATAAGCTACAGTATATTAACAGAAGAGTATATTAAATTTTGTTTATTTATTATATTTCAATATGAAACTTTTAAATCCACCACTTCTATTTTTTACACTATAATAACAAAGATAGTTTTAGTTGTTTTTGCTTTTAATATTTTTTCATCAAAAAAGATATGTGTAAGAGTTAAACTCAATACATGAATATTTAATATTACAATCATAACATAAAAGCCTTCTTATTAACAAACGCTCTTTCCTTCTACCCTTTCATTTCACTTATTTTTTATTAAAATAGTAGAAATATCCTAAAGAGAAAGTTAAATTATGCACAAAATTTTTTTGTATTGCTTCTAAAATATAATTAAAATATTTCATAATACAGTTAAAACTGCTAGAATATGCACTAGAATAATGGGAAGGTATTTCGTATGCTGTGATCTGGTGTAGATGTTCCTTGCTGATTAGCATCATTTTACGAAATCATAACCAGAACAACAATATTATATTATAAATATCTAACCTGTAACCAATATTTTGATAGTTCTTCTATTTGAAAAATATAAAATCAGATTTTTTATTATATTATCTTTGAGTATTTGATCCATATCGTTAAATCTTGAATGAAATTCATTTAATTATTATGTGTCTTTTGTAACACGGGTGAACTACTCCAATCCGAACTACACCGGATTAAAACCCTATGTTTAAATGTAGGTAAACGAATGATCCGTAACTAGTGTTGGCTCGAACACATCAATCTTCCTTCGGAGAGTATTCATTTCATTAACTTATTTCAAATTAATTAACATTTATTTAAAGTTTATCTCAAAATCTGCTGTATCGCGGAGAATGGTTCGGAATCGCGTAGAACATTTGAAAAGAAATGGCCTTCGACTTTTAAATTATATACCCAAGTTTATTGATTACAAAAATCAATTAATTCTAAAAATGAATAATAAAAAGGTTATTAGTTATGGTGAAATAATAATAATGAAAAATAATAATAACCAGGAAAAGTAATAATAGTAATCAAATAATAACAAGTAATAGTAATAATAATAGAGAATCCAATAGTGACAGCATTAATAATAGGGCTGTCAGGTATAATAGGCTCGCCCTCGCCCGGAAACGGGTCCCCTTGCTCCTGTCTTGCTGACGTGCACGTTGCAAAATTAGAAACTGTTTTATTGGAGTTTAATAAATTTAAAAATAAAATATTAAGTCGGTCCTATACTAGTTTTATTTTGAATAATACAATAAATTCTGTTCTCTTGGGCTCCTGCACTGACCAAGACCTGCCTGAAAGTATGGTAACGTCCCATTCGCTGTCCACTCCCAATGAGTGTAAATATTTATAATAAATTTTACTATTATTCCTTTCCTAATGCAGTATAAGATTGCATGCAATATTGCCACTTCATCTTTATTACATTATATTGAATGCACCAGTAGATTTCCAGCGTTTAACAAATGATAGCGTCACCACCCTATCCACAACACTAGTCTGGAACGGGACCCAGCTAGGCAAACGTCGCCCCCGTGTGCATGTCCACAAGGAAGCCGAGGCTACCGACAGCATTCAACGGTCTGGATTCTAAAGTACTGCGGCATTAAGTTTTCGGAGACAAAAAAGAGTATCCAGAGAAATATTTGGCGTGCCTCGAAGATTGTCGATATTTCACCCTTGGTTCGGGCGATCCTCAACATATTAAAAGGATACGCGAAGCAGTGGTATTGACCCATCAAGGCCGAGACCAACTGCTGGGCGGCGTTTGAAGAGGCATTTAGACTTAGATCCATCAACCAGCTGAGAAAAGACAACCTGCGAAGAGTATTGTACTCGAGAACCCAGTACCTCAACGAGACCATCGACACCTTCGTCGCGAACTTTAAAACCGGTGGAGAGCACTGTCAAAGAAAGAGAAAATGAGACTTCGTAGCGCTGCTCCCACCGTAGCTAAGGTCAAGACTACGAAGGTCGCAGCTATCACTTAGTACGAGCGGGGCAGAACGACCGAGTCGTAAAGCGACGGATATAACAAGGAGACTCAAAGGAAATTTAAGAAAGAGAACGCAAAGGTGAGGGAGGTAGTGACCATATCGGGATCGTAGAGACTCAGATCAAGAGCATAGACCAAAGCAGAAAGATCGAAGAGTTATATGGCAGCTACAAGACGGTCCGACAATCGGAGAAACACACTGTCGTGCCAATGGTGCGGCCGACAGGGCATGGCAATCCGTAACTACCCTCATTACGTCTCCATCTGCGCGAAGTTAGGAATCAAGAGGGCGGGAGGACGCAACAGTTCCACAAGCCGCCATTCACCCTCGGGACGTCGGTAAGGCCTAACACAGGGTCAAAATCAAAGGACGATATTCCAAAGTTAAGAACGTTGGTGGAGGACGTGACTCCGAAGCAGATCGAGCGGAGACCGATTCAGAACAAGCAGCGACCGAGTAATCACGTGCTCGATCCGTGGCAGATCAGCCAGATGATCCGATGTCGGAACCAGTTATTCAAGTAGAGAGCTCCGGAGTTTGGTGTGTAGAGTAATGAACAGGCGAAACAGAGGACTATTGAGTAGAGTAGATAAAGATCGGGGAGTCGAAATCGAAGGAGCGTCAGAACGAGGACAAGGACGCGGTTGTATGCAAACACGGGTCAAGACACATGTCGCCGGTGATGATGCAAGTAGCACATGATGAGGTAAAGAAAATGTTTAGAAAAGGATATATCGTGCACTCGACCAGTGAGTAGAGCAGCGCGCCTGTTACTGTAAAAAAGTTCAACCGTTCGTTCCGTTTTTGTATGGACTTCAGAGACCTGAACGCTTTGACCGTCAAGGACGCCTATCCGCTACCGAGTATGGATTATATCTTCGACAAGCTACGAAAGGCCAGGTATTTATCGAAGACCTGAAAGAAGTGTACGTGGTGTGTTCACAAAGTAACGAGAATTTTTAAATTTCGCGGATTTGGAGAGTCCGCCTGTATAAAACTTTCATTATTATATTGGTACACATGCACCTGAAGTACGATAACATTTTCAGCAATATTCATTGCTTACTTTTTAAGTGGCAGCCGCTAACGTTAGACATGTTTTTTGAGCTCGTCGATTTTCGTTTATCGAGCTTTGTTCGGTCTTGGCGATCCAAAATACCTCCACTGGGACGACTGAGCGTTAGTTTCTACATCATATCCCTAAACCCATGTTTCGTCACCTCTTAGAGTTTATAATAGTTCTGTATCGTTATTAACTTCATTTAGCAACTCCTGATGCAACTTCCATTCACCTCTGTTTTTGTTTGAAATTCAACAATTTTGGAACAAATTAATAAATATTTTTTTATTGATTTTACAATCCAATCAATTCAATCTAAAAATAAAATAAAAATAAAAATAAAAAATTAAAAATTAAAAAGAAAATAAAATAAAATTAAAATAAATATTATAATGACAGTCAGACTGTCCTTGTTTACATTCACCTCCGTAGACTAATCTGAAAATAAAATATTATTTTGTTAATAAAGTGCAAGTGTTTTTTTTTCAGCTAATATTTTATTTTCAGATTAGTCTACGGGGGTGAATGTAAACATGGACAGTCTGACTGTCATTATAATTTTAATTTCATTTTTAATTTAATTTTTATTTTTATTTTTAATGTTTATTTTACTTTTATTTTTAATTTTGTATTTAATTTTTAGTTTTAATTTTTATTTCATTTATTTATTTTTTTTTTATTTTTATTTTTATTTTATGTTTAGATTGAATTGATTGGACTGTAAGACCAATAAAAAAATATTTATTAATTTGTATATGGGCAGTCGACAAAAGTACAATTCAATTATTAATTTTGGAACAAATTTCTAGAGTTTCATTAAACAAATTCATAGAGTTCGAATTTCTCATAGTTAAATTAAAATGATTATTTAATAAATATCCACTAAGTTTATACATAATGTTAAAAATTACTTGTATTTATATATTTTTGAGATTGTAACACTATATATTTAGAATTTCAAATTGTACTGATGTCGACTGTTCTGAATTAAATTAATAAATATTCTTAACGGTCTTACAGTCATATGTTAACATCATTACAATAATATATTAGCTAAAATAATGACAGTCAGATTGTCCTTGTTTATGATCACACCCGTAGAATTTTAAATAAAATTTATTACTACAATAAATTATATCAGAATATTAAAAATAAAAATAAAATATAATTAATAATAAAATATAAATAAAAATACAATAATAAATAAAATAAAAATAAAAAATAATAAAAGTACTTATTCTATGTTAGTAATTTTATTCAGTTTAGTTCCTGAGGATGAACCGTAGCAGTTCGAAACGTCGGACAAATAGGTGATCTTAAATTTAAGGTGATGGGGACAGTCAGGTTGTCCTTTACTAATATAGAATAGTACTTTGATTATTTATTATTTTTATTTCATTTATTATTGTATTTTTATTTTTATTTTTATTTTATTTTACTACTGTCAAAACAATATAATGAATTCACGTTAGTTCTTATAACATGTTTTGGATTAAGTATATGCGACTTACAAGATAAAAACATTTGACATTCAATGCATTCTCATGTAAAATTAAGTTTAATGTGCTTCTATTTGTCAGATAAAACTATTATTTCATGCTCGCTAAATGTACAATAGAGTAAGTCCTCTGTTCGCTCTAAAACTATTTTCTAATACTTGTATTTTAGTTATCTCAACGATGATGAATAAGTGTATATATTTTTAAATTTCAAAAAATTCGGATAAGTTATAAGAGTAAATAAGCTATTGGTTTTCATACAATTTGAATGTCTTGAAATAACTGTTCGTATACGATTCGGCAGCAAATCTTCCTGACGTTTATTCTTAATTCCTTGCTTTAAATTTTTGACCAGGAATATTGCTAAGAATAAATTCTTAGAATTCTATGTTTACACTTTACGCTGTTAATTATACAACACACCATCTACTCTCTTCTATTGCTTAGCAGATTTTATTTTATTTAAATTATGCCTTATGTTTGTAACGTTCCGTCTCCTTCCGCCTTACTTTTTTTCCGGTCTTATTTTATTAGTACAGGAGGTTTGTGGGGATTTGGAGGGAGGAATGTATCAGGACGGATTTTCGGGTGAATAACATTCGGACAATAACAGACTCGGCTTTTTATGTTTTAAAAAATAATAAAATATATTATCTTGTAAATTACACAAATAAAATAATAATAATAGTAATTATTATTCTATCGGTATGTCGCTGTAGATACTCTGAAACAAAAAAATAATGATTCGTAAATTAATGACTCGCGCCTTCAATTTATTTTATATTACGTCTATTAGTTAATCGGCTTAACTAAATTTCTACGAATTCACACGGCCTTGACCTAGTAATTTTCTCGCTTTATTTACTACATTTACTTAAACGGTTCCTCTTTCTATTTATTATGTTTATATAAGCGGCCCGTCTATTACACGGAGTTTCAGCCGCGCTATCACAATAATCCTTTTCTCTTTTTTATATCGCGCTAAGATGCGCCTAAGCCAGTGATATAAAAAAGTTCGGTGCTCTACTTAGGAATAGGAGTTTATTATTCCTTAGTAAGACTCCGTTTTGTTCGGTTTATTTTACAGAAGTTAATTCTTATATTTATAATCGTAAGTCGATCAACGATATGATGACTTCCAAATTTTCGGTCGCCGGTTGGTCTGGTATTAATCCGAGGTGCACCTCGTGATTAATAGCTGCCTGGTAGTTTAATTCGACGAAAAGGAGCGGCTTTTCCCCGAATTAAATTAGCTAGATTATAATTTGGTCTCCCAGCGGCTTTCTGGATTATTTCTTAGGTGAAAAAGAATTACTTTTTCAGAAGTCGGGAGCGCCCGTTCTTCTGGGTCGGTCATCTTTTACCCTTTTCTTACGAGTAAAGGTGTTTTCCTTTGGCCTCATGAAAGAGTTTTCACCCAAGAAAATACAGAAATTGTCAGTCGGTAGATGACAGTTCCTTTCGTCACTCGGGAGGTATCCTTCCTCGACGAGTGCCGAAAACGAACCGTGCGCTTGGCAATATTTAACGCACTTTTATATATGGCAAAAGTACGTTAACAAAAATCTGATTGGTTATTGTTTATTTTAAAATACGGTAATATTTTTCCTATTGGTTAAACTAATATACGATTAATTTATTCTATCCATTCAACTCTATGTCACAGTAATAACCTAATCTATCCTGCTTTTTTTGGCGTTACATGGTTTTGGTTCTTTTGAAAAGGGACGATCATGTCAGTACTGGCGAATAAAGATGAAATGAATGACTCCTTACTCTTTCGGGTTCTTTTACAAAATGACAAAAGTTATATTCATTAAATAATGTTATAAAAAGGAATAAAATACTAAAATACTTAAATTAATAATTACAATAATACAATAACAACATAGTGGGATTTGACTGTAGATACCCTCCACCTAAGATAATGAAATGGAAATAATATATATATATATATATATATATATATATATATATATATATAATATTAAATTTTTCCAATAGAAATAATATTATATTTTATCTGTAAGGCATTTACGGTGGTTAGGCCTCGCGTCCTCGCATTCCCTACCATTCTGCTGTGCCCAAGGAGGATATGCTGGATGCTTCTCTTTTTCTTTAAAATTGTCCTGATTGTATTCTGGCTAGAGTGAGCGGTTTACAAAGGCGTCGAGTGCTTCGCGCATTGACGTCGCGTCGACCACGACCGTGGTCGATACCGTAATATCGAGCGGCTCGCGACTCGTAAGCGTCGAAATGACGGTGATAAACTCCCCTTCCTAAAACTGAAGTGGAGTGGCAGGCACACTGAGGTATGATCCGCTCTGTATGTGGGACTATTGCTTGGGGGTGCGTGTTGGTGGATAAATGGAATTCGTTAATCACATCTTAGAGATTATTAAATTTATGTAAATTATTTATAATTATTGATTTCGTTTATAAATACTTTAGTTATTTTATTTATGTTAATAATTTGTGAGAATGTGTTATTTAGAATGCTTTATTTGTTTTATCTTATCTGTCTATAATAATGCTTTATCAAATTTTTAGAATATAAGATATTGAATTGAAGATAGAAGTTATTGAAGTTATTAATAACGTTTTTCACTTAAATTTATCCAACAATGTTGATAAGGATATAACAAAATTGTATTTGTTAGTCATTATTAAATATCTTTTTCAAATAATTTATATGTAATTTGTTTATTGTTATTTTTTTGATATAAATCTATTTTTTATTATAATATTCTTATTGGTAATTTAGTTGCTGTTCTCCATTTTATTAACTATTTCATTATCAATTGAATCTTTATTATGTTTCCTCATTACTAGCAACCCAGTTGTTTTCTATAACACTTACTATTGTCATCATCAGGTATCAACTAAATATTATAAAATTATTTATACAATGGATTTCATTATAATTTTCAGTCACTAATGTTGAAGATACTGTTTATTTAGTTTCATCAGTTCATATCAGCAAATTTCGTTTTTTTTTTGTTGATATCATTTAATTTATTATGAGTTAATTTGTTTATTAATATTTGAATATATTTTATTAGTCGTGTTATTTCTTCTTGTCTATTGTCGATCAACTGGTGTCGATTGGTCTATCTCTTCCATCAGCTGGGATAACATATATCCATTATACAACGTCTTGCCAGTGTTTATTAGTTTCTAATTATGTTAATATATATGCCTAAGTAATTTAAATATCATAACGGTTAACTCTCACACATGCGAGTCCTAGTGATATGATTTCCCTTTAAAAGTTTTGGTGCTTAAGCCAGAATAAGATATTTATTATTTACAATATAAAAGAAAATTTAAAACTTATTTATTTATTCTAAAAAGTTATTTATTTATATTATTATGATATATGATAATATTTAATAAAAATTTGTATCAACTTTATTTATATATATTTTGTTTTTTTGAAAATTGTTATTAAATATAATATTAGTTAATTATATGTTATTAATAACAATGATGTTTTATATTCATACTTATCTTTTAATGTAATGAACTAGTCGGTTATAGCTGTCATAAACACTTTGCGTGCATTGCTCATCCATTTATATTTATAAGTGTATATACTAGGTGTTAATGGACTATGTGTACTTATTCTTTATTGATATATAATTCAACTTTTAATATATTTTTATTAATTATAGAAAAGGGTAAGATTGTCTTGTAAGTTGAGGTATGTCAATTCCCTCTATTTGCAGGCATATGTGCTGCAATGCTGTACTCATCTAAACTAGAGTTTACAATTATTATTTATCTATATCTGGTATTTATATGGAGGACCAGTATCGATATTTTAGCGATATCATATATCATTTTATTATGTGAGTTCAACGGGGATATTAAATTCAGTGGAATATTAAATGAAAAAACTTTTTCTCGATGCCAACTCTATGTCTAACCTATGGATTGTATGGTGTATGTCGATGCTCAAAAATTTGCTGCATTTTTCTAAAAATTTGTGTTGATCATCCAAATCTTCTGAATTTAATTTGCACCATTCTGCAGATAATTGCCGACTAGATCCACTTTAAAGAAATGGAAAATTCCCATTCCTTCTGATAGTTTTCTTTTCTTAATTTTTATGCATTTATGCAACATATGCATGGATTATATACGCTAAGTTAAGATTCGGAATATCTCTTTCTGGCTACTAGATGGTTAGATTCTAATGCTAAGGTAGAGTAGTAATAACCCTCTATTTTTAAAAAGAAATAAAAAAATTTAGTTTTATATCATAGGTGATGTGGTCGTCAGGGGAAAGGGCAAAAATTCAGATATGTGAGAGAGGAGGATAGAATGATATATTAAGAGGCAGTATAATAATTATATGTAGAATAATTGATAGACAATATTAATAAAATAAATATATTATAAGGTAGAATAATACTCCAATAATCTTAAATACAGGAATTAATGCACTTCAATAAAGATGTACTTCAATCACTAGCGTGTAATCAGATCGTGTGTATGCATACTTTATTTAACATGGATCAATACCACAGTAATTATATCAACTATCATTACATATAACCAAATGCCTCAAAATATTATACTACCAGTGAGCACGTTGTGGATTTTCTTAATATCTTTACCTACGGAGACTTAGATATATTAGCCTTGACCTCCTGCGTTTATTTCAAATTCACAGAATCTTACGACTTTGTGTACAATTGATGACAATGTGCTTAAGTTTTCTTATTCAGCAAGCATGTAGAAACCAGATGTCTGCTTATCGATCATGCAGAATATATGTGATATTATTATATTATAATTATTATTCTATACGACAGTGGGAACGAAGGGGAGAAAAAAATCAGCATTGCTAAGTTAGTAAATTCAGTTGTATTGATTTAATTAACAGTAATTTTAACATGATCGAAAGGGGCTGATTTTATATGATATTTAGTTGGTTCGTTAGGTCCTCCTATATTGGGTATAATGTCAGCAAGTACTCTAGCAATGTTTGTTGCTTTAAGTCCTGTGTTCAAAAGGTATTCCTAAAGGTAAACTACAAGTTGGCATCGACGGTGATACCCAGGTACTTGATTTGATTTTTTGACCATATCCTAGTACCTTATACCGTGAAGCTCCCGTACAACCTCTTTTTGGTTCGAGCAATAAGTACCGCCTCGATTTTCTGTACTGCCAGTTGTAAATCATGTATTTATAGCCACTTGGCTACCACCTCTATTGAGCCATCCTCTATATACAGAACCGCGCTAAGGCTCTTAGCTACAACAAACACGGCTATGTCGTCAGCATATACTATTATTGTTACTCCACTTGGAAGCGGCTGCCTTAGAAAGCCGTCGTATAATATATTCCAATGTAGAGGTCCCATAACGAAGCCCTGCGGCACGCCTTTATTGATGTTATAAGAATATGTGCCTCTATTGGTATCAAAGAGCAGGGTTCGGTGAAATGGGTAACTGTAGATAACTTAATAAATCGACATATGTACAATTTTGACTGGCGATAACCTTGCAGAGGTATAGCCGTACCTCAAGATACTCCAGAGAGATCATCATATCTAACCATCTGGCTGAGTTACACGCATTTCAAATATCCAAGACAATTATAGCACACATGCTTTTAGAACACCTGGTACCTTGCAATGCATAGCAGCTATGCCCAATACTCGCTCAGTTGCGTCGATGGTTGAGCGACCTTTTCGGAAACTGTGTTCTATAAAGTCACCTACTTTATCAATTGCAGTCACTAATGTGGCACAATAATTTTTTCGAACATTTTGCCAACCATGTCGGGAAAGTCTATAGGATGATGGGTCATCCGCCCGCTATTCCCTATAACCAGAAGAACCAATCTTTGTGCCTTCCATTCCGTTGGAAAAATTCTTTCCTGAAGACAGAAACTACATACTTCCTCAAAAAGATAAAGTATGTTTATTGTCGCAGTTTTTATGGCTAGTCCGGGTATTATTTCCGGACCGAAATCTTAAATGAAGCCCTATTCAATTCGTCTGTCCTTACATTTGGCGCTACGATTGCATCCTCCACTCTTTTGATATGAAGTCCAGTGTTGATAGGTCTTTCCCGGTCTATTCCGAACAACTCGTGCACCACTTGTTTAAGGAAGGTTGGACTGGATGGTGTACTGTGGTCCATGGGTTTGATCTTGCGCATGGCCGATTTATATGGCCTTCCCATGGATCATGTTCAACCTCCTCACAAAAAGCCTCTAAACATTTTCTCTTCGCAGATTTAATACTCGCTTTGAATTTCATACTCTTTATTTCATACAGTGCTTTTATTTACTTACTGTTCGCCTTGGTTTTTTGATTGACCACTGATTTAATCTCCTGGCATGCAAACACTCATGCCTCATAAGAGCTTTATACCTGTTCTACAAATAAACCGATGGACGACCCCGAGGATTAGATTTGGCACCCATAGATACATTGCACGAGCGCGCTAGTACTTGTGTCAAATATTGAACTTTCTCTTCAGCTCTACCAACCACCCTTATATCTTTCAAAGCCCTGAGAAAAGACTGGCAGTCAAATATCGATGGAGCCAATCTGCTTTTTCCAGGAAAATCTAGCTTCCATTTTTTCATATGTTAGAGATGGAACTCTACTGCGTGGTGATCACTGTCAGTGTATTGATTGCGTTCTTTCCAGTTTAAACCATCCCCCATTAGTCTAGAGTCTAGGAATGTCAGGTCGACTATTGATAAAATAGCTCCCGGCGCTAAAATACCACCTGTTCACGTCCACGTTCGTGTGCCGGGATAACGTATCCCTCATCTTTAGTGAATGGAGCATGTATGAGGGATGCGGCTAAAATACAGCAATGGTCTCTTAGGATAGGATCAAACGAGCTTTTGGCCTATCGGGCTTGGTGCAACCGGGAGTTACCGATGCTGGGAGTGGGAAATTGGCGCTTGCTTCGGAATTACCGCAAACCCATTACAAGTCGTTCAGCGACCATAGACGGTCAAATCTTTGGAACGTTCTGCTTTAATGGGCCGGGGGCTTGACTTTATCGCCCGGCCGAAAGAAGGGACTACTCTATAAAAACCCCCCTAATCCTAAATTTTATGGCAGTTGCGATAGGGAATGCATGGCTCCAGGGTAAAAGAAGGGAGCCACTATAACTGCTAGTGGAATTTCACATCGCCCGTTATCTAAAATCTTTGTCCATCGATCGGGATGCTGCAAAATGACCTCAGTAGGTGGACGTGCGACAAAATGCTTAAAACAAAAAGAAAGTAAAGGAAGAAAAGGAGAAGGAAACTAGGGAGACTAGGATGCCTAATGAAAAGGCCAAAACTGCAGAGAGGCAGCAAACTAAAGCAATCGCAGGCAAAACACGAGTGGGCAAAACCTCGCTCACCAACTCAGTTGACTCTGGGGATATCATCCAGACAGCCAGCAAAATAAAGCCTCCAACTGAAGAAAACAATAGAGACGCGAATAAGAGCCCCCCTCAGGGCAGAGCATGCACAAGGATAAGCAACAGGTTGCGCCCAGCAACAATAAGTGAGCTGCAAATGCTACAGACTGTGATGATTGCGCAGCAGCACTCCCAAATGAAGAAGCACATGCTGCGGACCTCTACGAAACTATAAAAGTGGTACTCCAAACATCAGAGGACCCGGCTCTGAGGAAAGAGAGGCTCACAAGACTCAAAGAGTTAATGGTGGTCATATCGGAGATGACCATCAGATGTGCTCGTGTGGAGGCCAAAACGGAGGCTTTGCATGAGCTGGCTGTTAAACAAAAGAAGACTAAGGGACAACAGACATATGCAACTGTGGTCTCAAATAATAGCAGCAATAACAACTCAGCACAAAGGCAAAAAGCAGAGAGCAGACTGATCGCTCCAAAGGCCCAGGTTGCCAAAGCCACTACATGGCCACCACCAAAAGTGGTCTTATTGAAACCTAGGGATGTGGAGAAAATCTCCTCCACAGGAAAGACAAAGGAAGTCTTGCAAAAGACTTTCAACCCTAGGCAAGCCAAGTTCCAGATAAAGAATCTGAGGGAGACCAGTAAAGGTCTCCTAGTGGAAACGAAAACAGAGGCGGAGTTGGAAAAGCTCAAGGCATCCAAAAGCCTGACCAACCTGTTTGAAATAGAAGCCCCAACAAGCGGACGCTCATCATCTTCCATGTGTGCAAAGATATATCGCCAGATGTGGTGTCCTCGGCTATATATGAGCAAAACGAGGATCTGGCCTCCTCGTCAGAAGAATTCTCTGAACTCTTCAAACCCCGCTTCAAAACGGGTAAGAGGAGCGACACAGTAACAAACTGGGTGGTAGAAGTGACTCCGGCCATCCGAGCCAAATTTCTAGAAAGAAAACGGCAGTACATAGAGTGGCTGTCTTGTCGAGTGCAAGACTATCTCAGGGTTACCAGGTACTACAAGTGCCAGGGCTACGGGCACGTAAAAAAGTACTGTAGAGCGGAACAATGCTGCTCCCACTGAATTTTAGCGAGACATGGCAGCAAAGAATGCAACAAAACAGATGCAACGCCTAAATGTGTAAATTGTAAAAAGGCGAAGTGGATCTGTCCTGTGCTTTGCGCAGCTAAATGCCAGAAGAGCAAGCAGGGTCACTCCAGAGATAAGGTCAAAATGTGTGGAAAGAGGAGTAGACATCCTGCTTCTCCATGAGCCATACCAGCGTAATGGCCGAATAGAGGAATTCGGGCTGCGCACACTGATGGTATACGTTGACGGGCAAATCACCTGGGCGGCTATAGCAGTCCTCAACCCCGAGGTGACCGCACTAAAACTAACGCATCTAACAAATACACACTTCGTTGTAGCAGATGTTCGGTTGCGTTCTTTAACGATGTATGTGGTCAGTGGATACTTCCAGCTGAGCCACGAAATAGGGGTACACCTTACACTTGAGTAAGGTGCTGCACGCACTTCGAGGGAGGATAGTGCTAATAGGTGCTGAGTTCAATGCCAGATCCCCCCTGTAGGGGTCTGATCGCACCAACCGCAAAGGGGAAGACTAGAGAATTTTATAGTGCAGTGGAATCTCCGCATCGCCAATGTGTCAGCTACTATCGCTATCATGTCCAATGAAGTTGGAGAGGGAAACGTGGACGTAACTCTTGTCACCATGAATCTCGAGACACTCATCACAGGGTGTGTCATCAGAGAGGACTGGACCTCGAGTGATCATAGAACGATCACGTTCCGCCTTAATGGAGCAAGCACACCTGCAAGTTCAGGTGCCCCAAATCAGGGAAATGAACTAAAGCGATACACCACACAGAAAGCGAACTGGGATACCTTCTGCATTGTACTCGAGGATGAACGGGATCAGGTCCCTAAAGAAATGCCCGGCTCCAAAATGGAGACAATAGAGAGAGTTCGCTCATGGACAGCCACTTTGAGGAAAGTGTGCGATGATGCCATACCAGGTAGTATGGTAACTGTTAGGAGGGTTCCCTAATGGAAACCTGACTTAGATAAACTAAAAAGGGCTACAAATCGAGTCCGTCGAATATTCCAGAAAGAGCGTGATCTCGTCAGACGGGAGCACCTCAAGAAAGAATACATAGCTGCCAGAAAGGAGTATGTCTGTAGAGCAAAGCAAGAAGACTTGCAAACGCAAGAGGAAAAAGATATGAGGTCCTTCGCTAACGCTCTCCCTCCGAGGGGAGCCGAGGTCGAATTTAATCTCACCGAGTTGGGTCAGATCCTGGCCAAGATGAAGCTGGGTAAGGCGCCTGGCCTAGACAGCTTCGAGTTGGCCAAATTAGTGAATGGTTGGTCAAGTTGTCACAAGGTGAGGACAAAGAACCTGAGGACCCTGCGTCCTACAGGCCCATTTGCCTCCTGCCACTATTTTGAAAAACCCTTCAGACTCTAATACTGAACAAACTAAACGGGATCAATGAAACAAGGTTATCTCCAAGGCGGTACGGCTTCAGGAGAGGCGATCCACTGAGGACGCCATAATTCATTTGCGTGGGCCCAACTCTGTGGAACCTTGTCCTAGATCCCCTTCTTTGGTAGCTCTCAAGAAAGGGTGTGAAGTCATTGCATATGCAGACGACATCGCACTCATAGGGCAGGAAGCTCGCGTAAGGAGTTACATTGAAGAAGTGGAATCCTGGTGTCGCCTCAATAAAATGAGGCTGGCCTCTCATAATTGTGGAATGTTGATTTTGTGAGGTCACCTTCACCCGAAAGTCCCCCCTCCCCCGAATTATGGTCGGCAAGTCGAGGGTGAAGAGACTAGAAAGCGTACGATATCTTGGAATCCACTTCGGCGAACATATAAACATCAGTTACCATTTGAAAGCAGTGCGATCCAAATGTATGGATTTATTTAACAGGATTGGACGCCTGGCATGATAGGAATGGGGCATTAAATTTAAGGCGCTTAGTACTATACCGGGTTGATCACAGCTATCGATGTATACGCAGCAGCAGGTTGGCACGATTGAACAGAAACGCAATTTGTCAACTTCTTTTGGTCATCTTCCTTCAGCTTCCTTCATCGTCAAAAAATGAAGGTAAAAATAGGAAAAAGTGCCAGCAAGACCATGAGGAAGAAAACGCAACCAGTCCCGTAGAATGTGCCCCGAAAGTGGATGACCAACATTCATCACCTGTTCAACCGAGAAGTCGCATCCGTGACAGAGAAATCCCTGGAGAATAATCCCTGGAGTCATTTAAATTGTTACGTCGTAAAGCAGTTTCATTGAAAAAATATTCGGAAAAGAAAACTCCGAATATTTTCTCAAGAACTACCGAACTCCACGGGAAGGAAAAGCGGGAAAGAGTGCGCACATAATTTACGACCCAACCAACCGTCGCGTCGCCTTCTTACCCCTATGTCTAAAACGCGTACCTCGACCTTGAGCAAACTATGAACCAAATGTAACAAAGGTTAATCCGTGCTGGCGCGAGATTTCCACTTCGGAAAACCCTTGCCAGCACAGGATGAGCGCATACTGCGAGCTATAAACCTAAAACAATAATTGAAAGGGGGAAGAGAAGTGTCCACTTTCTCCACGAAACTTACAATACCCTCGCCCAAATAGCACGTCTATCCGTATAATGTATTTCTTTTTTCTTAAAATATTATTTTCGTTTCATTAAAAATAAATACATGTACATGTATACGTATACACAATGTGTTATCATATGTCATATTATAATAAAACTTATTTAAATTGATATATTTAACATTATATACACTTAAAATCAAAACAATAAAAATATATTCATGAACATGGCTTTTATGTGTGTACGAATTAATATGTGTGTTTATTATATTCATATTATAATAAAACTTATATATTTAAATTGATATATTTAACATTATATACATTTAAAATAAAACCTTAAAAATATATTCATAAACATGAGTTTTATGTAATCTGAACATTTTATTGCGTGTACATACAAGTATTTAGAATTATAAGTGAAATACTCACTAATTCTGGGGTAAATTCAGGATTATATACATATGGATATAACCTTACATATAATTGTTTGGTTTACGTAAGAATTTTTAATTATAATTGTTAATACGAACTAGAATGTAAATCATGATTTGGCAACCCCTAACGCCATCTCAGAGAGAGAGAGAGAGAGAGAACTTAGCGAGACCACCCCCGCTTAGCATCGCCCTTTTTCCAGAATTTGAACCGCCCCTGTGCATGTAATTCACGACCCCCATAAACCCAGCAACGGTCCCATTGGCAAGGGCAAACAAAAGGAGAAAGTGGGCCTCATTTACTCTTTCAGAAAACAATTTTCAAAAAGGAGGAGTCACTCACTTTAAAAGGGCCCGAATGTCACTTTACAATTCAATTTAGCCACACAAGTCCAAATCGATAGTCACTACACTCAAGTCAGCCAACCAGCCGTTTAAGTTTACCACGCACCGGGAGTTAAGAACAGCCAGCAGCAAGCAACAGCAGTAAAGACGTGGAGTAACACCAAGAAGTACGATCGCTCCAGCATACCTCTCTACCTCTCTCTCTGGGCATAGGCAGCAGGAGTTGCTTGTAGAAAAAAAGGGGAAATAAAAGTAAGTTGAGTTTAAAATCTTTTTTTATTTTTGCAAACCTTATAATCTATTTCCTTTATCCGGGGAAGTGACTCGGTCCTCCTTGCAAAAGGAAGGGCTATACATGCCCCATTTGATCCTCTCCTTATATAAGTAAAAAATTTAGCAATAGGGAAGTAAGTCAGGAGACCGAGGCAGGAATAAGTTCTTTCTCGCAAGAGAAGCAGCTTATACCTACATATAAGCCATTGGCCTCCGATTTACATAAAAAGCATAGGAACAGTAAAGGTAGAAATTTCCTAATTTGCCTCTGAATGAGATCACTAATCTCACATACAGGGTCCCGAGTTATAGGAGGCAACTCTAGGCTCAAAAAGCCAATAAAAACATGGAAAGGCTGGTTCACGTAAACGAAGAGTTTCAACTCCGACGTTACAAAATGTAAGGAAAAATTTTAATTATTTATTTATATTTATTCATTATTTATTCATTTTGTTATTTCTTTTATTATTTATTTCAATTAATTTCATTTTGTGATTTCTTTTATTTCAATCATTATTTCTTTCAATTTATTTCATTATTATTTATATTTATTATTTACTTCATTTTATTATTTATTTCAATTTATTATTATTTATTTTGTTATTTCTTTTATTTAATTTCATAATTTATTTTCAGTTCCACATGCCACAGAGTTCGCGAATTATTTTCAAATCACAAACGAGTAGAAGTAGCTAGCAACTGTATCTATATCACAATTGACTTGAAACTTTGTATACCTACTTGTATAAGATGATAGTCTCTTAGAGTAGTAAAATATTCACGATAACAGCGCTACCTTTCGAGAAGTTACAGACTTATCAAACTACCTTCCTATATATATATATATATATATATATATATATATATATATATATATATATATATATATATCAAGATGATTGTAAAAGTATGAAAATTACTTACATATTTAGTAGAAAATTCGATAACCATTCCTTCTTTTCTCGCCCCTTCACATACAATTTTCGCACTCCAGTGCAAAAAATGTCTAATGTTAAAAATTAATAAATATTTTTTTATTGCTCTTACAGTCCAATCAATTCAATCTAAATTTAAAAAAAAATAAAAATAAAAATAAATAAAAATAATATAAAAATAAAAAATAAAAATTAAATTAAAAATTCAATTAAAATTATAACGACAGTCAGACTGTCCTTGTTTACATTCACCTCCGTAGACTAATCTGAAAATAAAATATTGGCTGAAAAAATTCTTTGTTAGTAACACCGAAAATAGACATAGTGCAGGAATTGATGTTAATGGAGGCAAAATTATTGTCTTGCCATACGTTAGAGGGTTGTCTGAAAGAATTAAAAGAAATTTTCGGAAATATAACATTCAAATTTTCTTTAAAAATAGCAATAATTTGTGCAGGTTGTTTAATAATTGCAAAGATAAGGATGATTTATGTTTAAAATCGTAATCGAGTTGTTTACAAAATTAATTGTATGGATTGTAATAAATACTATATTGGACAAACAGATAGATATTTAAAAAAGAGAATTTATGAACATAAATATAGTTTGCGTAGCTCACATATTACTTCCGGTTTAACGGAGCATTGTTTAAAGTTTTTACATTCTTTTGATTTTGTGAATGTGGATATTTTGGAACATAGTATTAATAATAAATATAAAAGGGAGAGTCACGAAATTATTCACATTTCCAGGAATCGGAATAATGTGAATTTAATGTTAGAGTCTGGTAGATTGGACATTGTTTATCATTCCTTATTAAATTGATTGGTTTTGGACAATTTGTGTAGAGAGGGAATTTATTTTTAACTTTGTGCTGGGGATGGGTATATATAGATTAGAATATAAGGTTTAGCTTAGTCCCTGATGAGAGCTGTAGCGAGCTCGAAACGTTGGACAAGTCTTCAATTAGGTAAGGGTGTTGGGGACAGTCTACGGGGGTGAATGTAAACAAGGACAGTCTGACTGTCGTTATAATTTTAATTTAATTTTTAATTTAATTTTTATTTTGAATTTTTATCTTATTTTTATTTATTTTTATTTTATTTTTATTTATTTTTATTTTATTTTTATTTATTTTTATTTTATTTTTATTTATTTTTATTTTATTTTTTAATTTTTAGTTTGAATTGATTGAACTGTAAGAGCAATAAAAAAATATTTATTAATTTGTATATAGGCAGTCGACAATTAGCAATTGGTTGCTAAGAAAAGGAAGGTGATGGTCTGTGATGATGAACTGAAAGGTTGATGTTCGATTGGCGGCAAGATATATCCCTCCTCCCGATTTTAAAGCATAGTTTAGTGTTTTCATCATACGCAACATTTTCCGTTCACCTCTGGTTTTCTCTTCCTCTTTTTTAGTCTCCTTTAAAAGAAGGCAATTTTTATTGAAAGAACACACTCGCTGCAACGCAGTCACATAAGTTCAATTTAAGTTTTTCTCGTTTGTGATTCTCTTGATTTTTTTTCCAAATTTATAGCGCAGTAAAGAAGTTTGTTTGTGACTTTATTCCTTTTTTACTAGTTTAACCGTAAAAATAGAATGTGAAGATGGCTTCAACTGCATCTACCGAACGTCTTGTGCAAATTTACTGTGGAATTTTCCAAACAGTGCACATGTGCAATAAATCTGATATTCATTATTGGCTGGCTATGGTTGATTTATCCATGAAGGAAGTGAGGGAAAAATGGAAGACTCTAATCTTTCTCGAGGAGAAAAGTAAAAGTGTTGTTTTGTTGACATTTCGTGTATACAAGCAGGACTTGAATGGCACTTCATCATGGAGGAAGTCTAAACTCTGAAGAGACAGAAGCTAAGGTGGACTGGCGTGATGTCAAATTCACGTTTAAAAATCGAATTAGGTCTGGTGTAGTTATAAATTTGAATCATGTACACATTCTTAGCTTCTTAACTGATGCAGAAAAGATCTTTGAAAATAAGGTAAAAGCATGCTTAGAAGAATTTAGTGGATTCAAAGTGATTTCATGTCACAGTTTGCTGTACAGAAACGTGGTAAGGAATTAACGGATATGAAATATTTTACGATACAAAGTGTTAAAGTTTACCTGTCTACCGATTTACTGAAATGGTTTGAGAAATATATTAGGAATCCTCTTCTTGTACATTTGGAAGTGTTTCACGAAAAGGATTCAGGATGGACCTCGAAAAGTATAACAACATGAAAAAATTTTCTCCACATAAGGGTAGATCATATATACCTCTTCCCAAGTTCATAATATCAAAAAAGGCACGTATTAATGTTTGTAATAGCGATAATCAGTACTTTAAATATGCTATACTTTCACCATTATATCCTAATGAAATTAATCCGCAAAGGATCCAGAATTATTATCAGTATATGAATGAGTTGAACTTGATATTGAATTTCCAGTTAACCTGAAAGATGTTGCAAAATTCGAAAAATTAAATATTATTTCTGTAAATGTGTATATGCTTAGAAAGATTGGATGGAAATATGAGGTAGCATCTTGTCACATTACATCTCACAAGAAGGAGAAATATGTTAACCTTCTCCCCATTCAAGATTGCTATATCAATGAATACGAAGAAAATAACATTCATGATGATAATGCTAGCTAGTCTTTATCCAGACTTTTGAGCTCACAACTGAATAAAGCCCATGCAAAATCATTTCATTGTGAAAGGTATTTAAAAATTTTTTATAATGAAGAAAAGCTGAAAAAACACGAATACGAGCGAATGCAGAATAAATTTGTCAAATAATTCGAATAACATTCTTAAATTTGAAGAACTTAAAAAGAGTGAGAAAGTACCATTTGTCATTTATACAGATTTCGAATGTCTGTTGCAGCCTACTCAAAATGAGAACGCTTTTCAGCGTCACGAAGCGTATAGCATTGGTTATTATTTAAAATGTACTTATGATGACAAATTGTCTGTTTACAAATCGTATAGACAGAAGAGTACAAATGACGAGACATCTGCACAGTGGTTTCGTTCGTGAATTCAAATACATTGAAGAGCATATAGATCGACTCTATAAGACACCAAAACTAATGCAACTGACTGATATTAAAAGGCACTCAAACAGGCACTAAATAATGGTCTTCGGCTAAAACAGATATATAGAATTTTGAGTTTTCAGCAAAAACTGAAAGAAGATATTCACAGATTTGATATTTCCGACAATGATGAAAATAATCCGGATGGTACACATCGATCAAATAAAAAAATACGGGGATTAATGAAGGATGAATGTAATGGAAAAATTATGATAGAATTTATTGGTTTACATAGTAAATTGTATAGTATTTTAGTGAATGGAGGAGAATAGTGAAAAAAAGCTAAAGGTATTAAATCGAATGTTGAAAAGAAGACAATTACATTTGAAGATTATAGAAAATGTCTTGATGACCTCGTCGTTATACATTGGAAGCAGTGGCACATCCGTTCTAAATTACATATACTACATACTGAAAAACAGAAAAAAATTACTCTAAGTCCATATGATGATAAAAGATCCTTACGAACAAATAGTACAGATAGCACAATCTGTATGTGAAATAGAGAGGGAAATATTAAACGAAGCAAACTATTCAAAAGAGGGAGACATGGAGATAAAGAACGCTTACATAGAGACTAATGAAAGAGTAGTTGGAATGGGGATACGTGATGATGTAGGAGAACTAAGACCGGAAATCAATAATGAATCTAGAGTAACCCGTGTAGAGGTGCATACAGAAGAAGAGAGGGAGAATATCGAAACGAATGAAAATAGAGTGACACGGGAGGAGGTGACGCTTTATGGCAATGAAGGCGAATCAATCACCATTGAATATGATGTATCACTTTAAATAATGAACGAATGGAATCCTGAAGAAATTTTGACAATGCTGGAGGGGAGAAGCTCAATAGAAAGGGAAAAAGTTGAAGTGCGGAATAAGCTATATGAACAGACCGATGATGATGAAGAACTCATTCGAGCAGTTGAACAACTCGAACGAAACTACTCACCTACTCAAAAGAAAACAAGACTCAACTAATTCTGAAGGTAAAATTTAAGTTTATATTCTCTACAAAATAACAAACAAAGAATTATATTCATAATTTTAATTTATTAATTTCTTTTTATTATATAGAATCGATCTAGCTATTCTGAATAAAATTGCCGAGAGCGAGTTCCTGCCGAGGAAGAAATGTACAAAATTGGAGAAAAATAAGCAGTATATGGAGACTGCTCTAAAACTAGTCAACACTCGATATGGAGCGAAAATTGTAACAGAACTTGACGATAGTTTTCAAATATTTTTACCACAAAAGATATTGACAGCAATATTAAAGGACCAAGAATTTTTAGCCAATCTAGCAAATACTGAAATTAAACGATGTTTATTTCTATTTTACCACGGCGGGAGTTGTTTTAAATTTGATACATGTCCTTCTTAAGAAACAAAATAAATAAATATATTTCATGTTAAAAGAAAAATCATTTATTTGTCAAATAATAATGATATAAATATATGCCTAATAATTACATAAATAAATCTGATTATAAAAATATTGCAATGTTGTTTTTTTATTTAATGAAAAACTAATGTCCTTAAACCTATTCTTACATAAATTAGTATTATTTATTAATTTGACTTATAACATAATTAAATTAAAAAACTTCACTTTTATCTGTCCAACTATTATATTTACTACTGAATCCTAGCGATTACCACTCTTCTTTAATACTTTTTCAACTAGATAATTTTCAGAATACTTAGTTTTTTGAATTTCACTCTTATAAAAGCCATCAGAGATATGTTGATTATAATAATCTTTAATGTGATAAGTTATTGGATTAGTCTTTAGAACTCTTGTTATTGTAAAAATTTCAGTTGACCAGTTTGGTGTATATCCTTTTTCAAAAATATTTTTTATTTTACTTATTGGTACATTATCTACTACTTTGTATTTTGCTTTTTTCATAGTCATATTTTCGATTCGAAAATGCTTCTTTATTTCTGTTGAATTTTTGGTTACATTTGAAGGCTCAATTCCTATTGTTCGATGCTTTCTTGAATTATAAACTTACGATTGTAAACTTGATTATAATTATAAACTTGATTATAAACTACGAGTAAATCTGATAGGATATCCATCCATTTACTGAAGATTTCCCTGCTTACTGAATTGTATCCACAGTGCATTTTCAACGTTCTATTAAATCGTTTACATATGTTTGCATGAAGATTGTGTGAAGAATATAGATTTATTTTATACTTTTTCATGAGATTTTGAAAGTAAGAATTGTAAAATTCTTTTCCTTAATCAGTTTGTAGATTAGATGGTACTCGTCCTTGTTTCAATATTTCATTCATAGCCTTAGTAAAATCGTTGCCACTCTTTGACCTTACTGGACTGGTCCATGCAAATTTTGAAAATATATCAATGACAGTGAGTATATAACGAAAACCTTTATTTTCCTTTGAATAAGGAATCATTGCACTATATCATATTTTCTTAGTTTATATCTACGACGTGCTGCTTTGTGCAACTCTTTAACCACTTTTTCACGATACATATTTTTTTCAATCTCCTTTATGATATTATTTGTGTTTTTAACAAGTTCCGTTAAGTTCTCTTTCAAATTATCATATTTTTTAATAAGATCCCCTGTTTTGCTTCTATGGACAAGCGAATACCTTCATGCCTTTGCTCACAATCTTGAACGTATTTAACGTTTCAGAAATTTCAAATGATAACACATCTACTTGGATCTTTAGTACTACATTAAACATTTTCACACTAATTGCATCATTTTCATCTGAAGCTTCCCCAATATTAACAAGTCTTACTTGACTTCCGATATCATAATTTCCAGCCAATGTAGTATTCAAGCCAATACCTGGAGGACTTTGATTCTCTTTCGAGACCTCTAACGTTCTTCCAAACACGTCAAGACTCATGTTGCTACTGATTGAATGGTCTATGAACGTATTAATATATGCATCTTATTTCGCGTAATTCTTCAATAATGGATTGGATTTCACTGACGTGATTGTTATTTCCAGCCGATTGTTCGGCAGTTAGTAATCTTAGTCTCTCAACAAGCTCATTCGGATCATCCCAGTATACTAATTCTATTGAAGAATTTTTCTTTGCTATTTTATATAATCAGGTAAGAGACATCCTCCACCCTTTTTTGTACGACTAGTACTCGAAACATCGGTGCAATGCAGTTGAAATATTTTCGACTCTTCGATGAGTGTATAGATCCATCTTTACTATATTTTTCCGATGAGCACTTGCTACTTCCAGAATACTGCGATAATTCTCTCGATCTGTTGAACTTATCAATGTGTCGCCTGGTTCTTTTTTTATGAGTAGCTCCATTAGTCCATTACTTTTAGGATACGTTAAATCTTTCACTTTTAATTTATTGTCATCAAATTTAATTTCAGAATCGCCAAGCAGGTATGCTCCTCCAATATTTCTTACCCCATATATGTTATCGAATTTACTACAGCTTTGATCTAAAATATTGGTTTTAAGACTGTCTTCGTGCATCGATTTGAATGTTGAATTCATCATTGAGTTATCCAATGAGGCAAATTCATCATCGGAATAAAAATATTTTATGGAAGCTAAGCGAATATTATTATCTAATATAAAACTTCATTTTTTTCGAGATGTAGTTGGGTTTTTAATCCTGTAATCATCCAAAATGATATTAGAAGACTGTGAATTTTTTGATTCGACAAGCTTTTCGAGTGGTGTAATGACTGGTTTCAATGTATCACTTACAACTTTTTCGAGATTCTCTCTCTCCCGTTTCAATAGTGCAGACTTTTTTCTAATGGCTTTACGAGCTTGAAAGAGCTCGCTAAGGATATTCTTTTCTTTCTCAAATTCCGATATGGTGTCGTGTTGCTATGTAAAATTGAACTGAATCGAATTAAGATTTTTTTCATTTCTTTTTATTGCAAAATAGTCAAAGCCCTTTCTGTATCTTCCATTATCCATCGCTCTATCTTTGTCAACAACAACAAATCCATATTTATTATTTTTCCAGCATTCAGAAAAAAACATTTCGAAAGTCGTTGAAAATCGGATCAGTATTGACAGGGTCATCATAAATATGTTTTAAATTCACATCATCTTGGCGGTAAATTACTAACATATTAATATTATCTCTAATAAGATGGTTTAGTATATGAGCATATGATTGTCATAGGTAGAAGCAGTCTACACTTTTATGTCTCCACATGCAGAAAATTGCTTTCACGTTATCTTGCTTCTAACAAGCTACATCATCAAAAATCATAATTGAATTGGACAATGCTTCATTTGATAATATTGCAGATTCATGTTCACTAAACGGTAGAGATGTCACACCTTCAATAGGTTCTAAAATTTTTTGCAGAAATTGATACTTTGGCTGATTTAACGATTTTGAATAAACATACACATTCTCGAATCTAAGACCAGTGGGGTGAGTGATTAAAGCTAATAAGCTATTTGTTTCCCCGCAGTTTGATGGGCCGCAGAACACTGTTCGTATACTATCTGGTAGTAACTCTCCATGCCGCCTTTTCCTTTTTTTCTCGATTCCAAAATCAGAGTTGGTGATGGGGAGTTTGGTTGTTTGCTTAGTGACATCCATGTTCCCGTGACTAAGTCAAATATATCATTGAACGATCAAAATATATAAATGCATGTTTTATAGTTTTTTAACGGCAGTTATAAGATAGCAGTCGAAGATGATTGTTCATAAATCTCGAAAACAGTCGAAACGAGGCGGAAGATTACTCGATAGAATAATACACAATTTATCATTTAAAATGCATCTTCCTCGATATCAATACTGTGGTCCAGGAACCAAATTAAAGAAGTGAATAAAAAGAGATGATCCAGGAATTAATCTGCTTGATCAGGTACGTAATGAACATGATATGCAGTATGCCTATAAAAGCAGTAATCGTAATATTGCTGATATGAACCTTGCTAATAAGGCTTCACAGTGTGTTAAAGCAAATGATTCTAGTCTTGCTGAGAAGGCCGCTGCTCTAGCTGTTGCAAGTGCTATGAAATTAAAGGTAAAAACTGGAATGGGACTAAAATTCAGCAAGTTGGTTATGGCAGTGAAAAAATCATTAAAAGCGAGCAAAAATTCGCACAAAGTCATTCAATCTGCATTAAAGGGTGCTCGCCAAGCTATTAAGAACAATGGTGGAGAAAAGAAAGTTATCGTCCCATGTGTTCTACCACTTCCATCTAAAATTAGTGGAGTTCTTCCATTTCTTATACCACTATTTGCAGGACTCTGTGCAACTGGTGCTCTAGCAGGAGGTGCTGCTGGAATAGCAAAAGCAGTAAATAGTGCTAAAGCTGCACACAAAGATTATGAAGAAAGTAAGCGACATAATAAGACAATATAAGCTATTGCTTTAGGTAAAGATCTCTATCTTATGCCATATAAGCATGGAATGGGGTTATTTCTGAAACCGCATATCCAACACGGACAAGTTAAAAAAAAAAACTTCGATTGAACTTTGCCAAATCGTGCATTATCAGATTATGATCTTATGAAATATGCACGTATATTAAAAATTCCATATTTTCGAGGCGTTTTCATGAGAAATAATCTGCCTCACAATGGTCCGTGGTACAACGAATCTGCTATTGTTAATCTTCATGATTCACAGAATAAAGGTACTCATTGGGTGTCTTATCGAAAGAGATGTTCTGATGTAATGTACTTTGAGAGTTTTGGCGATTTAAGGCCTCCCAGAGATCTCATGAAATATTTCAATGTAAATAAAATAAAATAAAACTATAAAAGATATAAAAAGTTCGATTTATTTATTTCTGGTCACCTTTGTCTTCAATTCTTAATCGAAAGTCTATAAAGAAGGACTTGTTTGTCTAAATTTAATCATTCTCGTGGAATTAGTCATGGAAGATAGTTTCACTTTAACTCTCTCAGGCAGATCATCTGTTTTAGAAGCTCATTATTTCCCCTCTACTGAACTCGCAAAGCATAAAAAACTTGTTTTAGGCTTAGTAGATATTTTAACCTTTAACTCAATTCCGAATATTGCACAATTGCATATTACACATTTACAGTGAGAAGTCATTACTATTCCTACCAGTAGTTACGAGATTAACGATATCCCTCAATTTTTATCAACCACATTGAAATCCAAAGGAATTGATTTTTCCTTGAAAGCCAATAATAACACATTTAGACGTGAAATAAAGTGCAGTGTTCCATTAGATGTTAGTCCTCAAACATCAATGGGTCGCCTTTTCGGCTTTACTCCTCGTACTATCAAGGAAAATGCGAAGCAAAGTTCTGATTTACTAGTGAAAATATTGAAAATCAACGCACTCATAGTCGAGTGTAATATTATTGCGAGAGCTTTCATTGACAATAAAAAGGTTCATAGCATTCATGAATTCTTTCCCAGAGTTCCTCCAGGATATAAAATCATAGAAATTTCATCTCATGTTATATATCTACCACTGAGTGTTAAGTCAATAGATCATATTCAAATCATATTCCAATCGAATAGTCGATCAAGACGCAAATTTGGTTAATTTTCGAGGACAGAAAATTACTATTAGACTTCATATCAAATCTATCTAATGGCGATTGTTTATAATTCTAGCACGCATATAAATACTTCCCATCATGTCAATCGACAATCAGTCGATTGAAGAATTTAAGACCATTAAAACGGAAGAACATTCAGTTCCTCCAAAGTCTGGGTCTAAAATTTCGTAGCAAAAATTCACTTGTATAATTTTCTGCTGCTGCTTGAAAAATGGACGAAATTTTAAAAATTCAATCAGGTGTCTTCAATGAGTCAATTGCTCCTAACGAAATCCACGCCGATCAACCATACACAGCACTAAGCTTTGATAACAATGACGAAATTGATATTTCTATCCAACATCAAGATTTGTGTCTCCTACCATCACGAAGTTCTATCCATATTATTGGACATTTCAAAAAAACTGATGGTAGCTTGCCCATTATATCTATATTTGTTAACAATGCTATTTCTCATCTTTTTGATGAAATTCGCTATGAAATTAATGGAATAGAAATAGACAAAAGTAAAAATGTCGGATTACGTAGTGTGATGAAAGGGTGGACTTCGTTTATTCCCAATGAGACTTTCATGCTTGAAAATGCAGGCTGGCTTGGTAATGAAGAAGCGTTGAACTCTCTGGTGGATAGACAAGGAAACTTTGACATTGCTATTCCACTGAGTATGATTTTGGGCTTTGCAGAAGATTACAAAAAAATAATAGTTAATATGAAGCATGAACTTATTCTCATAAGATCAAGATGAGCCATTAATGCAATAATCCGTGAAGGCACTACAGTTGATAATAATATGATATATGAAGAACGTGACATAAAAATAAGCAAGATTGAATGGCTAATGCCTTATGTCATTGCATCTGCTAAACAATAAATACAGCATTTAAATTTTATTGGCAAGGATAGTCCTATCTCAATATGTTATCGTTCATGGGGACTATTTGAATATCCTGTTCTACCAAGCGCTAATAAACATATCTGGTCAGTGAAAACTGCCAGTCAATTGGAAAAACATCGTTTTATCATTCTCAGCTTACAGACGAAGAAAAAAATGAACCTGCTGTCATTACAAGTCGTTTTTATCATTGTAATATTAGTGTTCAGCGTGATTGTGAGGTTTATAAACCAACGTTTCAGAATCAGTTTAAAGCGTCACCGGCGACCCAGGAGGGGATAGGGATAGTATGTTGATCCTACATTACCCTGCGCTCGCATGAATACCATAGTGCGGTAAAACGCTCTAAGTTGTTAAAAACATTCTATCTCCTCGACGGCAAGCGTCTAGATGACTTTAGACTAGTCGAGCAGCTCTCTCGCTGATCGTGTTTCGAACTGTACGATGCGTTTTCTCGCGGAGAATATATTTGCTAAGCGTTAAGTTTGGAAACTATTTTTGTTCCGTGCGATTCTGTGTCTGGCCTGTAACTTGCTTGTAAATAAAATTGTATATATATGTTTAAGAATAAAATCATTTAATCATAAACAAAATTAATTCTCCTTCAGTCACCTCGCGAATAGTACCAAATTAAACTACGAATCTTTTTCAAAAAATATTCAATATCTTTTATAACTTTTTCACTACAAAAAAGCATAATAAACTACATAATAAAAATAGTAATAACATTATTTAATAAACAAAAGAATAAAGGAAAGAAGAAAGAAGGTACAGCTTATTGTATACTACAGCTTATTGTTTGATCTTGAATGACCGCATCGTTTAATATAATCCAATAAGTGGAAAGATTAGTTCCAGAAAAATTATTTAAATAGACAATGGATAATATTAGGTTGTCAAATATCTCCCTTCCGCTTTTTAACTCTTCATTCAATGCTTTATAAAAAGTGCTACAGTGGTCGGATTTACTTCAAATACGCGCCATTTTGTTCGCGTTCCTTTTCACAAGCCTCTTTTGAGTTCAACTTTACACCACCGAGGGCGTTGGACATCGACAGAAGCAGATGGTAATCACTTGGCGCTATGTCCGGGCTAAACCTCCCAACCGAACTCCCGTAGCTTCTGATGAGTCATCAATGAAGTGTGTGGTCTGGCGTTGTCCTGGTGAAACACTACACCCTTCCTGTTGCGCAATTGTGGACGCTTCTGGTCGATAGATTGCTACAAGCGGTCCAGTTCACAGTAGATGGTAGAATTAAGCGTCTGGCCATATGGGAGCAGCTTGTAGAGGATGATTCCCTTCCAATCCCACCAGCACACAGCAAAACCTTCCTGGCCACCAATTCCGGCTTGGCCACTGTTTGGGACGGTCCAGCGATCTTGGACCACGACCGTATTCTCTTGATGTTGTCATATGTGATCCATTTTTCATCGCCAGTCACCATCCGCTTCAAAAATGGGTCGAGTTCGTTCAGTTTCAGCAGCACATCGCAGGCGTTGATTCGGCCCAGAATGTTTTTTTGCGTCAAATCATGCGGCACTCAAACATCAAGCTTTTTTGTATCCAGCCTTCTGCAGATGGTTTAAAATGGTTTGGGGACTAACTCTCCTCTCCTGGGCGATGTCACGAGATGCCACATGGCAGTATAACTCGATAAATTCCATGATTTCATCGGTATTCGTCGTCACCGGCTTTGAATCGTCAAAACTATTCCTCTGCGTTTCAAATTGATAGCGTGCGATCCCCCAAACACCATTAATCTGACGGAACGTTTTTCTATAGTATTTGCCTTTGACGAAGGAAAATTTTCAAATAGCGCGAATTTCGGTATTAGTAAACTCCATGTTTACACGTCTATAACTTTTGAACGCAATATCCAAACTAATCATGCATAGCGTCGTTTTTTAGGTTATGTCTAGACCTTTCTAATGATGCATAGTATTGCCAGATACGAGCTCTATAGCGCTTTGTACATAGCCGCGAAATTCATAAGACAAAAAGGCGGAAGGGAGATATTTGAGAATCTAATATTACAAAGAGAAACTCTTGAAATTATTATATTAGTCCTCGATTACAACAACTAAAAACCAGTGAAAGATATTGTGTTGAAAAATCGTCGAATCACTATCAGAGAAGTTAAAGATATTGGCATATCGGTTGGCTCATGCTATGCTTTTTATTTATGTTTTCAACATGAGAGGTGTGTTCGCGATATTTGTTCAAAACTGCTTCAATTTGACCAAAAGAACCGTCGCATGACCATAACTCAGGAGATGTTCGTTAAAGTAAAAAATGATGCTGATTTTCTTCGACGGATTATAACTGATGATGAATCGTTAGTTTATAGTTTTTACGTCGAAACTAAAGCCTAATTGTCCCAATGGAAGAGTCCAAAAGAGCTAAGATGTAAAAGGAATATCAAATTCGAACAATGTCAAGTTTGTCAATGTTTTACTCAATGTCTTATTTGATTACCGTGGAATAGTGCATCAGGAATTCTTAGCACAAGGTCGTACGGTCAATAAGCAGTACAACCTTGAAGTTATGCGCCGCTTGCGAGAGGTGATACACAAAAAACGTCTGGAGCTTTGGAAAAACAATTCTTCGCTTTTGCATTACGATAATGTACATGCTCATTCATTGTTGCTTGTAAGAGATTCTTGGTAAAACACAAAACACCACAGTCATGCTTCAGCCTCCATGTTCACCAGATTTGGCATCCAGCGATTTTTTTCTTTTTTCATAACTGAAAAGACCTATGAAAGAACATCTATTTTCAACGATTGAAGAGATAAAAACTGTATCGCTGATAGAACTAAACTCTATCGATCACTAAACGATAGGTGATACCAAAAAATGATTATCCGAAGTGCTTCGATTATTGGAAAAGGATTTGGCGTAAAAAAGTGTATTATATCTGAAGTGGGTTTCTTTGTATGGGAGAACATAAGTATTGATTAAAAAATAAATATTTTTTTAAAAAAGCAGAAAGTCACCTAATTATTTGAACACACCTCGTTTATAGATACGTATGTATATATCTACAAAAAATGAACTTTGTACAAAATTCAAATAGTTGGGCGAGTTTGATTGATATGTTCTTAGCATAGTAAGAATTTTAAATATGTCTTTCCGTCTATTTTAGAGAAAATTTCTATAAAATAATTTACGAAACTCCAAAATATATTAACACAAGAAATATTCTATAATTAAATTAAAAATCACTTCACTGATATAGTCAGGTATCCTAGTGATTGTTATAAAAGGAGACATAATAATATTTGTACGTAATTATATTCTAAATCTCTGTATAGTAAAACAAAAAAATGTACACATACCAGAATAATAATTGTACCAAATATTTTTCTAAAATCTTCTCAAATAGGTTAAAAAATAATAAATTATATAAGACAATTACATCTTAAAGCAATGGGCCATTTAAACAAATCGATAAGTGAATTTTTTATAACTCTAAAAAATAATAATAAATAATAGTTTTCACAGAAATGCAGCTTAGTTAAATAATGAGATCATTTACAAATGGCTGAATTGACTCACTCACCTACTCACTTCATTGTTTTCAGATGTTATTACGTTATATAATTTATTTTTTGTTAATCTATTTCGGAATATTTAATAATAATATATTGTATAAATATTGTTATGGTATATAAACATTTTTGTTTTACTAGGAAAAGATTTACAATATAATTACATACATTATTATGTTTCCCTTTGTCACAATCAATAAGAGATCCGACTAGATCAGTGAATTGATTTTTAATATAATTTTAAGGAATATTTTGTAAATACGTGAGCAGATTCTTAAAATTCTTACTATGTTAAGAACACATCACACTTGCCTAACTGTTTTACTTTTGTTAAATGTTATATATGTATATATATATATATATATATATATATATATATATATATATATATATATCCAGGATAAGATTAAAAGAAGGGAGAATTAGAAGAAGAATTATTTAGGAAACTTTTATATGTAATTAATATATATATAAATTTTTAAATAATTTTTGACAAGTTGCTTTTATAAATAATATATACTAATATATTATCGAAAACATTTCACATAAAATAAATAAAAACTGAAAATATATCAAATATACAGCCAATTCATATATACATCAGTGGAAGATGGAGCATGTGAACAATACCTTCCCCTTAAGACTTATATAAAATAAATCGGTCAAAGTTTTTACCGAATTCTATATAAAAATTTATCTATGATAATAAAATCGATCACCTTGTATAATACAAATTTTTTATACATGTTCCATCATGAACGGAAAAGTGATAACGTTTTTTTTTTTAAACTGTCATGGTTAACTTATCATATTGCATTCTTAAGTACGACTGTTAGTACGACTGTTAATAGGGACTAAGACTCTCAAAAATTGTTATTGCTATATTGAAATCCATTTCTTTTGCACGATTGTACCGTTAACTGTTTGTAGCTCTTAAATTTTTTTTGTGATTCTTACCAATTATTAACGTGAAGATCACAAGATTGTATAGATCGTAACGGCTTTTTCTTAATTTTCTAATAGTTCATTTACAAATTTTAAATAACTTCTTTTGTACTTTTTTGCCGATGTCGTCTGCACTAAACAATAAAAAAGGTATAGGTAACTTGTATAGCCGGTTGATGTGTAGATTATCAAATCTCACATCTCTGCTTCAAAAAAAAAATTGCGAGAAATTCTGAAATCAACTACAAATTTCGGCATTTGTCGCGTCTGCAGCCTGGTAGAAATCTAACAATTTTTAATTGGCTAGAATGTAGTTACTAGGTAGTAAAAATAGAATCAACTATCGTCGCTAGAAACAAGGTAAATCTTAGAATGCAAAATATGAACGTTGTCAATAAAATGAAGAAAAAGGTAGAAACTAGGTTTAAAAACTAGTTAAAAAACTTGAACCTTGTTTCTGGTTAATAAATGAACAATTGATTTAGCAATTAATATTTATATAATATTATAACATTATGTTGTTGATTTAATAAAAGGAAAATCATAAGGTACGGAAACTAACAATTTTAAAATGTACAAAGTAATAATAAAGTCTGTATTTTTCGATTTTGTCATCTTAAAAATTATACCTAATAAATTAGATTTGGAAATATTTTTCTTTTATTATTAAATATCTAAAATTTCGCATGAAACAATTAATTAAGAAATTATATTCTTTAATGCCTTACATATCAGCTCCAATTCTTGGTTTTTAATTAGTAATTCTAATTCTATTCTATTTATTTATAAAATAAATAATATCGTTTGATATTTTTGAAATTTTATAAAATGAAATTATTTTTTTAAATTAAAAATCATGCTAAGTTTATAACTTTCATAATGTTGTTCTTAGCGTTCTATAGTACCATCCTTAGATAGCTTGCAGCTATAGTTTTAGTCCGATCGCCATGTTAGTTTAGGTTTGAGAGCACGCTGAACAAGACGCCTCTGTGTTATTCGTAAAAATAGAAAAGCTGGAAAATCGTGCTGTCATCAAATACTTTTATTTCAAGGGGTGAACGCCAAAGGAAATTAAAGAAGAGATGAACTCAACACTGGGGATATCCTCCTCACCATATTCAACGATCAAGCAGTGGATTTTCGAATTTAAAAAGGGTCGTATGAGCACCTTTGTATATGGAAAAGCTCTGTGCAAGATGGGTGCCGCGTTTGCTAACAGTCGGCGAAAAATTGATTCGAAAAAACATTTCTACTGCCAATTTAGCGTTGTATAAGTGTAATCCAAGCGAATTTTTGCGTCGATTCGTAACTTCTGACGAAACTTGGGTCCACCACTCTTGAAACCAAACAACAGTCTAAACAGTGGATTGGACCAGGGGAACCAACTCCAAAGAAGGCAAAAACAATTTTTTCGGCGAACAAAGTTATGGCTACTGTTTTTTGGGATGCAAGAGGTATTATAAACATTGTTTACTTTGAAAAGGGTAAAACTATCACTGATCAATACTACGCAGACTTATTGCAATGTTTGAGCCACGAAGTGAAAATTAAACGACCTCATATATTATACTTTGCTTAAACTTCTTTGTAGATAAATTTTAGTCACAAACAAAAATACATTGATGCGAAAATAACTATTATGGACCTTAGATACCTAAAAAATAGCTTGAAAAAATGTAATTTTAAATCGGCCGGAATGACAGTAAAAAGATACATGTTTTCCTACTTACTACCGAACAAATATACCCTGTTACTAGGTATCTTCATTTGAAAATTCCTTGTTTATACCTTAAAAATAGAATGCATTGCTGCCAGGGCATTCACAGGTGATTTCGAAGCTGAATTTACACGTGCGTTCAACATCAACTTATTGAATTGATATCGAATTACATTCTTCTCTTATTTTTTCCTTAATTGAAAAAAATTTTAATGACAATGACTAACTTTGCCAACAAGTTATTAATAGTAAATATACTGATTTAATTACAACCTTATATAATTTCTTTAAGTACCAGATTTATCTTCTAAGAAAAATTCACAGTATTTATGACAAAAATACAGTATTATATATAAATAGAATAGATTAAGAATACCTATATAACCTATATAATTAGCTAATAGATGTAATGACTTATGTTCCTCTAGTGATTACTTGTTTGATATAGATTTAATAAGTTTTCTATATCAGTAAACCGGTAACAGAAATATTCCATTATAAGCAATCTTATGCCTTCAAGCGGTAATATCTTCTATAATAAAGAAAATAAAATTCAGAAAACCGAGATGAATTTTTAATTTTTTAGTGTTGGAAATCAGAATAAATAAAAAATTTTTAATTGTTTCATTCATCTTGTATCATAGTTTTAATTCGTCTTAAATATAATATAACTTTCTGAAAGAAAAATTATTCTCTCTGTTCTATCAACTGTCATCTATTTAAAGACTCTTACTACTTTTCGAAAACATTCTCGTCTTCTGTTATTAATATATAAATGAATAAATAGTTTCCTTGCCTATATACTCTGAATACTTTTCATCAGCATTTAAATACAATAATATAAATAAAAATTTCTAGATAATAAATAATGAAATACTACGTACCTCAAGGTCAGATTTTATTATTCGAATTTTTGTAATGGATAGCTGAAAGATAAAAAAAATATATATCAAACTCGACTTCTCGTTTCAGATAAACTGAAATCCCTTCCAATAAAAAAAAAAATTAATCATACAATCAAAATTTTTAATTATTAAACGATAATATAAAAATTATTCAAATCTGTGAAACTCTCATCAACTCGAATGAAAATTATTTATTCAGTTTAAGTATTAAAATATGTTTTCGATAACATAATAGTTCATTATTTAATTTAATAAGCTCTTAAATTGAAATTAACAAGAAAAACATCAACATTAATAAAAAAGTTTAGTCTGGAACCAAATAAAATCTACTATTGAATTAAATAGAATACTAACACTCTTTACCTCAGGAAAATAAAGAAGAAATATTCTGAAAATGAAAGAATTTATTTACAAATATCAATTTCGGTATAATATATTCATATACCAGTTCGCCAATAATTCTCTGACCTCGCCTTTTCTATTTCCTTGCTGAACCTAAAAACGGGTGAAAAAAGGCAATCTTTTACTAATTTTGTTAACAAGCAATTAACAAGTTAATTTTTTTAGCAACATTAAGTAAAAAAAAATATTGATTGTTTTCATTTATTACCTTCCTTGTATTTCTTGTAAACAACTCTTTTATATTTAAATTTTTCTTTTTTTTTTTTTAACTATTATTATAAAATATTATTATTCAAATGCTAAAACTATAATAAATCTTTGCAAAAATAAAAATATGAAAATTTAGTTTTTATATGCTTTAATTTATGTTACCTCGGACACACACACACACACACACACACACACACACACACACACACACACACACACACACACACACACACACACACACACACACACACACACAAGAAGACATCAATACAATATTCTCATTAACTACCTTATAGGAAAGATAAAATCATAAAATTTCCTGTAATAATTAACAAACTTAATAAAAAATTTACTACAATTGAAATAAATAAAGTTCCAATTTGTAGAAATGTGAAAAAATCAAATCCATTATAATATCACTGCCTATATTTAATTGTCCAATATCTATCTAGTAACTCGAAAAAAAAAATTATATAAAAAAATTTATTCTAAGTGAAATTCGATTAAATTAGACAGCAAGTCAATACAAGTCATTCAATAAAAAGTAAAAATATATTAAAAGTAGATCCCTTCTCACTATTCTTTCAAAATGTAATTTAAATTCTTTTTACACTATTCAACTTACACACTCGAAATTATTCGTTTTAAAATAAAGAAAAAAAAATGGAATTCAAAATTCTCTTATCGTAATAAAATTTTGATAAACTTGAAATTTTTCAAATTTTAAAAATTCAAAAAAAATTATTTTATTTTAAATAATTAAAATTCTCATATGTCTCTACTCATATCAAAGCCTATATTCACGTCAAAGAATTTAATTCAACTGTCTTAAAAATTTTCATTTGCAACAGCTCGGCGCTATAATTTTTCAGACAGACTTTGTACTTAAAAACATCCCTGTTCGGGCGGCATTTTCTCATGAAGTAGATTCGCGAGTAATCCAAAACCCGTGGAATTTTGCCACGCTGCGAAAATTTTTAAATAATATTAATAAATAACAATTTTAAATTTCATATATTCAATTCAATTCTCTTTTTTTTTTTATTAAATATCATCGTCTACTGCTCTAACAATTTTCACCAAGAAGGACATCCCGGAACATGGCCCATGCCAAAGCATCTTACCTCTATGAATGTCAAAATTATTTGATTAGACACTATCTTGCATACATCACTGCTATGAAATACATGTTAGGAATTACAAACACAAACACACATAACAATAATTATTAATAACTTATCCCTTCAAAATTTTTATGTTCTTTACATTTCATGTTTTTTTTACAGGAGCGTTCTTTAGATATTTATTTTGTCACAATCAATTACTATGTGTGGTTGATTATGCAGAAAATGTTACTCGGAGTGCTAATGCATCGTTTGCATAGTATGTTTTTTGAAAACTTGCATACATATCATAGAGTTGATTATTAGATATCGTTGCTTGCGTATAAAAAGGTGCTATCTCAATGTCTAGTTCAAGAAAGTCGTGGATCAATTTGATTAGCTTTTATTTAAAATACGAAAATAATGTATATCAAATAGAATGTGAAATAGAATATATACATATTAAGCACTCGTTCTTTCGATAACCATTAATAACATGAGTCAATATTTGTTTCGAAGATATTTGGAAGTCATCTATATAGAAGCTAAACTACTGCGTCATGTTGGAGATGCAATGGAAAAAATGATGCTGTTAGCACGAAAACTTTGAACAGAACACTTCCGAAAGAAATAGATTATTCGTCATCGAAGATTAACGCCATTCTCAAATTAGTTGAACAAAATGTTAAAAAAATTAAAGAAAATAAATTGAGGTGGGAAACCAAATTCGAATTATATAATAAATATAAATTATTGAAAGGCAGTATAGGATAAACACGTATATTTGATTAATATAAACATTTATTTTTTAACACAACTAAAAAAAAATTAAATTCAATAAATAGCTATATAGAAAATACTGGATAGAAAAATAAGGTGTGGCGTGATTGAATGCTCGCAGAGAACTAACTGGAGGCGGAGTATGGGTCGTTTGTGATGTGCTCTGCAGTCGCAGGTCAAAAGTGTCCCTTTTGGGTCTTAATCGATTTATTGCTCTGACAGTTGCTTACACTATGCAGCAGTGTATTTACCATAGTCTATACAGTATCGTTATATTCAACACCCTTTCTCGTTATTGCATCGACTAAATTACATTGATTTCGAAATTCTTGTAATTTAATTTGTTGGATGTAGAGACGTTAGCTTGACGCACTTCGTCGAGCTGACGACTATGCATACATATGTGTGTGAGCCCGCTTCGAGCGGCAGTCAGTGGCTGCATCAGCACGCGCCAGTTGGTTAAGACGCATTGTAGAGTATAGTCGCAATAGACACGTGATTAAAATATAACTCTGCTTTGTTCATTTATAAAACCCAATTAATCCATCAGGTTATTGGGCCAGTATTTTGTTTAAATTAATTAAATTGTTTAAATAAATTAATAGTTTTAATAAACTTATAGTTTAATAATAGTTTTACAGTAGATTAATTAATTTAGTTTGAACTCTAGTTTAGCTTTTATTAGATTAAGTTCAGAAGCTATTTTAATTAGAGAATATTTGCAGTAGCTGCAAAATTATTACTGCACTATCATTGATCACAATAATAGAATAAAAGAAAATTCCTTTAAGAGAGTGCTCGCGTTTTTCGCTTGAATCTCGCGATTTTTAGTGCGGGAGTGACTAAGGCCTGTTAAAACGAATTTAAGTGCAGTGCTTTTCACAGAACCTTTTACAGATTGATTTTTATTGCTAAAACATCTGTAGCAATTTGACAGGAAGGATGTCCTATGATTTGGGTAAAAATACCATTTCCAAAAAGAGTAAGTCTTAAAAACTAAGGTGCGAGGTGTGAATGGTAAATAGAGTAGCTAGAGAAAAGTCTAAAAAGAGAGTGTGAAAAGCATGCATGTATGAGTGAGTCGGGAGTGCGAAAAAAATTATTCCCAATATCTAAAGTAAAATCACGATGCGATATAAAAGAATTGCGTAACATAAAATCGTAGATTTATAATAAAAGAAGTGCGAAAATCTCTTTTTTAAACTATAGAAGCAAGCTTGAAAAATAAGAAGTGCGGAAATCTCACACATAAAAGTAAAAGTTAAAAATTTTAAAACGTGCGCATAAAACGAAAATCGAACCGTTACAAAGAAAAGGGGGAGGTAAAAGTCCCATAAAGAAATCTCTGGAAGATCTGATCTCCCAGAAAAGGAGAGAGGTAACGAAAAACAATTCGGGGAAATAAACCGAAAAACAACCGGCGCGCACGCGTGACTCAGATTCGTGCGGAGAATGGATAGAGAGAGAGAGAGAGAGAGAGAGAGAGAAGTGCGGAAGACGAACTGTAGTGTGTGTTCGGCACGTATAAGCCCTGTGTACTGGACGAGTGGTAGAGTATAGATGCCACGCGCATGTATATAATGCGCGGGGCAATCACGTATGCTTGGATAGTACTATACGAATGTGAATGTATGTATGTATGTGTGCGTATATGCTGTTGTACCCGCACTGCATACAACTCATAAAATGTTGAAATTTTATAGTAATTAAACTAATTAAACCCTATCACGCATATCTTAAAAATGATATGTGTGGTGTTTTTGCAATGTTTAATTTAATTATTTAACAATAAATATTATTAATTAATTATTGTTGAACTGAAAATATAAAAGAAATTATGATAATAACTGTTCATTATTAACTTTTAAATTCGTAGTTGCAAATTGACAATGATTCTTAATTGTTAGTTAAATAAACATATGAAAATTAATTATTAATTATTCATAGAAATAGAAAACAAGAATTAGTTTTGATTATTGATCACGAAATTAAAATCGACAGTGTAATTTAACAATAATTATTATTTATTAATAATTATTATTTATTAACAATAATTAAACAAAATTTAATAATTTTTTTTTGACAGTTGCAAAATAAAGTAATTTAACAACGATTGTTTATTAGCAATTAATTATGTAAATTTAAGCATTGTTTATTTAAATAAAAGTGTGAAGTTCAGTACACACAGAACGGGCTATGTCTAGAGTGAGAGAGAGAGAGAGAGAGAGAGAGAGAGAGAGAGAGAATATAATATAGCCTCGCGTGCTGGAGTGAGTGAGAGAGAGTGAAAGAGTAGTCGCGCGCGGAAGAAAGAGAGAGAGAAAAGATATAGCATACAATGTGCATACCCGCGAGCATTTGACGAATAAAAGAACCTTGCATGCGCGCGGTTGAATTATAAAATTCTGCAATTTATAAGTTATTAATTATACTAAACTAAATTGAAATGCACGCGCGTATGTAATGAGGAAAAAGTGTGTATGCGTATTCATGTACCTGCAGCTGCATACGTCTGCAGAGGTATGTACATGCGCATCCATGTGTGTGTGTGCATTTACACATACACACACTGTAAAGTCGTTGCTAGTTAAGATCAACCGTAGAACACAAGTGTGAAAGTGTGTGTGAATGTAAAAGACGGTTGTGTGAGTGTACGCCCAACCCGCATATATGCGTGTCGAGAGCATGAACACTCGCGGCAATACTATACATATATAGTGCCGCTGAGCCACTCGGACGCACATATATGCACATGTATATATATCTATACGTGTGCGTATAAGGCCGCATCTGTCGAGTGTGGCGTACATACGACTGCGCGCTGCATCGATGCTCGAACCTGGGCTGAGCGAAAGAGAGAGAGAGAGAGAGAGAGAGAGAGAGAGAGAGAGAGAGAGAGAGAGAGAGAGAGAGGTCCGAGCGTGTGAGAAATGCGCGCAGCCCTGGCGCAAGCGGTCGGTATTCATGTGAACCGTGCCGGGGCCAGTGGAGAAATGATCTGCGCACGCGCTGCGCGCGCGCAGAGTAGATAGGCGTAGTGGGGGGAGAGCAAGTCCGTGCAGCGAGAGCTATGCTCGAGCGCCCGGCCAACCCGCGTGCGGCGCCTGAGCCTGGAGATGCAGTGGCTAACTCCTTAGCGCGGCTCTGATTTTCTGAGCTGAAAAATCGCTTATTTCAAATAATGCAAAGCTTGTCGCGAACTGAAATAAAAATTGATTTCAGTGTGTCAATACGCCAATGGTGGTCGGTCCGGCGACACGATGTCTGATCAAGACACGTTCAAAAAGCAATGCTTGCCTGTGCGTATGAGTTACATAAGTGCGCGCGAATGTTTTACTTACATATAAGCGAATATGAGTGCACGCTTATGTTTGCGCGCTCCCATGCATGTACGCTCGCTGTTGCGTCGCCGTAATTTACAGCTTTGCAGTCTGCTCGGAATTCAGATTTGGATCCCATGGGATAATCTGTGCGAAGATACCGATCTTGACCAGACTCCCGGACGTTTACCTGTTAGGCAGCAATATGAGAGTTAAGTGTCATGCGCTTTGGGTGAAGTTATCGGTCCTAAGAATCGGGCGGATATTCGGTCTTCCAGGGTGGGCCGACTATCGGATGGTTGATGTTGCAAGAGCGTGGGTCATGAATGTCGATGGGTGTATATCATATTTTTAATGTATGCTGTATATAAAATGCTTTGATTCGGTTACACACATATGACCACGCGGGACGGTCCTCTTACTCCTGGGTGCTGCTGATACTTCCTCAGTGGGGTTCAGGGTAATCTGGAGTCGAATAGCCGTTGTGTCGCGTGTAGTATTTTTAACAAGTACAGGCCTGTACAGAGATATTGTTTTGTGACTTATAACGGCTATGATTCGTTATAAGTGGCAGCTACGCGGACAGTGCGCAGTATAATAGAAATGTGAGATGTGTAGAGTGGTGGGGGCAAGATGTGTGAGCAGTACAAGATCGGCTGTGCTAAATATTTCTTTAGCGTGGTGAGTTCCTTTGTTGAACAGAATGATCTCGATTTCAGAAAGCCCCAGTCAATATCAACCAACGACGCGGAAATAATATAGTGCAATTCTAATAACTGTAATTTTATTATTTCATAGGTGGCGATATGGCGAAAGAGACGATCGCGGACGCGCTCACGCGCTTGTACTTAAGTACCAGCTTATGGTATATTAGCAACACAAGACGGAACAAGCGTGTATATTTATTTCTCAGACGAGAAAAAATCCAGATAGGCCATCTGCTCAACGTCACAGAGAGAGAGAGGCACTCGTGCGCGAGTGGCCTAGAGGTGTAGAAACACTTAAATTGAAAATGCCTGAGGATCCTATATGGCACCCATTACGAGAGATGAGCTAAGGAAAGCTCTCGAAGACTGTGATAACAAGAATGAAGCATGTGTCACAGAAGCGGCGATAGAAATGTCAGAATTTTTTAAATTACAGCGAGAAACAAACCGAGAACTGGTTCAAACGCTTGCCAATCAGCTGACAGATACTATGCGCATGCATATGTTTAACATAACGGCAATCCAGGACCAGGAGGTCCGAGAAAAGCCGACTATTAAAAGTATTGAGAAGATAGCCGATCTAGCGCACAAAAAGGAATATGAGGAAGTGCGTAAAAGCGTAGCACAAGTGCAACAGAATTCTGATTACGACGAGGAAATACCAACTCCAGAGCAGAAGCCATGTGTCCAGGAAAATCTGTTTTGACTAGGTTCCAAGTGGCCAGTATCGCTAATCTCTCAAAGGAGAGTTGTAAGTCCCTCTGAAGAAAATTGGGACGAGGTAAGTATGAACGATTAAAATATTAAAAGATTGTTTGGCGATTTGTTGATTATCGGAATGCATGATTTGATTGACAACGACGTGACGAAGCGAAACGATACAAATGAAAATAAAACTGAAAAACGGATGTTACTAAATGAAATGATTGAAAAGAAAAGATTTGATAATTCTGAACAGGTAGCAGAGAATCTGCTACGTGAAACTGAAAGAACGGATTCAGTTGTAAATGATGCATGCGTGAAAGAATCAGAAAGATGCGATAAGTTTGAGGAAAGGAACCATTGCGAAATAAATATCAAAAATATATTAATACGAAACAATGTTCAAATCACGGAATACTTAGAGAAAACCGTTAATAAAATAGTCGAATCATGGTTAAATGAAAAACTTAAAGAAGATACAATAGATGTATTAGCAGAACGCATAGAATACACGATGTGCAAAGAAACCGGAGTTGTTAGAAAATATAAATTGTCAATCGATACGTGTTTTGATATTTTCAAAGATTATTTTGTATCAGAATTAAAAACGAAAAAACTTGAAAATTGAAAGAAAACGAAGAAAATTGAAGCTGATACACATAAAGTTCGCGAAATACTAATCAATCATATAGATATTGTATACTATCCGCGAATTGTAGAGAATTTTGTAAAAATTAGAAGAATACAAAAGGCTAGAATGTAGGATTTCGCGCGTTACCACGAGAAAAGATTTATATAAAATAAACTATATACCCGGTAGAGAAAGAGCAGCTGATTTCTGAAATAGATTCGAAATAAAATACGAACATTTGAGAACGCGTCGAGAGCAAGCAAATTATCGACCGACGAAGAACGCGACATATTTTACAATGCAATCGCGGGTTCACTTCTTGAAACAATAAAATAAAAAGTTGCGGAAATGATTTCCTTGTCTGCTTACCCTTGGTGCAATATACACAAAACTTAGTTATTCCGCATTCTTCAATTTTCACATCTGTCACCATATTGTTCTTCACTAATTGCTTTATGGCAGCAATATCTCGATAGCTGAAACGTTCGTGCCATGAGTGCTCGCAAAGAGCTTTGTGTTGTAGCTGAACAGTTGTTAAAGCCTTATCCGTTCTGAGTTCATACAAATGTGGCGACAAGCTGGCGGTAGCGTGTATAAGCCCTTCCTTAATTATTTCACACTGTGCCTTTTCTGAACAAAACTTCACATCATAATCATCCTTGACTTCACAATTATTTCACTGACAAAAGGTTAGACGCGAGCTTAGGTACATAGAGCACGTTTTCGGTGCGGAGTTTTGTTACTTTACTGTCCACTGCACAGTTTAATAATACTGATCCTGAACCCAAAACTTTCCCTTTTATGGTTTCGTCGAGCGCCGTAAAAAATTTCCTTTGAGTTCATCATATGTGACGTGGCTCCTGAATCGAAGATCCATGATTTGACGTTTTCTTCGATACTTTTCACAAATACAATTCCATGTCTACATAGGAAACCATGTTGCACAAATCAATTGTTTCACCCACTGTATTTGCACATTTCTTTTTGGTTTGTTGCTTAACTTTCCACTTGGCAAATTTTCGACATTCTGCCTTCGCATGTCCTATTTTCTTGCAAAAGAAAAACGTCTGCTTAACCCACTTTTCGGATATATGTGGCTGGAAATTCACTTTCATTGCTGTTTTATTATCGCCGTTATTGACTTGATTATTTTTCGTCGTTTATACTCATCTCGTAACTTGCGTTTCACAAATTGAAATAGAAAATCCCTATCAGGTCTACTTTTAATTGCAGCAATTAATGGATTGTATGAACTTGGTAAACTTACAAGCAACATTACGGTCTGCAATTTATCTTTCAGTGGTTCTACTAATGCAGCTAACTTATCGAAAGTATCGGTCTATGCTGCAATATGATTTTCCATATTCTCACCTTCAGCTAGCCGTAGCGTGCACAGTCCTTTTAACAAGAATACCACACTGCTCAGCGATGCCTTTTGATGATAATCCTTTAAACGGTTCCAAGCTTCTTTAGCACTTGCAGCACCACGAATATGGCAAATCTGATTATTTTCTATATTCAGTGCAATAGGTGAAAGCGCTTCTTCATCATTCTCTGCCCATTTTGAATCCACTGGTGTCGGCACAGTGTCTTTGATCACTTCCCATACTTTTTCCTTTTTGAGTAACATTTCCATTTTGTAGGACCACCCAGCATATTTTTCGTTATTAAGTTTCTCAATTGTATACCGTACACTTGTGCCTCGAAGCATTATCAATTGTCACGAACTTATCTTGAATGTCAATATATATATATATATATATATATATATATATATATATATATATATATATATTAGATGTTTAACACCAAATAACCTGGGCCCATAACCTATTGAAAGGCAGTATAGGATAAACACGTATATTTGATTAATATAAACATTTATTTATTAACGCAACTAAAATGATATGAAATGCAATAAATAGCTATATAGAAAATACTGGATAGGAAAATAAGGTGCGGCGTGATTGAATGTTCGCAGAGAACTAACTGGAAGCGAAGTATCGGTCGCTTGTGATGTGCTCCGCAATCGCAGGTCAAAAGTGTCCTCTTGGGTCTTAATCCATTTATTACTCTGACAGTTGCTTACACTATGCAGCAGTGCATTTACCATAGTATATACAGTATCGTTATATTCAACATAAATCAATTACTTTATATCGAAAGAAAATGGAAGATAATTAAATAATCTCTATAGCAATGAAAAGAAATATGAAAAGCGTCAAATGAGAGTGGAATTACAATTAAAATCTCTCTATGATATATGTAATCAAATAAGAACCAAAGAGCAAAAATATAATCAGTTTTAAATGTGAATGGAATCTCAATTGAAAGCATTAAATGATCTATATCAATATACTAAAAGTGTTCTTATAAATGCATAGATTGAACTAATCATTTATAAAGTAAGTTAAAAAGATATAATATCAAAAAATAATTGCAGGTCATAGATATACGCGAAGAAAATATGATATACGTAGAATAGACGAGACATAACATGCTGATCTTTTGAAAATGATTTTGCTTACTGCGTGGAGTTTTCTGTTAGAACGGTAGACGACGATGTCCAGGTATGTGGGATTAAATTTTACGGACCGTTTCGTATTGGCACGATAGAAATAGATGTCTAGGTGTTTTTGGATATATATTACGGGAAGTTTTCTGTTCGGACAGTAGAATACCGTGTCCATATGATTAGGGATGAACTCCATCAGAGTTTCGTATTCGCACTGTAGACTGCGATATCCAGTGACAGATTGTACGTGATGTTTCGTGTTGAGATTCGATATTCAGGTGTCACTGGACAATTTTCATGGGGAGAATCCTTCTCGTATTTTAAAATAGAAGTTTCAAATATCCGATTGGAACCCCGAAAAATTGGACCTCTTGGTAAGAATTAGAATCAAAACTAATGATATAGTTCTATTTTACATTGTAATTTTTTTGATTACTGATAAGGTGACAAATCTTCCCTATATTGCAACATCTGAGCAGCCAACTGTCACGTGCAAAGTAGTGTTCTTTTTTTCTTTCTTGTAAAGCCCTAACTCATCAGAAATCAATTTAAATCAAGACATAATATATGTCCAAAGCGTAAATTAGTAGCGCAAATAGTTAGGTAACTATAATAAAGATTTAGTTTAAATAACGGAGGATATAAATTAAAACCAAAAATAAATCGGGTAATTCGTTCCAAATTATAAAATCGACTATCTCAAAAATTTTACCTACTAGCTGGTATGAATAACCAAAAGAAAACGTAAGCAATTACAACATATATATTTATACCTCTATAATAAACAATGCAGTACAAAAATCGGTGGAGCTAACATCCTGCCCCAAAAGACAAAACGCATCCAAATTCATGCATTAGTCTGTAATAATCTAGACATCACAGTTATACTGTTTAGATCATTTGGATTAAAATGTAACTCAATATTAGGTTGTCAAATATCTCCCTTCCGCCTTTTTGTCTTATGAATTTCGCGGCTATGTACAAAGCGCTACAGAGCTCCTATCTGGCAATACAATACCTCATTTGAAAGGTCTTGACACAACGTACAAAACTACGTCATGCATGATTAGTTTGTATATTGCGTTCAAAAGTTATAGACCTGTCAACATGGAGTTCACTAACGCCGAAATTCTAGCTATTTTAAAATTTTCCTTCGTCAAAGACAAATCCGCTAGAGAAACATTCCATGAGATTAATGGTGTTTTGGAGTATGGCACGCTATTAGTTCGAACCGCAGAGGAATGGTTTCAACGATTCGGAGCCGTTGAAAACGTCACCATGGATAAACCAGCCGGCGGAAGACCTGTGACGACGAATACCGATGAAGTCATGGAATTTATCGAGTTATACTGCCATGTGGCATCTCGTGACATCGCCCAGGAGATGAGATTTAGTTACCAAACCATTTTCAACCATCTGCAGAAGGCTGGATACAAAAAAAAGCTTGATGTTGGGTACCGCATGATTTGACGCTAAAAAATCTTTTGGACTGAATCAACGCCTGCGATGTGCTTCTGAAACGGAACGAATTCGACCCATTTTTGAAGCGGATGCTGACGGGCAATGAAAAATGGATCACATATGATAACATCAAGAGAATACGGTCGTGGTCCAAGACCGCTGGACCGTCCCAAACAGTGGCCAAGTCGGAATTGATGGCCAGGAAGATTTTGCTGTGTGTTTGGTGGGAAAGGAAGGGAATCATCCACTACAAGCTGCTCCCATATGGCCAGACGCTTAATTCTACCATCTACTGTGAACTGGATCGCTTGAAGCAGTCTATCGACCAGAAGCGTCCACAATTGCGCAACAGGAAGGGTGTAGTGTTTCACCATAACAACGCCAGACCACACACTTCGTTGATGACTCATCAGAAGCTACGGGAGTTCGGTTGGGAGGTTTAGCCCGGACATAGCGCCAAATGATTACCATCTGCTTCTGTCGATGTCCAACGCCCTCGGTGGTGTAAAGTTGAACTCAAAAGAGGCTTGCGAAAAGTGGCTGTTCGAGTTCTTCGCAAATAAGGAGAAGGGTTTCTACGAGACGGGTATTATGAAGTTGCCGTTTAGATGGAAACAGATTATCGTACAAGACGGTGCATATATGAAGTAAATCCGACCACTGTAACACTTTTTATAAAACATTGAATGAAGATCAAAAAAGCAGAAGGGAGATATTTGACAACCTAATAATAACTATTCTAACAGTCTTAGACTAATTTTTAGATATGCATGTGACATTATATGGGAAGCTAAATTGTCGTAAAGAAGAAATAAAATTATGGAATATGTTATACAACATAAAATAGTTTTTAATTAGATAGCATTTCACATATACACTGAGAAGTAAACATTATTTCAAACCAGAATTTATAAATATGCATTTATTTATAGTTTTATAAGGTTTTTATAATTTATATAATATTAATTTTTCACCCATTAATCAAGAATGTAGTACGCTGGCAATGATAATATAGTTAAAAAAAAATATGTGTCAAAGACAAAAATATAAGTATAATGACAGGATATAAATTTACTGTAAAATAAAAGAAATACAACTACATATAATAAAAATGTATTTCGAATATAAATTTCAGTTTATATTTTAAATTTGCGGTATGATCTTCAAATCGGATACCGCTGTAATTAATCATCTAGTAAAGGATAATTTAATTATAAGTGAATAAGTGTGTGAAGCAATATCTTAATACTTACCAGAGATAATAAGCAGTGATTGCCGATGCCATATACGAAAGGCTCGACAATTTTCAAGCGCCGTGAACGTGCGCCCTCCATAAGGCCAACTGTTACATTAACGTGCCAACGCGACGTTCTGTTCAATGCGATGTTGCTGCTTTCATTTAAATCATACAGAGGCTAAGCCAATTAATATCTAATATGCGCACGAGCATCAGAAAGTAATTCAGACTCAAATTCTAATGCCAGCTTCATAATGCAGACGAATTTTTCATTTTGCAAAAAATCAAGATTTTCCCTTCATTGATTGTAGAAATTTCAAATTGAGTCTTATGATTTTGTGTCAAATTGGATATTCTATAATTAGTTTATAATCATTATTATTATTAATATTTAATGCTTATATAATATTGTCGGACCAGAAAGAGAAAACACATTAATTGGTTCAAATATTAAAAATATAAATAATAATATAAATCAAAAATTAAAATGTTAATCGGTTATGGGTTTTTTAAATTATAACTACAAGATATACCAAATTTGTAAATAAATAAGATCTACATTCTACAATGTTGTACAATTGAATGGAATTTTAAGTATTGTATTTTATACAATATGTAGAAACTAATAGCGAAATTATTCTGTTTTTTTATTAATAATATACAGTGGTTGTGGACATAACCTCACTTAACGTGGACATAACCTCACTGATGAAAGTATCTATTGAAGAAATTGTTAAAAATAAATTATCTGAATTATGTATATTATTGAGTAATTGCAATGATTTATTTTATTTTGAAAATTCTAGTATAAAAATTTAAAGAATATAATTAATCGTTTATAATGTTAAATATATATTATTTAGTATATATATCATTATATACAGAGCGGTTTAAAAAAAATTGTCAGATTGATATAAAAAAACTGATAAAAATTATATAGATAGATTACGTATAGATTTTGAGTTGTCTGCTTAGTAATATTATAGAAATTGATAAAAAAAAGGTTTTGAAACAAATTGAATAATAAATGTAGATCATTTCAAAATATAATACTTATTTTCCATACAATTTTTTTCACATCTAACACATTAGTTAAAATTTTTTCGCATCATAAATTTTTGATATCGTGAAAATGTCGAAATTTGAGCCGAGTCGACGTCATTTGCGGGAAGTTTCACTTTATTGGTTCAATTTGAAGAAATCTGCTGCCGAGACGCATCGACTGCTTCAGGAGGCTTATGGAGAAGATTGTGTCGATGATTCAAGTGTTCGCGGATGGTTTCGACGCTTCAAAAGCGGTGATTTCGACGTGGAAGACAAGGAGCGTTCCGGGCGGCCGCAAATCTTTGAAGATCGAGAATTGGCGACTTTGCTTGATGAAGATTCTTGTCAAACGCAAGAAGAACTTGCTGAAGCATTGGGAGTTGACCGAACAACCATTTCCAAGCGTTTAAAAGCCATGGGAATGATCCAAAAGCAAGGAAATTGGGTGCCGTATGAACTGAAGCTGAGAGACGTCGAACGGCGTTTTTTCACTTGCGAACAGCTGCTTCAGCGACATAAAAGAAAGGGTTTTCTGCATCGTATCGTGACTGGCGATGAAAAGTGGATACGTTACGATAATCCGAAGCGAAGAAAATCATGGGGACTACCCGGCCATGCATCATCATCGACGGCCAAGCCAAATATTCATGGCGCCAAGCTCATGCTCTGTATATGGTGGGACCAGCTAGGTGTGGTTTACTATGAGCTTCTGAAACCGAATGAAAGGATCACAGGCGAGGTCTATCGACGACAATTGATGCGTTTGAGCCACGCACTGCGAGAAAAACGGCCACAATACTCCGACAGGCACGACAAAGTTATTTTGCAACATGATAATGCTCGCCCACATGTTGCACCGCCGGTGAAAACATACTTAGAAACGCTCAAATGGGAAGTCCTACCCCACCCGCCGTATAGTCCAGACGTTGCTCCGTCTGATTACCATCTCTTCAGATCGATGACGCATGGCCTGGCTGACCAGCTTCCATTCCTACGAGGAAGCCAAAAAATGGGTGGATGACTGGATAGAGGCCAAACCGGTCGAATTTTTTCGCAACGGGATTCGTATATTGCCAGAAAGATGGGAAAAAGTTGTAGCTAGCGATGGCCAATACTTTCAATAATTCATTTGTAACCATTTTTTCACAATAAAGGCTCAAAATTTGAAAAAAAACGGGAAAGACTTATTCACATACCTGATAGAATTTTCAAAATAAAATAAATCATTGAAATGACTCAATAATATACATAATTCAGATAATTTATTTTTAACAATTTCTTCAATAGATACATCATAAGTGAGGTTATGTCCACAATCACTGTAATATTATTAGTAAAAAAACAGAATAATTTCGCTATTAGTTTCTAAATATTGTATAAAATACAATACTTAAAATTCCATTCAATTGTACAACTTTGTAGAATGTAGATCTTATTTATTTACAAATTTGGTATATCTTGTAGTTATAATTTAGAAAACCTATAACCGTTTAACTTTTTAATTTTTGATTTATATTATTATTTATATTTTTAATATTTGAACCAATTAATTTATTTTCTCTTTCTGGTCCGACAATATTATATAAGCATTAAATATTAATAATAATAATGATTATAAACTAATTATGCAATATCCAATTTAATACATAATCATAAGACTTAATTTGAAATTTCTACAATGAAAGAAGGAAAATTCGTCTGCATTATGAAACTGGCATTAGAGTTTGAGTCTGAATTGCTTTCTGATGCTCGTGCGCATATTAGGTATTAATTGGCTTAGCCTCTGTATGAATTAAATCATACAACTATATCGATATATATTTATTGCCGACATCACAACTCGTCTTCCAGACAAATGCACACATTAATTTATGCTGGCACAGCTGTGACGTCGCATTGTCACGTTAGTGTAACCCTATGGTTAGTATTAATGTAGCCCTATGGAGGTCGCACGTTCACAGCGTTTGAAAATTGTCGAGCCTTTCGTATATGGCATCGGTCATCTCTCCTTATTATGTCTTGTATCTGATATTGAATTACTATTAAAAAAGTAGTATTTTTAGTAGAAATTCTATTTAAGATTTTACGTGGGTGATTATAAATACGTACAGTCTAACGGTCACTATTATCATAGCATATTATTGTGTAAAGACTGTAAGATTGGTAGAACTATATATTAATTTAATTGACTTAATTAACAGTCGAAAAAAGTAAAATTTACAATAAAATAAGTGTTGGTCCAGAGGTACTTTTGTTTAGTAATTGTAGTTCAGAATCTTTGGTGTTTTACCATACAAAAAATCGAAATAGTATATGTGACTGAGAGACAGTTACGCGTGGCTATCTTTTTAGCTCAAAGACTTTTGTATTTGGCCATTTATAATCATCTAATAATTATATATTGTTGCGGCCAGCAACCATGCATGTATTTTTGATGTAGGCCAAAATCGTACGGCACGTCATTATGTATATTTCCCGACGATTTTAAACGGGGGGAAGTAAGCAACGGAAATCGGGAGGGAGGAGAAGGCAGTACGGTATTAATAAGGAGAGGGAGCGAAGAAAGTGCAAGAGGTATGGCAACGCTATACGCCGCAAAGAAAATATACGTTGTATATACAGTCTCCAGAAAATTCCAGTATAATCCCTGGAAAATTTTGGAGACGTATAAATGGTATACAAGGGTATTCGCCAGTGTATATAGGTGACTAACTGCGGAGCTCGCGCCTCCCTCCCCCAATAACAGTCCGACCAGATGCGGCCTGAACCGTATAGCTAGGCCGCAGGTCCGTCCGTGGCGCATACTGGCCGCGCCGAAATTACGACTCGGACTGAAATGCGCCTCTCTACATCCTCCGTAGGAAAGTTGGAAGATAGCGGAATGCGCGCTAGTGCGTCATTTATGACCATCCTTTGTATAAAAAGTATGAAATCCGAGAGGCCGCCGAATATCACCAACGGTTTTGACGAATGCAACTTAACAGAGAGTTTTAAAATATATGATGAAAACCCGGAGCCGAAGAAAATATTATTTTGAAGAAAATTCCAGAATAAAATATGAAAACGTCCATCTGCGCGTAGTTTATTACTATTATTATTACTATGTTTATTATTATTATTACAATTGTTATTATCATTACTTATTATTATTATTACTTTTACCATTGTAATGTAAAATATATATTTATAATCTATAATTTTTACCGATTATTTAATATTTTGTTGTTTTACTATATACTCAATAGTATACGTTATAATTAATTATTATAATTATTATTATTATAGTTATTATTAATATTATCGTTCTTATTATTTACGTATTTATGATCTATAATTTTTACACAGTATTTATGATTTTAATTATTTTACTATATTAAATAGTATATGTTATAATCAATTATTATAATAATTATTATTATTAATTATTTTTTTATTGCAAGATATGTGTTTGTAATCTACAATTAGTACCAATTTATAGTTACTTACAATTAATACTCCTACGTTGAAGAATATTTATATGAAAATATTTTAGATTTTATACTGTACCGATCTTTATAATTACTAAATAGCAAATATTATTTTATCTATCTATAATATTTGTTGTTATTAATATCGATGATATAAATCTTTTATATTTATTATTATTATTTCTCTATACGTATAATTATTTAATAACGTTTTATATATGTATATATAACATAAATAACCTTTTTAATTATTCTTCTCAGTTTTATTTTGAATATATATATATATATGTATATATATATATATATATATATATATATATATATATATATATATATAGAACTAAGATAAATTTAAGGAATTGTAAGAGATGAACGGACGGCTTTTTCTATGAAGAAAAAACGTCCCTTTATCTCCCCCACCACGATGAAATTTCGGACTATAAATACGGGCCCTGAAAACTGCAGAAGGCAGACTGCCAACCGTGTTCGATCAGCGCGTATCTTAGAGTTTTATAACAGATATATAGAATTAATAAAAAGTAAGTGAACCTAAATCTCGTTGCGTCGTTTTTCTTTTCAATCCGTAAAACACGCGCTCATCATTAGGTCGGGGGATGCTAGTCTTTGGAGGCACGAAATTGTCTGGAAATTGTCGCTGGACATTGCAGTCGCCGCTAAAGTTTAGCGCGGATAGCTAGAGAGGTGGACTAGAGGCCGAGGAAGCACGCGCCCCTACTACCTCCTAGAGAATATCAGATTCGTCGCTGCCCTGATATTCAACCAGTCGTGTTCGAGCTGCCGCGAGTGTCGCCCTCACGAACGGCGAAATTACGGTAACGCGCCGCGAATACACAATCTCGCGATCCGCCCCGCGTATCCCTGGCTTCAGCGCTAAAGCGTGGCCAAAAAACTAGGGAACAACCAGCGGAAGTCAACTGCCGTAAATCGCCGTTGTAACGTCCGTGTGATTCCAACGCTGTTGGACGTCACAATATGTTAATGGTTATATTTTCTATTTATTGGAATTAATTTTATTAATTTTGTAAATGAGGGATCGTTTGACCTTTATTTTATTTTAATGTATTTTAAATTTTGATATTTATTGATCATTTGATTTGTAAGTTGGAGAAACATTTTGTATATTAATTATATAGTTTGTTTATTATAGTTTTAAATTTAACTTTATTATAAAATTTGATTGAATAATATGCATTTATAATATATTATTATTATTTTTGTTATTAATTTTAATTAACTTTCTTCTGCTCATTCTATAAAAATATAATAAATAATAACATCTTGAAGTTTAAGCTCATTTAATCTGCCAATAATCTTACAGCGCCATACCTAATATTAGGAACAGTATTACGTCAGAAAAATTAACTCTGAAGTTTTTGCTTGTAATAATGTGCAATACATTACAATACATACAATACATACAATGCATACATGCAATGCATACGTGCAATCATGAACTGAAATATTTTTTTCCAAAAACTACGTATTATTTCACCTTATAAGAAAAAAACATTTATAACTTCTTTTTTTGTCTCGCTGTCTCTGTCTCTCGCTTTCTCTCCCCTTACTCTCCTTCACACTTTCGCGTAGTACAGGCAACCTTTTCGCCAGACAAAGGCACAAGTTGGGACAAAACAGGCCAAACTGACATATGAAAAGAAAAGAACAATTGTTACTTATTATATCCAATATAGATATATATTGTTTTAATATACGTATAAAGTATAGAATTCTCCTTTTAAGAGTTTTCGTTTAGTAGATGTATAAAATATTTTATAAAAACATAAAATATTTACGATATAATTTGTCCCTCTGGGATATTTTATACTTCTTTGACTTAATATATAGTAATTAAATATTTGATTCTCTTTGCCACTTTCAACAATCGTCATTTATTTTACGATTATACTGCCTTTTTGCTGATACAGTAATATTTAAGGTTATAATTTATAATATATAATGTATAAGTTATAATAAATTATTATTATTATCATTATTATTATTATTATTATTATTAACTAGCTTATTTTTATCCCAGATGTCGTATATCCACTGCTCTCAAAATATCTTCATTTCCCAGGTAAAATAGTGTTGACTATCTATTCATTGTAATTTCATTTGCAATACCCATTAATAACTTGAAAATTAATTCCGGCTCAAAATGTCAAATCAATATCGCCTTGTCAAAGCAGCAAAATTTTTGAATTGTATCATCGTTAGTTAATAATGCTCTACGGTCGATCTTTATGACGGTAAATAATCGGTCATGAATTATGTTCTGTAACAGTCGAGGTTCTATCAAGAAAAAATGAGCTTTACGTTGTGATGTTGTGGCCATTGCCCTGGCTACCAACACAGAATATTTTAACCACACGCAGCACCTACCTGCTGGATTCTCTGGCTGCTGATGACCCGTCCTCTGTCTCTACGAGGGGGTCTGCTGATGAAAGCGGGGTAACGCTAAAGTAAGAAAAGGGGGAGCGGCACTCAATAAATCAACGCTTCGATCACCGTAATCCCTTCAATTATTATAAAGAAGAACGTATAATACTCTTCGTCTGTACTCTCTCTCTCTCTCTCTCTCACTCTCACACATACTCGTATCCGCGCAAAGACACTCTTGGGCTCGCCGTGCACACACTTTCTATCTCACTCACACTCCCGAGTTTCACTATTCGGTTCTCTCTCTCCCGCACTCAGCTCGCGGCCTCTGCTAACTCGCTGTTGCCTCTTCTTCGCGGACGATACCTGCGTCCTCGTAGTCATTGCTTGTTTCGCGCGCGCGCGTCTTCCGCTCGTGTACACGCCGCCCTCACGCTGCGGTCCGTGGGCTGGGTTACTCTACGCGGTCACCTGCCGTCGGTAATCACCGTGCGAGCCTGTCACCGCTGTCGTTAGAAGGCGCCAACAGGTGCTCACTCTTCCTCTTTTCCTGGAGGCTAGGTGTATTCGGCTCGGATGAGCCTGGGTGTCCCTCCTCGCGTCCGGGCTGGTGGTGATCGGCTCGGGTGAACCGCTGTCGTCCCTCTCGCTCTCTTCCTCTCGGGGGTCGGCCCTGCGAACGACCAGCTAGGTCGTCGGCTTCGCGGTTATCTCACGCTTTTTCTACACGAGCACTTGAAACGCGTTTCCAGCTCGAATATAGTCTCTAGGATTCCGTAAAAACTCCGAATACTCAGATATGAAGGCAGAAAACCCGGAAAACTCTCTCTACCTCGACGGCTCAATAAGCAATAATGTCTGTTCTGTGCGTTTCTTCTCCCTTCCCCCTCTCTCCGCCGGGTCCTGCTCGTTTCACTCGCTCTTTCACGCGGCGGCGGCATACGCATTTCGCTCTATCTGCCTATACGGCGTGTGCACGCGCATCGCTTCGGACTCGTTACCTTTGATCCAATCTTCCTGCTGTGGCTTAGTTCGGCGGCCCCTCGAAAGAAGGAGAAAATGGAAATTAGTCTCGAATACGCACACCTTCTTCCGAGATACCCGGGGCAGGGGCCGTCGTTCATTGTGACCTTCGTCACAATGTTTATTCAGCGCGTGTTTCGTTTTCCAGAGTATGGTATTTACATTCTATTGAATAAATTTTATTAGTGCAATAATACGAGCAGAACATCTTGTATTTCAACGGAAACTTGAATTAACCATCTTTTCTTTATACTTCCAGCAGCACTATTCTCTTGCATAAACAGTGACGAGAGTGCCTCAGGCTTAAAAATCGAAGTTTCAGAACTGCTTTTAAATCAACTTCTATTTGTATATGTACGAATTTGTGTCCATTTCTCTTCTATATCTTTAAATAAATCTAATGATGTATTCGTAAATAAAGATACTACATCCAATGAAATCTTATAGTTATATATCTTATAGTTATATATCTTATCTATAGTTATATATCTTATAGTTCGGAATATTAATATCTTTAACTGTTTCATAAAAACTCCAACGATCTTTAATATAAGACTTGATTTTCCGAACTATCTTAGCTAATATAATTGATAAAAATTTTGCACTATTATATGTTGCAAAATTAAATTACGCTATTATTATCCTATAGGTCAAATGCTCTTTGTGAATTTTGGGAGCCCCATAACATTTGGCTATGTACCATTTTCGCATTTTAAAGGTTGTGTTATTAATATAAGATTTATTTTTCTATTCTTTTACTAATTCTTTCAATTTATTTTGTAGCCCATTAATATAAGGTTTCTCAATTTTCTTGTAAGTTATGTCATCCTCTAACATCATTTTAATTATATTAATATATTTTTTTGTCAGATGCTACTGTTACATTTCCTTTAACTGCATTTTAATGTAGTTCAATAAAATATATGTAATCAAATATTTGTGTTCTTATTTAAGATTCTTGACTGTTTTGTATTCATGTATGATGTTACTATTGAATAATTTCGAAATCTATTTTCTTTTTTAAAATAATTAATAATATTTACATCTTTCTATTTACATTATAGCAGCTAATAATAATATTTTCTACGTCAGTGATGTTTTTTTGAATATGATGTTCCAAATTTTGTACCTTTTCAAAGAATATTCACAGCTTCTTTTGGTATGATAATATTTGTTAATAATTTTTAAGCCAATTTTTTTTTTATTATACGTATTACTTGTTTGAGTGAGTTATATTTTTCAAATGTTCAAATTTACATTTTAGTTTTCTTCTGTTTTTGTATTTTATTTTATTAAAATATTTGTTTTAACTAGAAAGACGTCTTTTAAATCATCGTTTTCTAAATGTTTCTTTAAAATAATGTTTTTTTTTAATAAAGATTTTAATAATTTTTTAATATCATAATTTTTAGATCTGATTTAAATATTGATTAATTTGTTTTTAAATTAGAACATATTCTTTCTAAATCTGTTTTATCGTAATTATATATAATTACAGGGGTATATAATGTAGCAGGCTCGGTTTTTTATTTGAGTTTAGTGCCTGAGGATGAACCGTAGCCTTTCGAAACGTCGGACAGTAAAGGTGAGAATAAGGTGGTGATGACAGTTAGCTGGTCTAACTAGTATCACTAACATAGAATATAGTTTAATATTTTTATTAATTTTATTTTATTTTATTATTATTTTATTTCAGATTCTACGGAGCTGATAATAAACAAGGGCAGTTTTATAGGAATATTTTCGGCTAATTAGACTTAATAATCACACGTAAAAATTCTGCATTCTTAAAAAAAAACTAATAGTCGAAGATAGTGTAGGGACAAACCTAGAATATTATATATATATATATATATATATATATATATATATATATATATACGGTCACCGTGTTCTAGAAATAAACGCAACGATCGAACGGTCGCTTGATTACGCGAATAGATGCAACGGTCGCACGTTAGTGATAGAGTGCACACCATTAACTGTAAAAATATAATGGATTTAACGTGGATTGCGACAGCTAGTAAAATGAAATTACAAGTAATCAATTCCATTTTTAATAATTATTTAATATAAGAAAACTACTACATAATTACTAATAATAATGAAAATCCACGATGGTTTTCAGCAATTTTCGATAACTTTTTGTATATTTTATCATACGTTATCTTGTGGGTCTCAGATCGGCTGAATTGTGAATTGAATCGAGAATTGCTATCCGATCTCTCGCGTTACCGCGGACGGAACCAGAGTGCATTACTCAGCTTGTACGTCCATGTGTTGCCGCGGAGTGTTCGAGCCAACAAAATTAACTGACTCGAGCCGAACCACAGAACACGGGCATACCCCCGTGCAGCGTAATAACGCACACTCGGCCGATGCTGTACTAGCGACCATAGTTACGAGCCGTGTCGCGTCGCACAGGTGCATATTTGGCAGCGATCAATAGAAATACTGAATATGGTTAACAAGCACAATAGATAAGTAAATAAATTGAGTACACGGCTCTGGGTCTAACCTCCAGTTTTCCGAAGAGGCAAATGGAATCGCGTTTTTGAACCAGTTGACATGGTTGTGCTATAGAGTGAGCGTCTGTCAGACGCGCCGTTGGCACGCACCTGCCAACGCACGATTGCGCAGGCGAGACCCGTACAAGCGGGAGCCGTTACATTTGTTCTGCACTGTGCAGAAATCTTATCTAGACCGCTTTCACTACGTGGAAATATAGTAATACCTTCTACCCTTTAGTATAGTTGCGCAAGGTACACTACTGCTAGACAGAGAAAGCGGTTCTGTCCCGGCGAAGCCACTGCGGATCTCTGCGTATACCTTGCCTCATTGTAAGCCGGACTCTATGAGCAACTGTGTCTTAAAAAAGCACCGACAGCTTGCGGACTAGTCAGGGCTAATCGTTTCAATGGAAAGAAACAAGATTAGTAGGAATCGCAGCGGAGCATTCTATTCACGTCTACAACTGTCCGCGTAAGGCGAACTCTACCGAACCAACTGCGATCATACATGATGAATAACGAGATGCAGGAGCTATTAAAGCTTTGCCATGACACGCAGTAACGTGTTGAGATCTTAGCCAACAAGAACGCCGCATTACGTGGTTGCCTGGACGATATTAACGAACGGGTGCGCGAACTTGAGCCCGCCAAGCAGAATGGGCTGTCAGAACGGGATTCGACTAGCTAAGCATCAATCGGCAACAGCGATTCTCCCATGATCGCAAACATAGTTCAACCAAACATCCGACGGCGTGATTTTCATTTGCTAGGGTTTAAAACTGATAGGAGGGATAATTTGTCCTGCTGAAACGTGAAATCATCCCGGAATACGCTTTATCCATCGATACAACGATTTACGATCGAAAACCCAGCGAGATACTGTCGGAGATGGTGAACCTCGCGGGCAACCAGATCCACTTGGACACGGTTCCGTACAGATACAGATGTTAATAGCTAAGGGAGAAAATAACCTAGCCGTCGCGCACGTCGACAAGATTTATGAGATCGCGTAAACATGCGAGGAAGGTTACCCTGTCATGCAATGAGATGCGAAATACACGTGCGATCCTTCATGCGCATTAGAGCGCGCGTACGAGACAATAGAACGTCTCACGTGAATAATAGAAACGAATAGTAGCTGCCGATACTTGAACGCGTCAAGCACTTGCTCACACATCGTATCTCTCCGTGAAGGACGCCGAATCCAATTTATCTTTTCTCATAAATACGGGTGCCGAGATCTCAGTTCTTCCGCGCTTCAGCGGATCAGATACGAACGCCGGTGTATTAAAGCGTTACGTCGTGAACGGCTCTACAATAAAAACCTACGACACCCAGAAAGTCACCATCGACCTAGGTGTAGGACGTGGTATGCCTTAGAATTTCATCGTGACCAAGATGGAAAAACGAATTATAGGCAGCAACTTCCTTAGAAAGTTTCGTACCAGAGCTGAAACTTCGAACGTCAATCTACAATCCCACTAAAATGCGTCACCAAGATCGTGGCAAATTTCACTGTGCATATCATCGACCAAGCCGGGGTCTATCGGAGGTCATCGAGAAGTTTCCCAAGGTTACCGGCCTCGAACAAGGCGCGAAATGGAAAAATCATGAGGTATTTCATTACATCTAAACTACCGAACTCCCCCTGTGAGCCCACACGTGCGCAGGCTATCTCCGGAGAAGCTTCGTGCCGTGAAAAGACAATTTGACGAGTTGCTCGCGCAAGGCATATTCGAACCTTAGAAACATCCGTGAGTGGGCCCACTTCACCTCATTCGCACGAGGGACGGTTAGTGGCGCATATGCGGGAACTATAGACGTCTAAAGAGTGTTACCGTTATAGATAGGTACCCCATTCCGCAAATCCAGGATTTTTCCAATTTTCTCGTCAGAAAGATAATTTTTACTAAAATCGATTTATACGCCGCTTACTACCAGATCCCCCACGCGGACAAGGACAGGACAAAAACCGTTGTAATCACATCGTTCGGAATCTTCAAACAAAATCTGATGTCTTTTGGTTAGCAAAATGCAGGTCAAACTTTCTAGCGCTACATCAACAGCACGCTGAGAGACATAATATACGCCTTCGTCTTTCTGGATGATAGGCTTATCACATTTAGCAGCTAAGACGAGCACAAATGCAATCTAGAAAAAGTGCTGACTAGGCTGGAGAAATATTTTCTACGCCTGAACTTAGATACATACTGCCTCCGGCAGGAGCTCGAGCTTTAAGGGCACACTGTAAATCAACAAGGATTCATCCCCAGCGTCGAGAAACTCGAAATGCCGAGTCCGAGGAATCATTCGAGAAGTACAAGAAATCTGTGCTTGACGTCGCCGAAATCGAATTTTCCGATGAAAACGAAGAGATACGCTTCGTAACGAATGCATCCAATATCACGATGGAAGTTGCCCTGGAACAGAAGCGAAACGGTACATGGTGACCGCTAGTGTTCTTCTCCAGGCCATTTAACAAAGCACAAGCAAAATACGCAACGATAGACACGAACTAACCGCGATCTTTTTCGCCGTCCAAAAATTTTTTTATTATCTGGAAGGTCGAGAATATTGAGAATATATCGCAGATCCAAGACAAAGCTTCCGGACAGCGAAGTAGGGAGCTGAATTTTATATGAGAGTTCAAGACGAAAATCGTGTATCGCGCCGGTGATGAGTGCGTCGTGGCCGACGCTCTATCGCGTATCGATAGTTTTAGAGTTTTGGAGCATGTTCGATTGGAACGACGCATGAAACCGTTACGTGGTTTAGTAGATCGCCGGCAAACATGACTCAGAACTCGAGCTGTTCAGGATACTTGGCGATCGCAATCACCCCCTCAAATTGAGGCAGCTGACGTTTAATGACGAGAAGAATATTTCTTTTTATTGCGACATCTATGATTCGCCCATATATTCCAAATCGCTACGCGAATTTTGTGACTTATTTCGCAACAGCGCTCACTCAAGCGGCAAAGTAACCGACCGTTTCATACGGAAATAGTACGTGTGGTCGAATATCAGCCGCTTCTCGATAATTTTATCGTCCCGGACGTGCCACTCAAACACATCCACATCGACATAGTCGATCCCCTAACCTCGCAAAATGACTATCAATATATATTAACTATGGTCGAACGTTAATTACAATGACCCGAGCAGTGCCGATCGTCAATACTACCACACGAATCGTAGCCGAAGCAATAGTCCAGCACTGGATCCCGGGGTACGGAACCCCCGAGGTAATTATCACCGACCAAGGACGACAGTTCGAATTGTGTCTATTCGACGAAATGATGTAATATAATTCGCACCACTTCGTATCACCCCGTCGAAAACGGTATAGTATAGAGATGGCATCATGACCTCAAGGCCGTTCTCATGTACCAAAGCGAAAGTACGGAGTGATGTAAAGCATTACCAATGGTACTCCTATACACCAACAAAGGGGTTAGTCCCTAATTACTGCAATCGAATAGCTGATGTGGCCACTGTTAATGGACTTTTACAATTATTCCATTAAAGGCTGGTGGTCTTTAATGGAGCCAGAATCAAGCCTTAATAGGATGCAGGAGGGATTTTTGGTGAGGCCGATGATCTTTAACGGAGTGTCACACAACCAGAATCAAGTCTCACCAGAAAAAAAGGAAGAGTTTTAGTGATGCCGCTAGTCTTTAATGGAGCGCCAGGCAACCAGGATCGCGACTCTACTATTCAGGATTTTGGGACGGGCAGGATTAACTAGAGCTTTGGAATGGGGATAGCTCTGGGTGCTTCTTTCGGCCGTATCGCCTAGAGAATTGCTTTTGGGGCCAAAATAAACTAGTCCTTTTCTACACAAAAACTAAGACGATCAGGTGTTTACTCCACTATTCGATTAATTTCGTATCGAATCGCCGAAAAATAATAATAATAAGTTTACAGTAAGACATTGATAATAATCGCATTAAATTATAATAATTATAATGCTAATTTGCGATTTTGCCCTTGAGGACGCTCGCATTTGTATAATGATTACAGCGCTCTCTTGTAATTCTTAATTGAATGCTCTCAGATATTTATTTAACAATAGTAATAATAATGATAATTATCATAACAAATTATAATAATAATAACACCAATAATTAAGTAGGTATTTTCGTCCTTGGAGACATTCCTGTTGCTATAGTATTTATTATAGTATATAAGTTATTATTGTCATAATTTCGGCGCTGTTTTATAATAATACTTCTTAATTTTGTTCGTCGTATTTTACATAATATTTAATTATTATAAAAGATTATAATTATAATAATCATTATGTAAATAATAATTAATTATATACTTTTATCCTTAGGGTCTCACATACACTTAATTATTTATATATTTATAATCATATTTATTTGCACATATGCTTTTATATGTTTGCTAAATATTAAATCATATAAAAGTATCAGAAACGAGAGTTTTATATTATTTAATAAAAATAGGGTGCTCAAAATACAGTAGCTAGTGTTTACTGTATTCCGAGTTCATAGACACGAGGGCTGGAGCGCGAGACATCTTTTCCACCCTGGCTGCCGTGCATGACTTATCATCACGGGGCAGGTACATTCGATATTCGCGCTCGTATTATTTTGATTCTTGCGTGTCATACGCTAATCGGGATCATTGCCGGATGATTTTAATTTCGTAATTCAATTTTGAATTAAAGTCTTGCGCGTAGTAGGCTGTACAGCCTGAATTTTTTATACGAATCGAACGAATGGCAAAACTCCCATAACTATAACAAAATTATGTTTTCAAAGCCTTGTTGACAGGAATAAAAATAATAAAAACTTATATTCAGGATTAAAGCATATACTACTCAATCCATCAAATTTTCCACTATATTATTTTTTGACGTTACAATTCATGACAGATTACGATTTTTAATTATCGTAAACGTCAGATGTATTTAAAATTATTACTATGCTAAGAACAAATGAAACTCAGTTAACTATTATACTTTTGTTAAACGTTGTGTTTTTTGCTTTTCCTTAGCATTAAAGGTAATGCGTATTTTTGATTTGAGATTTACATAAGCTTTCTGTCGTTGATAAGCTATAGTTCTTTTGAAGAGTCGCCATTGCTTAGTCCCCGTATTCACCAGATTTGACCCCCTGTGACTTTTTCCTTTTTCTGAAACTCAAAAATCCGCTTCGGGGAACGCACCATGAGTCCATAGTAAATATTGCCAGACAAACTTTCTCCGTCCTAAACAAACAGGTGACAAATACACACCAATAAGATATGGCACTTAAATTTTACACGGACATCAAGACAGGTTGTACCAATATAGGAAAAAAGAATTTTAGTTTTTGCATCAGCATGAGTTTAAATGCACCAGTAGTATAAGTACCAATTGATGTAAATTTCAAAATTATTACTCATTATTATTCAAGAAAAAAGTTGTTTATTAAAAGTGTGCCTTTGCACTCGCTTAAATATAATCTATAATATAGAAATTATTTAGTAGATAACGTGGGAATACAATACTATGAAAATATAATGTAAAAATTATTTTCACATGTACTTGTAGGCCTGTTTTTAGAAAGCTTATAGTAATTTAAATGGTTACAAAATATTGAAGAATAGTGCCTTTTTCTGAAGAGTACGCAAAATAAACTATTTCCATTTCAATTTCCAGTCCAATGAATAAGTTTAAATTAATTAATGGTGGATTGAACATTTACGAATGTTTGTAAAATGACATTAAATAATTTACTATATTTTTATCAACATAAATACTTTATGTTATCAAAAAAACTTAAATCTGCTACAACATAAAGTAAGTCCAGTTAAATTACGAAACAAAGAAAATGACTTTGTAGTAACATTTGTTGTCTTCAAAATTTTTAAATATACATCATTTTGTAATATATATTTTGTTATATTATTTTTTATAAAATAATTTATTGTCAGTAGATAAATTTACATTATTCTTCTTAAATTTTGTATTTCACTATCTTCTACTTGATATAATATATAAATGCTAAGATCATTATGATCTTTGCTTAACAGCTAATTGTATTAACATTTGAAAAATCATTATTACTCAGATCCGGATTTACATTTTGATCACATTACAATTACTTGGTCATATAAATATTCAGTATTCTCACCAGATTCTGTTAGTATTCATTTGATGGAAAGTAAAATTATTTGAAACTAAAAACTGGTTTTGAATTGATTTCAAAATAATTTCAAATAATTTTGTTCATAAATGATTTCGATTATTTCAAGTCATTTAAACAGATTTCTAATGATTTTCAAATGACTGGTGTAAGAGAGTAAGAGTATGATTTCACATAGTGAACAGGTACGCTATTATATCGGTAGTTATTTTGCAATTGAAAAAATGAAATAATGCAGTATCTACAATTCTTTTTTTTACCAAAAAACTTTGCAAAGACGAACCCGCATATACACGCCAAAATAATTTTTTAATTATATTTCGATAGTACTTTATTTCGACATCATTAATAAGTGAGTGCATAGACACACTTTTAATAAGTCACTTTTTATTGTATAATAAATAATACTTTCGAATATTATACGAATTGGTACTGATGCATCTTTACGTATACTTGACTATGTAAAAATTGATTTCAATACTTTCTTTTGTTTGAATTAGAAACAATTAAATATAATCTTGAGATGTCATTTTATTAGTATTAGGAGGCCAACTTAGTTTTCGATCTTTTTAACGACAAAAGCACATTTATGCTGAAAAATAGATACACGTTAGTTTAATCAAAATATTTTCCGTCATTTTCTACTATTTTCCCATCTTTCTGGCACTATGGCGATACCGTGGCGAAAGAACGATAGCGGCTTCGAGGCGATTCAATCATTCACAATTTTCGCACTTCTTCAACATGTCGGAAGTGCGCATCAACAAGGTCTTCCTGCATCACTCTGAATAGGTGGTAATCGGAAATAGCTATATCTGGCGAATACGCTTGGTGCGGCAACGCTTCCCATTCGAGCACCAACAGGGAGTTTTGGGCGGCTTTCACAACATGTGGCCCATCGTTTTCATACAAGAGAATGACTTTGCGCCTATTGCTCGCGATTGCTGATTTAGGTTCGATCAATTTCTGTTGCAAATCATTCAGTTGACGTTGGTATATTTCGTAAGTGATGGTTTCATTCAGTTTTAGCAGCTCGTAGTACAGCACACCCTGTTGGTGCCAACAAATACACAGCAATACCTTTTCGCCGTGTATGTTTCGTATTGTTATCGATGTGAACGGTTGGCTTAGACCTATCCAAGACTTTTTGTGCTTAGGATTTTCATAGTGGATCCACTTTTCATCACCACTCAGAGTACGGAACAGAAGACTCTTTTTTGCCTGGCAAGCAAACATAGTGCGATGTTGTATCAATACATAATAGCACTTTCGGTCAAATCGTGTGGCATTCATTTCCCTTCTTTATGAATCTTTTCCATCATATATAAACGTTTGCCAACTACTCTGTCACTGGCTCTCATCTTATTAGCTAGCTCTTTCTGAGTTTGAACTGAGTTTTCGTCCAATAATGCTTGCAGTTGATTATCTTTAAACTCAAAAATACTAGATCCGACACATCTGACTTTTCTTACGATTTATATCACCATCTATATTATAGATAGATCGAAGTCTATATTATATATAAATATATAAGGAAATCTATATTATATATAGATATATACTATATCGAAATATATTTGTAGAAGGAATATAAGTATTATTTGGGATAAAGAAAATGAAATCAGTAAACAATCTAAATACTCTCAAAATGAGTAAAAAATATATTTACAAAGAAAACTGAAAACAACAGTTCCAAAAAATAAATGTACCAGTATAGGATGATTGCGACCGTAGGTAGCTCGCAAAGAGACCCAACGTTATCGATCCGTAGTTAAGGTAAAATTCTTCACTGACAAATTTTTCACGTTTACACTACGCTTGGTTTCTCCCACTTCTACTTAACAATCTGGAATCCAAATGTGCGTGAATTACTCAGGGAAATTTTCTTGTAGTTTTTCGCTCATTTTTTTTATTACTCCGTCAGAACCTTATAGTCGAATAGTCGGAAGGACCAAAACTATCTAAAACTGCAATGCACCCTACCATAAAACTAATTCGTCACGCACATTAAATAAATAACCATGCTTTAAAAGAGATTAAAAACAATTTTTTCGCACATTTTATTTTTATATGATTATAATTTAGCACCTGTTGATCTCTTTTTTATATCACTGCTCACGTTTCCTTAGATAAAATGCGACAGTATTTATAGATGTTAAAAATAAAAAATTCAAAATAATTGTTTAATAATAATTTGCTGGAGTAATAAGCCACTATACTTTCTATTAATCAAATAATGATATAGTAATCAATATATAATAATCAATGACAGATTTCCATATACATGTTTAATAGCAGACATTTAATTTAAAAGATTCCAGTTTAACATTGTCGAGAGAAATACTATCGGACATTTCGGCACGCGTACATTTCGTTTATACTCATTTGTTTGTATTGTCTGTTACGTCGGCAACCGACTAATGAAAAAAAAGAGAAAATAATAATATTAAAATTTGATAGAAGCCGAGCCGGGCTCGGTGCAGTAACCTTCGGTGTCGCGGCTTTGCGCGGCGAGGCACGGGTTCTTGAACTCATACGGAAAATAAAAATTTTCCTATGAGAAACCGCTAGGCATCGCGGCGCCGAGCCGCGTCACACCGCTCTGTTTAGGCGCAATACCTGGCGTGGCTACCGATATTCTTAACTCCGAGATGTGCCCTTATCTCCCCCACATATTTTTAGACGGAGTCAACAGATTAGAGAAATTCCAAAGAACTTTCTCTCATCTTTTGACTCTAACTAGAGAATTATAAAAATAAAAATATAATTCAAAATATATATATACGCTTATAAATATATATACTTTTATAAATTTAGAAAGAAAACTGCGCATACATTGCATTATAATTTAAATATATACATGTGTACATGTGTGTATGTACACATAAGAGATTTGAAAATATATTTAAATAAGATAATAAATCTAAGATTTTTATACATATAAAAATCTTAAATATTTATAAGCATCTAGCTGTATATATACTTATATTATAATAATAATGTCACATAGACATGTTTTTATGTTGCAATTACAATGCTCAATTGCACATACGTATATGGGTATGTCTCTATGCATATATGTGTATGTGTTTATACGTATATGTATTTGTATATATACATATATATATATATATATATATACATATATATATATATATATACATATATATATATATATATATATATATATATATACATATATAATAATAATAATAATAATAATGTCATCTAAACATGCTTTTTTATATATCACAATGCATAATTGCACACACGTATATAAGTATGAGTATATATTATGTCTATGAATATATATATGTATATGCATATATGTATGTAAGTAAGCGTATGGCTCTATGTATATATATATATATATATATATATATATATATATATATATATATATATGCATAGAAAAATAAATAAATTATATACGAATAATGTACATACATTAATGCATATGGATTAGGTATTACACACACACACACACACACACACACACACACACACACATACATATATAAGGAAAAAGAATATCATATGTATGAATATATATATATATATATATATATATATATATATATATATATATATATATATATATATTTACATACATAGACTCGTGTGCCATCCCACATGAGGAAAATGTATAAATAGATTTATAAATATAATAAGTTTAATATAAACCCCTGCGTACATTTATATTTAATAGAAATTAATAATAGAAATAAATATATAAGATAAATATATCAAATAAGTATGTAAATAACCATGCGAATTCCTGTGCATGTGCAAATGCACATATATTATAAACTATTAGATTAAATAAGAACATAAAAAGAAAAAAAACAACCTTTTAAAGGAATCTGTAGTTGCAATAATAACATTATTAATACTAATAATGTTCTTATTGTAACACAACATTTTCACCGGAAAGCGAAAAAAAATAATTATTTATAAAAAACTTCCAACTTTAATTTGTAATTTGATACTCCCAATGCCATCTAGGAGAGAAAGAGAGAGTTCAATTTTTATCAGCTACGAGCCGCCGAATTTTCCGGGCCGCTCCACTATATAAGAAGCAGGTTTCCACGCACTCAGACACACCTTTTTTTCAATCCACTCAAGAGACACGTTTTAATCCATTCAAGATACACACACGTTTCCCACTCAACACAGATAATTCAGCAGACGGTCCAGTTCACAGTTCTCTACGCTATCCATCAGTATCAGCATCAGCATCAGCATCAGTTTCTCTCTCTCTTTCTCTCCAGTGGACCAGAGAAAAGTAAATGGAATAAAATTCATTTTAAATTAAAACTCTTTTCTATTTTCTTTTATACACCACCCTCCCCCTATCCAGTTCTATGAGTGGTCCTCTCCAAGTTGGAGGACCTAAGGAACTATAATCCCAGTCACTTCAAAAGTTTTTAAAAAACCTTTTTTTTATTGAGTTAGGGAACCTGATCATTCAGGCTAAGGCGGTTTGAATTGTTTTCTGAAAGGAACACGATTCAAATCAAATATAAGCCTTGGACTGTGACCAGGCTTAAATCCAGTTAGAAAAATAAAATCAATAAAAAATATATTAATATAACCTAAACTCTCTTCCTAAAAAAAAGATAAAAGTATTTAATTAATAAAGTAGCAGAAAAATCGCGCGACATTCCCGAGCCTTTGGAGTTAATTCTTCAGGCTCGAAAACTGCTCAACCATACCTGCGTGTGTACCCAGAAAGGTGCATTCGCAGGTTAATAAGGTAAAAGGACGACGGCGTTCTAATTCCGACGTCGCATGTCACAGGTTCCTTATTTTTTAGGTTTTCACAATTTCCCAAATTTTCACGTACAGTTTCTATATATGGTTTTAATATTTTATGTCCAATACACGTATATTTAAATCAGGAAAATTTATTATTTCTAGTTAGTGTGTGTATAATATACCACAGTTAAAATATCTTCTTCAAAATCTCTATAAGGGCAATTATTTTTAATTGCATAAATTTCTTGAAAATAACTATATATTCGCGTTCAAGTTATGCAGCATGCCGATCCGGCACCCACGCGATAGTTCTCAATCTCCCAGTAATAGGAAAATCAATTTTCTGCGATTGTAAGTGATAGGCTCATTCTATTTTGAGATTATCAACCTAATCAATAAACATATCCAACCCGTTATATAATATAATATATTAACTACAATAATAACTGTCAGACTGTCCTTATTTATTATTACCCCAGAAGAATCTGAAATAAAACCTATTACTAAAAATAAATTAGATTCAAAATTGAAAATACTAAAATAAAATAAAACTAATAAAAATAGTAAACTACATTCTATGTTAGTGATGCTAGTTACACAATCTAACTGTCACCATCACCTTATTTTCTCCTTTGGTGTTCAATGTGGCGAACCGCTACGGTTCATCCTCAGGAAATAAACTATAATGAAAAACCCAGCATACTACATTATATACCCTATCCCACTATAAATTTATTGGTATAACTATAGAGAGTAGAGAGAAGGAGTGAAAACTCCGCGAAAATTGTGTTAAATTCTACGGCAGGACTTCGGGACAGAATTGGCCTCCAGCCGGCGACACCCTGTGATGTTGATAATTCAAATGCATGTATTTGAAGAAAAGAGAGTGGAAGTATGCAGTGAGCGTGAAGAGAGGGCAAAGTTAAATCTCTGCTGCTCTACTTTTGCTTATTTTCTTCCTCTTACTCGCTTTGGCTTTTGATTTCTCTCTCTCTTGCACGCAGATCCATCGAGGGATTTCCAAGACAGTGACGTCTACCGGACAAATCTAAACTACCATCTCCGGCTAATTTTTGATAAGCTTTTCCCACGTAAAGCGAGCGAAATTTCCACTCCTCTCTACTCTCCATAGGTATAACATTTATATGACCCTCATTTTCTTGACTTGTGTTCTCAAATTTATTTGACTCTAACATTAAATGTACTTTATTGGGATTCTTTAGAATATGAATATTTTCAAGAGCTTCTCTTTTATATTTATTTTTAATACCTCGTTCAAAAATATCTAGATTTTCAAAATCGAAAGAATGTTACAAGCCTAAACTATGTTCTTTTAGCCCAGATGTACCATTCATGCTTCGCAAGCTATAATAATGCTCATATATCCGTTGCTTTATGTATCTATCCATTTGTTTAATGTAATATTTGCCATAGTCTTTACAATTTATTTTGTATACCATTTCTGTTTTCAAACATTTATCATCCTTATCTTTAGAACTATTAAAACTATTAAACAGTCTTCTTATATTATTATTGTTTATAAAGTAAACTTGAATATTATGATTTTTAAAAGTACTTCTAATTCTTTCCGATAACCCTTTTACATATGGTAACACTACGATTATATTATTATTCCCCCTGTTTTCCATATTATGTTTTCTAGTATTATTATGAATCTGATCCACTCCCTTTGTATTGATTTTGTCTATATTGTCTAATGGATAATCATTATTAATGAATATCTGTTTAACGAATTATAAATTATCTTTTCTAAAATCATTCTGTGATAATTTGATTGTTCTATCGAGGACTCCTTTTATAGTAACTATCTTGTTTTCGAATAGATGGCGCGAGTTAAAATTTAATAACTTACCTAACCATGTAGATTTTCCATACCAATTTAATTTTACTCTATTATTACTAACATTTTTATAAAATAGATTTTTAAGATAATCGAATAAAGAACACAGAAGTTGCTCAAAAGATAAAATATCTATAAATTTTTTTAATTAGCTAAACCAAACGCGCGCTATTATATCATATCATACTAATTTATAAAGACAAAGCGTGTTTTTGTTTGTACACGATAACCGAAAAAAATACTGAACCGCTTGTTCTGAAATTTCTGAAAGTAGTCCGCTTAAAGTATTAATATCAGGCCAGCTTAAACGAATGTTCATATCGAACTTTAGGATTCAAATCGTAAAGCAGGTGTAACGTAAGTCGGTAATACCCCTTTTGTTCTTCAAGTTAATCTGACACTATTCTCACACCTTATGGATATCTTATTTTTGTAAATTTTATTTTTCTTCTCTCTCTCTCTCTGTCTCTCTCTCTCTCTGTTTTTTCTTTCTTTCCTCCTTCTCTTATAAAATGGTTCCGTATGCCAAATTATACTGAATATAGTTTGTGACACAAATTATTTTTTTATTTTTATAATTATATTAATTTCAGAATTGTGACAAGAGACTGTGTTTTTTGTTTAGTTTGATGATGTGATCATGTGCGCTGAGCGTGATGATGTGACTGAAGCGCGAGCCCCTTCGAAACCCCATAACAGCGAAGCCGCCTGCCATACTAGAATACACCTGGTAATGCGAAAAGCAGGTTGCCCCAGAAAAAGCCAGAGCTCAACACTACCGCGGGAACAATCCCCCCGCCGCACTCGGGCACAAGCCAGGACCCGTCAACAGGCCGTCTAGGTGCATAATGTACCTGCGGCTTTATTTTCCATCCTCTCCTTATTAAGACATTCCCCAGTTATGTATTGTGTAGTAATTCCTATCCTGTCACAATGGTCCATATGAGAGAAAGAGAGAGAGAGAGAGAGAGAGATGTTGGATCAAGCTGCCACGCTTCGGCTACCAGCATCTGGAGGGGGGGGGCGTGTGACGGGGATCGCAAACGCAGTTTACACTTTCTATCCCACGTCCCTATGCTCTCTCTCCCATCGCAGCTTCCGTAAGTATGTATATACTTTTCTCTTGTCTATATGTGAATACTAATATATATTTGTTACAGTCCGACGCACTAACCCACCGGCGGAGAGGTAAGTGACAGAGAGAGAGCGGGGAGTGGGGAGAGATCGTCGCGCGCGATTTGGTAGAGATAGAATTGAGAGAGAACTCTGCCTGAAAACGTGCGAGTAAACCTTCTGCTAAAACGCCACACGAAAACAAAGATTCGGTTTCGAGTGCTGGTGTTTTTTGATTCGCGAGATACGCTTTTCCTTTCGCGCGATTTTCGACACTACTTGCGCGTGCCACCGTCTACTGGACCGAGATTCGCGGAGTCCTTTACGCGAACGTCGTAACAGGCCTTAAACTAGCGAGCCTGCCACCCGGGGCCACCGACGAGCGGAGACACTGCTTTCCCCGGCCGACGAGAACGTACTGCCATTCATCCAGAGCTTGTCGCCGCCGCCTCCTGTCTTCAGCGGACTGCACGATGACATCGGCCCCGACTGTAAGTGGCAGCCCGTTACTCTCTCTCTCTCTCTCTCTCTCTCTCTCTTTCTTTCCTAACTCCACGCGCGCCGTCGCCCTGGCGACTCCTTGCCTGCGCGCCTCGCACCTTCGCGTGTTTGTTCCACCAAACGCATAATCTAATTAAAGATACGTGTAACTTTATTCGCCCTGTCTTCTTTTACTCGTTTTATCTCCCAACCTCACGTGCAATCCTGCATGCGATACTTCGTCTCTCGCGGACCACCCCTCTTCCTTGCTGAAACGATTCGGGGCTAAGCCCAGCCGGGCACACGTTTTGCAACGGCCGTGCCAACGGTCCTCGTGTTCGAGACGGACACACACACCGTGACAATATATATATATATATATATATATATATATATATATATATATATATTGTATGTTATTACATATTGTACATATCGTATATATATGAGGAAATCAACTTCTATGGAAAAATTTGTGTTGGTAAGTAAAATACGATATCTAGGTCTTTCTGAACGACTTATACAGGGGGTATTGTGTGTAGTCGTTAGGAAGCGATGCTAATTTTCTCGGGACGACTTTTACTGAGACTATCGTCTTTTGGTATGTCGGAACAACTTTTGCGGGGAGTTTCATGGACGGATGATAGAATGCGATTTCCAGGTGTTATGGAACAACTTCTAGGAGGAGTTTCGTGTTCGAACGGTAAAAGACGATGTCCAGATATGTCAGTACGATTTCTATGAAGAGATTCGTATTCTATCATTCGAACACGCACACTTCCAGTAAGAATCGTCCTGGGATACCTGGACATTGTATTCTACTTCCTCAATACAAAACACAACGCAAAATATTAGCCTTTTTAAGTGGGCGCTTCTTTGCAGCAGCTTTTTATACAGAAGCAACGATAGGTAAATGACGGTTAATTATTTATAGTTATATAGATTTTTATATACAGAGTACTTTTTACTTAGATATTATTGAATTGTTTATGAAATCGATTAAATTATTATCTGGGGCGAAACCAAGATGGGGGATGCTATATCTTATATATCCAAATTTACATATTTTGAAAATATTCGGTAATTTCTGATGTATTAGTCACATCATTTTTAAAAGTCGATTTTATAGATGAGGATCTCAGATTAAAATAGTTTTTTTCAAAATCGATTTCAGTTGATAGACGGGAATATTACAATTATTTATGAATCTTAAAAATTTTAGCAATGCATAATCTTATTTAATTTATTTGAAAGTCGCTAACAAAGCAAAGTGAATATCCGCACCACAGGTATCCTAGATTTATAAACTAATGGAAGAAAAAATAGAAAGTAAATTATAATTACACATCGTAATATTAAAGCTAGTCTAAATACACTTAGACAGTATTTAGTTATTTTTATGCGGGCTCATTCCGAGTTGATATATCAAGTGCATTTATTTCACTTTTTAATCTAGCTTTTTAATCCACTCCAGATGTACCTTACTGATATCATGTTGGTCATTTACTATTCAACATATTTTCAACATTAACGATTTACTCGAAATGTTAGGTACATAACTTTGCTTCCGCGGTTTTTCGATAGATAGCTGCAGTAAGTGTATGTATGTACTACTTATATCGCCATCTAAAATGAAGGTGAAAAAATTAGTTCGCTCCTAATATATATCGTTTTATGAGGCAACATGTTCAATTTAAGTGTATAATTAGAAATGTTATGAGACTCACTTTCATATAATATTAAGTCAGAAGACTCTATAGGAAAATGTAAAATATCATTTACGAAATATTATTTGTATCTACAGGGCATCTCCAACTCTCACTAATGCTTGATTGTATTTATTGATGTATTTATTAGATAAATATAAATGAGTAAGTTATAAAATATTTGTGTTTCTCTTTTTTATTTTAATATATTAGAATATTATTTATAATATTAGAAACAAATGATTTCTCGTTGAATACGCTTCATTCTATTCAGAATAGTAAAAAAGCAAACTTCTATCTCCACGATACATCATATCCAGTCCAGCTGGAGCTTGGTGCTAAGTACACTCTTCGTCCTTTAAAGAATACAGATACAATCCCACGATATCCAGTTCTTGGTACGCCACTCTATAAAATAAGCTATATTTATTTAATGCACAAGAATGGAATACTGTATTGATAAATGCTCTCCAAAATTCTAATAAATATTTTATATAAGATATTGTAGATAAATAGATATAATTTATTATTCTTATTATTTTTTTGTGTCTTATAACCTTCCTTAAACGATACTAAATTTCAAAATTAAAAAATATTTTTTTACATGTACAATTAAATAATAAAATTATCTTACAACTCACATATGGAACCGGGCAATATTTGTAAACAACATAACTCATTATTCTTTTAATTAAAAAATAAAGACTTTGTGCATATATATATATATATATATATATATATATATATATATATATATATATAATTTTAATATTTAATTGTACACGTAGAAAAATATTTTGAAATTATTAAATTTAGTATCGCTTAAGAAAGGATATAAGACACATAAAAATGTTAATAAGTTATGTTCGCAGTAATTATAATTTAATGTTTTTAAAAAGATATGATATGGATGTATTTAGATGTGTATAATTATATGTGTGTATAAATGTATTATGTGTGCGTATGGATATGTGCGCTTGTGTATATGTATATGTATATAGGCATATGCGTGTAATTGTATAATGCCTTTGTTAAATATACAAGAAGAGATAGACGATACGTAGTAAGAAAAGAGGGATTTTGTTTATGTTTGTAGTCGAGAGCGGATGGCCATAAGGCTTGAAGAAATTCGGACGTGGAGTGACGGCATATATCGACGCGAGCGCTTGTCGAGTGAGGTACCTCAATTAAGTTGCGTAATAATCGATTTAGTAAAATTCTGTTTGTTGATTAAGGTTCTAGTTCCGTTGAGTTTGTGGATTTGTGCGTCAACTGAGTGTTGCTCTGTCCTGAAGTGTACCGAGCCCTAAGCGACTCTTGTGGTAGTATGGTTTCCAGCGGCTAATCGTCTCGATCTGGGCTTCTGCCCCGAGCATACCCCTGTCGCCTCGAGAGAGATCTCTAAGTGGGATATCTACTTCAGGGTACGAGGCCGTAATCCGACGAGCTTTGGAGTTTGCGCATAACAATCAGTTAAATTTGTGAAGACTCATATGCATATTCTATGTTAGTAAGTAGGTTATATTTATATATTTATTTGAATGATCATTCATAATTGATTATTGAATATTAAATATCGGCCTTTTCCTCCAGTGATACAGTGGAGGTTTTTTATGCCTCTATTGAAAATAAACAAATTAATATTTTGTTGGAAAACTTGTAGCATTTTATTTGATCACTCTCACTCTCATTTGATCAATCTCACTTCTCATTATCATAAATATATATAACTGATTATCATTATTTGCCTTACGCTTAATACGTTTTAGCAACTAGTCTCATAATGAACATATTGTAACAATAACCATTATAGTTTATGAAAGATATTTTATGAATGATAGGTTATAAAAATTATATATATAATTGTAGTTTATGAAACAGGTTCATTATGTAACTTTTGCTTCTGAACTTCATTACATAAGAAGTATTTGTGTGACATTTATATGTAGATTTATTGTTCACTATTTTATATTTTAATACATTATCAAAAAAAGCGAGTTTATAAATATATGCTATTTTATCGATAAATAAAAGATCTACAATTTCTAGAAAAATGTATTTATTTAAAACGAATTATTATTGTAAATATTACATGATAGCAATATTATATACTTAAAATATGTTTCTTCTTTCGCATGCTTTTCAAATTCTTAGTTAGCTAAAATTTAAAATTGAACATGATAAAACACTTGGAGAAACATAAATAAATGTTCAAGAATAAAATGTGAAATATAAATCTTTTTCATTGCATATAAACATTTGCCAACTGCTCTGTCACTGACTCCTAACTTATTAGCGAGTTCTTTCTGCGTTTGAGTTGAGTTTTCGTCCAATAATATTTGCAATTCACTTTCTTCAAACGTTTTCGGTTATCCAGAAAGTTCTTTGTCAGTAACATCAGTATCTCTACTTCTAAATCGCTGAAACCACTCTTTACATATTGTAAGCAATGGAGCTTGTTCGCCATAAGCTTCTTGAAACAATCGATGAGTTTCTGCTACACTTTTTTTTTAAAATCAAAATAGTGTAAAAGGACAAGTCGAAAAAACGATTTATCAGGATTCATTTTTCATTCATCAAAAAATTATAATGCATACACAAATGATAGCGTCTGTTCACTGAATTTTATTGGTAAATGCCTAAAAATCTAAAAAATAAGTACTAGATTCGACACTTATTGATCTGACGCTTCGTACTACTTATATGGCCATTTAATGTGAAGGTCAAAAAATAAGTTCGCCTCCTAATACTTGTTGAGCACCTTCTTTAATGACATTTTTAGACTCAATTACGAATAAAAGTTTTTGTAAATGCTTTTTTGCAATTTGGCAATCTATGCCTATGGGTTCATTATTGTAATACTTCAAGCTATAACATGAGCGTTCGTTTTAGAAAAACAGGTCCATATTTTCATATTGATTGTACAAAGTGCATTAATGAGTGAATAATAAAGATTATATTGTGTTCTTCATGTAAATTTTCAAATTGACATACAAATTTTATATGATCTATTTCATATTCCTGAAGTCGCTACGTATTTTCGAATACTGCACTTTCATTATATGTTCATACATTTTTAACTGTAGCAGAAAATTAAGAAATGAGGCATGCATATATTCAAAAAGAAATAACCAAATTATGTCAAAATTTCGGAGTTTAGGTAATACCGAAAAACCTTCATTTCTCTTGTGATAATGAAATTTTTCACCTTAAACATGAACTTATTTCATATCATCTATGTCTTTCATATGTTCTTAACATCAATTCTTGATTATATAAATATCGAATCCCACAAGCTGCTTAAATATATGAACAATATTGATATCAATAACTAGACAGAATATCCGTTAAATTGTACACGATTTTTTAAAATCATCCGGCATAAAATATCTAGAAGAAAATTAAAAGATTATAAAAAATTACAAAATTCAAAAAAATATTTCATTTCATCGTACATAAATAAAATTGATTCATTGTACCGGTTTTTAATTTGATGAATAAATTTTGATAGATACAAATTGATTACAATACAATTAGATTCTTTTTCAACAAGTAGTAAACCAATCAAAAGAATAAACCAGGATTGTAAAGATAACAGCCTGCTACTGTCAAGCTGTAATGACTAAAAACATCTTCGACAAATTTTGATTAATTGTATTGCAAGAATGTTAACAATTAATATTAATAAAATTTCTTTTCTTATATTTTTATCATTTAAATTATAAGAGTATTTTTCCTAAAAAAAGGTATTGTTTTCTAAATTTATCGTAAACTGTATTATACTATTCTAGTTTTTTTTGTAATGTTTACAGAGTAATAAAACAAATAATGTTATCTTTGCAATTCCAATAATAATAATGATAACAGAATAGATTATAACTGTAGACATTAATAAATAAAGAGTTTAAACTGAAAGGCAGCTTAAAAAATAATATGCTCATTTACAAACAGCTGAGATGTTTTTCACGCTATTTTGTACATCGGGCACATTTTCTGCAATGGTTTTGCCCGCCGTCCTCGTGTTCGAGACGAACACGCGCACCATTACATGGCGACCAATGCGATCTCGGGATCGCACAAAATATTATAATGTATAAAGTTTATGAAAAAAAAATGAATATACATATAATGTATTATATGTCTAATTTTTTTTATATAGCTAGTGTCCCGGCGAAATTTGCAAGTTATGCGTAAAGCTAAAAATTACTTTTAGAATACAATCTAAAATTATAGCTATATTGAAAAGTACAAGTGTACTGCGCGTCCAGAATGTTTACGTCTTCGAGCCGGTAACGTAAACACACGCGGTCCAGGCCACTGCCAGTTAGACGAATGATTCTGAAAAACACAAACTTAATATACAGCCGAATGCGAGAATATTTAAGATTTGTGCGGCTTTTCAAGCAATACCTATATTGATTTAAACACTCATATAGACATTAATGTTTTTTATATCAATTTAATTTAATTATAAATTTAATTTAATATAATTATATGAATTTAATTTAAGTTAAGCTAGAATTGATTAATAATTTATTTATAGTGCGATATATAATGATAATATTAATGTCAATTAATAAAATAGAATTAATATAAGTAATAATACAAATCCAACACGTAGATTTATATTCGATATTATGATATACAATATATATACACAACACTGTGGAATATTTTCGATAATCTCGTTTTAAACTACGTAATCGTAAATATAATCGTATGCTTATACTAATTTATGAACATATATAGGAATCGATAATATATATTTTATCACCAAAAATATATGTGTATAATAATTTATTATAATAAATGTGAATAATGGCAATATTTTATTTTATATAAATAAAATAAAATTTACACATAGAAAGTATACCACGACAAGTCAAACTATATAGTCGCGACACGATAAAGATAAAAATTGTGAAGTCGGCGACCTGTGTATATACACACACACAGACCACCGCGACTTTACACTATACATACGGGTGTACTCACAACTGACGTAAATTTTTTTTTTCTGAGAAAATAATAAAATCAAAATTTATTTTTCTTTTATGCTTTTCCATTTTCTGGTTTTCGTCTTGGTATTTTTGTATTTTTGTATATTTTTGTATTTTGGTATTTTTTGAAAAATACAAAAATTAAAATTTTGTTGTATTTTCAAAATAATTTTCTTTTGGGTGGAATCATTTTTTTAGAAAATCGAAAATTCGAAAGTGAAATTTTTTTTTGAAACTATGAAAAATAAAATTCTATCAGAATTATAAAGTAACTAAAAATAAACTATTTTTTTTTTACTTTTGTGGTCAGAACAAATTTTTTTTTTTTTTAATTTTTTTTTTGCGTTAGTCGCCTATAATTTTTGCGCTGGCGCTCTCGTTTTTCACTGTCTCTTGAAACTACAAACTTTCATCATTTGCGAAAGAAACGTGATTTGTTCTTTTTTTTTCTTCTGGAAAGTTAATCTGGGCACGGGCCAAAGATATAGCACAACAGCCTCTGATCGGCAAATGCAAAACCTGATCGATTTTAATTTGGCATAAATCAACAGGTATGGACCGCTCGCATGTAGCACAGCCAATGAATCGCCGATTCAGGCGGCCATAGCAAGTGTAGCTACGTCCTCGGACTGGTGTGTCACGAATGACATGACACATCAGGCGCACATTGCATCTCTGCGATCTGGCAATTAATCATGCATTAGACAGCCTGCAGAATATGCTACAAACTTGGATGCGACAGCAGAACAGCACTGCCCAAGATCGGCAACAGAGGCAAAATGAAATGCATGCTACCTTAACTAGCATTCAACAACAGCTGCATAAAACACCGCTACGCGATCTTGTCACTTTCCAAGACACATACGATCTTCAATACTTGGAAAGAGATGAACACTAATAGTAGTAAAGTTCTAAGGTTGACCAGCAAGCCTACGTTCTCGGTTCCTTGCCACCCTCGGTATCAAGGGCCTGGAAGGGGGGACATCACATGGATCGAGATGTGATCAGCTCGCCCGCTAATATAACGCGAACTAATATAAAGTACTAATATAACGCTAATATAACGCGAAATAATATAAAGTACCTTGGCCCAGCGTATGGACATTGGTAAAACCGTGCGCCAATGAAAAATCCGGTTCAATGGGGCCAAGGGAAAAAGCGTTGAGGAATTCCTGCAGAAAATCGCGGAATGTCGCAGATTGACGCCGCTCACGGACGGGGACATGCTTAATGCAATGACCGAGCTCTTGAACGGTGTCGCCTTACACTGGTACCGTCTATCCCGGAAAGATTGGACCACGTGGCAAGAGTTCTGCCACGCGGCCCGAAGCTGCTACGGCGATGACCGACGCTTCCAAGCTGAGATGATTAGCGAAGCACAGCGGCGTACGCAGGCCAAACGCGAGCCAACACGTGACTATGTGTTTTGTTTGTAGACGATCCTAAATCGGTTCGAAGAGCCATGGTCGGGCGACAAACAGCTCGCTCTCATCTATCGTAATCTACTCTCAGAGATACAGAAATTAGTTCCGCGGAAGAAGATTACGTGCGTAAATCGGCTAATAGAGCTCGCTGAAGAGGCCGAATGCAGCTCTCCTGATTTAGAAGCACCAAGTGTCGCAGCTCTTATGATGAAGAGGTGCAGTTGCGGCTCACGCCCGAGGTCGCCGCGTACAGAAAAGAACAGAGTGTCGACCCCACCTAAGTTAGAGAAAAAGCCTCCCTTCAGAGGAAAGCTCGTACGCAAGCCCCTCAGAGAGAGGATTAAAGGTCGGATGGCAGGTCCTGATGCACGGTTCCTGTGCTGGGGTTATAGTTGGCCAGGCGACACCTTGCTCAGTTATCCCGAGTGCTCGGGAAACACGATAAAGGGCAAGTAATTGAGGTCCCACTCGCCCCTGTGTTCCGTGAGACCTTTGAAGATCAGCAGGCAGCTGCGAGGACACAGGGTAATGATGTCTGCCCCCTCCTGATTATAAAGGAGAAGTATCATGACCGTGACTCCGTTGACTCGAACACAAATGTCGACCCCGATCGGTATTCACGATGGTGGGTACAGGTGGATATAGGCGAGTTTCGCATTCATGCACTGCTCGATGCAGGGCTGCTAGCACAGCTCTCGGAGCAGTCAGCCTACAGATTGTATCTGCCCTAGCCGATAATAGGCCAGGTGGCCCTTCCGTTTGCCATTGCAGGCGTTGACATGGAGTTAGACGTCATCATAATACCAGACCTCTACCGCGCTTTCAATGCGGTCATCCATCCGCGCGATAACACCATGTCGATCGAGAGTGCTGCGAATTTCGTTCCGCTACAACTTTGCACCGTCTCAGTTACCTCGGCGTATTCGCTTGGCGTCCGTAGACCTAGCTGATATTGACGATAGTCAATGTCGAGCTCTCGAGGAACTCCTCGACCGGATGCTGCCTCCGTCTGATCAGCCTCTGGGTTGCACGCATCTGACCAACCACGTGATCGATGTAGGTGATGCTAAGCCGATTAAGCAACATTATTATCCGTTCCCTTAGAAGATAGAGCGGGAGAAGCGTAATTCTCAGATCAACCAGTGAGTGGTCTAGTCTCGTCGTGATGGTTCGCAAGAGCGACGGGAGCTACCGATTCTACGGGGATTATCGTAAATTGAATTCCGTGTCCAAGGTCAGCGTGTATCCGCTCCCTTACATGGACGTAATTTTATGGAAACTGAGAAATTCGCAATACATCTCCACAGTGGACCTCAGCAGCGCCTACCACCAGGTCCCTCTTCGTGAGGAATTGCGACACCTCTCTGCATTCACGGTCCCAGGCATGGGGTTATTCGAATGGATACGTATGTCATATGGTTTCGCCGGTGATCCTGCAACCTTTCAGCAGTTCAGCGACAAGCTGATCGGCCCTGAAATGGAGCCGGTGGCCTTCGCCTACCTCGATAATGTGATCATCGCTACGGAGAGCTTTAACGAGCACCTCAGATGGATCAAACATATTCTGCGACGGATTTCCGATGCCGGTTTGACCATTAATAGGCAGAAGAGCAAATTCGGACTCGCAGAGGTACGGTTTCTCGACGCTCACGTGGATCGTAACGGTTTCCGACCCGATCCGAATAAGACTGTGCAAATGCTGACTTACGCCGCACCAAAGAACCTGAAGCAGCTCCGTAGGTTTCTAGGCCTTGCGTCCTGGTATCGCAAGTTCTTGGAGAATTTTGCAACGCTTGCCGACACTCTTATCCGATTAACCAAGAAGAGCATCAAGTATTATTGGGGAGAAGAGCAGCAGCAGGCTTTCAAACGGATCCGGGCGCTCATCGCATCTGCACAAGTCCTCTCTCGACCGTCATTTGGGGAAACGTTCGTCATACAAACAGATGCCAGCGAGTCGGCACTAGGCGCCGCGCTTACGCAAACAATTGATGGCGTGGAGTGCGTGCTTTTCTACGCTAGCCGCACGATGACTGCGGCTCAGCGTAACTATTCGGTCACCGAACGTGAGTGCCTTGCCTTGTTAAGGGGTATACGCAAATTTGGCCCGTACGTGGAGGGCTACAACTTTTGACTGATCACGAATCACAGCAGCCTCCGTTGGTTGCCCTCATTGCGCAACCCCACGGCAGGCTCGCTCGTTGGGCCTTAGAACTGCAGAGATATGACTATGAAGTCATCCACCGGAAAGGTACCTTGAATTGCTTACCAAACACCCCTTTCTCGTTTGTACGAAGACGAGCCGATCCGAAGTCGCCGATATACGAGATCCCTGGTATTTGCGCCTTCGTAGGAAAGTGGTAGGTGATCTTACCGACCATCCATGGTGGAAAGTCGTTGGGCAACGACTATACTACTATTGTCCCGATCCTGCCGTCGAAGATTTAGTAGATGACCAGGATGCTAAAGTTAGTCGTGCCTAAAGATCGCCGTACCGTTCTTCATGAATGTCAGGAGGCCACAGCTGGTCATTTCGGATGCCCTAAGAAGTATGACCGTATCGCACGATCATACTATTGGCCTCGTCCCATAAATATGTGACATAATTTGTCCGTGATTGCGCTGTGTACCAACATTGTAAGGTACAGCAGGCTGCACCAGCTGTTTTTACGCTTTGGTACGCTCAAAGTGTTCCTATCGGACAACGGCACTGAATTTCCTAATAAGATCATCGAGAAATTTCTTGTGGAGAGTGGGGTAGAGCATTCAACGATAGCCCCTTATCACGCTCAAGCCAATCCGGTAGAGAGGGTCAATAGGACTCCGAAGATCGCGATAATGGCCTTCTTGAGGAGTCTCATAGCACTTGGGATGTACATATCGTCGAGCTGATATCGCGTACAACACACCCGTACAAGACTCCATTGGCGTAAGTCTGGCCTTCCTCAACACGGGTCATCACCCCTCAGATCCTGGCATGCATCATCGCCAGGAGGAGCAGTACGTATAGGTTGCGCAAGAAGAGGCTGCTCTACAACATTGGAAAGAGCGCATGGAGAAGTTATTTGATCACCATCTAAAGGAAGCGGAAAACTAGAAGAAAGCATAGGCAAAGCAAGCTCGCTACTATAATGTGAGAGGTCGCGATGTGCATTACACGATTGGCGATCGCGTATGATAGAGTAATCACATCCTCTTGTCTGGCATACAAGGTGTCAGCGCCAAACTAACCCCGAAATCCGACGGGCCACTTACCATCATGGAGAACTCGGCACGAATGTTTATCTACTGATCGACTCTACAGGAAGAGATGCTGGTAAGTACCGTGTCGCCGACCTGAAGCCCTATAATCGAGATCGCGACCTCGAAGATGATGGCGGTTTCGACACGGAAGAGCCTTCAGGTGAAGAGCGTGACTGGGATGCGCCTCATTGTAATCCCGCTACGCCTCATTGTAAAAGAATACCCCCGCGGGCAATGCCACGTGACCTAACGCCGATGTCGCGCCGCGTAGATTAGGAAGACCGCGTAGGACGCGAATCGTAACCCGTCGAAGCACTGAAGCACGAGCCCCTGCGAAGCCCCATAACAGCGAAGCCGCAATATAACACAGAACTAACACTTTTGACAAGCATTGAAAACTTATTTGTGCACCCAATGTATTTAATTTCGATATATAATATTTTTTATGTAAGCATATTTCTGAATTTAAAAAAATATTTTGTATAAATTTTAATTTTTTTTTTATAAGTACCATTTGTGGCCCCGATGTACAAAATATTGTAAAACTGAAATCAGCTATTTGTAAATGCAACTATTTATTTATTAATATTTTTCTATTTATTTTATATATTTCTATAAATATTAATTCTGTAATTCATATGAAATGAACTTTACGATTTATTTAAATGCTCCATTGTTTTAATCTTTAAATGCCTTATATTATTTATTTTTGACTAAACTATTTTTAGAAAAATTTTGATATAAACTATTTTTTTGTTTTTATATGAGAAGGTTTATAATACAACTAAATCTATTATTATGTTTCCCTTCATAATAGCTACGACATCTAAATTTTTCAAAGATCTTATTTTTAATTTCGTTATCTAATATTTTTTGTATTCATATTTTTTGTAATTTCGAAAAATTTTTATAAATTTTTTATAAAGCACATGATGAGTTTTATAGATGCTTGTGTACTTAATTTGATAAAAACACATCAAACTTGGCTAAATATTTTACTTTTGGTATCAATTTCATTTTACTAAAAGATTCCATTTCTGCTTTAATGAATGAGTATTTAATGAATTAATGACAAAATATACAATGCAATACAATAAAATTATATATAATATTATGTTTCCCTTGGTTCCAACCAGGACATCTAAATATGTCATTGAACTTTTTTATAATTGCGTTGTAAATTTTTTTGTTTATTTTTTTGATGTAGAAAAATATTTTATATAAATTTTTTTATGAAATACATTATAGGTTTCAAAGTTCTTAATATGCTTATAGGTTTCAAAGTTCTTAATATGCTAAGAGAATATCAAACTCGTCTATGTATTTTATTTTAATTACAGCTCATTCTTTTACGTTACCATGGGGATGGGTTTGCATATTACCACTACGTAATTTGAGCACATTTTTAGCTGTTCATACACTTTTTATTCTCAAAATAAGTTTCATTAATTTAACTATACACATTCATTCATTTAATGTTTATAAATTCGTAATACTTAAAATAAAGACATTTTGTTAAGAAACAATAAAAAAATCTTTTTGTTGCCTATATAAAGTTACATAAAAACATGATAAATAAATAAAAATGTCTGTAAGTGAAAATCATTTCATAATTTAATCTATTATTAGAGTAGTATTAATATTTAAATTTAAATATTTTTTATATGTATTAACCTAAGATAAAATTTTACTGATATTTTTGGATGCAACTACTTTTTAGTTTTGCTTATGAAATTATTGAGTAATAGAAAGGAATGATATAGACCTCAATAAAATTCTCCAGTGATTATAAAATATATTATATAGCAAATTTTTTACTTTTTTACTTTGTAAAAAATTTATCAACATACTTATTAGTTACATAATAGTTTCAACGTGTGGTCACTACTATACAACTTTTAATCAGCATAAAACATACGAGACCTTCCCATTGGAATATAATGAATGCATTACTTCTGTATGATAAATACAAATTAATCTTTTCTTGGTCGTGACCATGACTTTCAATAAACCATTGCATTATATTACTATTTATTAGATGTAACTACTTTTTAGTATTTCTTAGGAAATTATCTGAAAAATAGGGACTTCGAGAAGTATCTCATCTATTTTACGATATATTATACACATATATTTTTATGATTTACAGACTAGAATCTACCATTGCATCATGATTTGTTAAAATAACAGTTTCCACTTAGTGGTTAGTAATAAATAATATTAATTAAGTTAACACATACAAGTTCTTATCATTCTAATTATAATGAATGTATTGTTTATGTGTGATAAATATTCTAACGAGCGCCGTACTATACAATAAGGTGTCGTTGGCGAAGTAGCTGTTAGGTATCAGCCATGTAGAATTGAGAAGTATAGGAAAGTTAGAGAATGACAGTTAGTAGTTTTCTTTAGAATATAGCTCGGGCAAGAGAGGGAGAGAGAGAGAGAGAGAGAGAGAGAGAGAGAGAGAGAAGCGTTAGTATAAAAGAACATCAGTTTTTAGTATGTAATGTTGTTTTATCTCTTGTTCAATTTGAATATTTTTGATGGAAATTTTTTTGGAAATTTTGATGGAAATTTTTTTGGAAATTTTGATGGAATTTTTTTCTAAGTCGGAAAATAACCAAAGCCAACATTTTAGTAAGGAGAGGTATTATTTTATCTACGAGAGCGGTTCAATAAGTACCCGTGTTTGAAGACAGAGGATTTTCCTTAGGCAAGCTGGTGTTATTGTCGTATACTGCCATCTAGAAAAAGACGCCAATACAAATTTCAGACTGATTGATAGGTTAGCTTAGATTTGGCAGCCATTCGAGTAAGGGCGGCAATTCGATGGATTTCGCGATTGCTCATGTTAGACCAAAAGCGGAAGCAACTTTTAGGAAATAACGTTTGGAACAATTTAAGCGGAGATCCAAAGGACTTTTTGCGTCGAGTTGTCACTGTCTATGAAACCTGAGTTCATCATTACACACCAGAAACTAAGCAACAATCAAAACAATGGATTTATTGCGGTGAATCTGCAACAAAGAAGGCGAAGACGGTCCCATCGGCCGGAAAGGTAATGCGACGATTTTTAGGAATTTTAAGGGCATCATCCGGACGAATGAAATGAAATTTTGAATTCAAAATTAAATGAAATTTATATATATATATATATATATATATATATATATATATTTGAATATCAAAGTTGAAGATTTTAATTTCAGTTAATATTAAAACACATTTCTTCTCAGAAATATATTAAACTTCTAATATAGGTATATTGGACCCTGACACCACGGCCGTGTTCCTTGTAACATATAATTATATTATATTTAAATGTGTATTTATTTATTAAGAATTTATAAGTTTATTAAGAAAAGCCAGTGAACAAAACTGAGAGATTAGTAATCGCAATTTTATTATTAAGGTAAAATTTTTATTATGAGAATAAATTCTCTTAATATTAATTTAAATAAAGATACTAATCAGTAATGGAAATAAAATTATTTAAATAACACTATAAATAATTTATATTATATATTTACTGTCATGCTAGGTGATACGTGAACGACAGTGAGTAATTTATTCTATAACCAAATCTAAATTGTAGCGGAGATACATAATATGCAGATATGAATAGAGTACCCTGAGCACCAAAACCCGCCTACTGTAGATTGTATGTCATATTATTAGGAGGAATACTATTAAAAGTAAGATCTGTCGGATCTAGTACTTATTTTTTAGCTTTGGCATTTACCAATAAAATCCAGTTAACAGGTGCTATCATTTGCGTATACATTATAATTTTTTGATCAGTGAAATATGAATCGTAATAAATCGTTTTCTACACGTATCCTTTTGCATATATTGATTTGAAAAAAAGTTTAGTAAAAAACTATCGATTGCTTTAAGAATGTTATGGCGATCAAGCTCCATCGCTTACAACACGTAAAGAGTGCTTTCATCAATTTAGAATTGGAGATACTGATATTAATGACAAAGTGCGTTCTTAACAACTGATAAAGTTTGAAGATAATGAATTGTAAGCATTACTAAAACTCAGCTCAAGCGCAGAAAATACTTGCTAGTAAGTTAGGAGTCAATGACAGAACAGTTGGGAAACGTTTACATGCGATGAGAAAGATTCATAAAGATGAAAAATAGATGTCACATGAGTTTTTTTTTTTATTGAGCTTACCCAAGCCTATAAAAAGACTTATACAGCTATAATACTATACAGCTATAATACTATACTTATACAGCTATAATATTATACAGCCACATGATTTAACTGAAAGTGCGATGTCATGAATCGATACAACATCGCACTGTCTTTGCTTGCCAGGCAAAAAAAGAAGAGCTTCTGTAGCGTATTCTGACTGGTGATGAAAAGTGGATCTGCTATGACAATCCTAAAACGTAAAAAGTCATGAGTAGACCCAGACCAACTATCCACATCGACCCCAAAACGGAACAGCCACGACCAAAAGGTATTGCTGTGCATTTGGTCGGATCAACAGAGTGTGATATAAATATTACGAGCTGCTAAAACCGAATGAAACCGTCACTGCTGAGATATACAAACGGCAACTGTATGATTTGCAAAAGAAATTGATCGAACCTAAATCAGCAATGGCGAGCAATAGGCGCAAAGTCGTTCTCTTGCATGACAACGCTCTGTCACATGTTGTGAAAGCCATCAAAAATACTCTGTTGAAGTTCGAATGGGAAGTTCTACCTTACACAGCGTCCTCGCCAGATATAGCGCCTTCTGATTACCACCTATTATAGATCCATGCAGCACGACCTCGTTGATACGCACTTCCGACATATTCAAGAAGTGCGAGAATTTGTGGATGATTGGATCGCCTCAAAACCACCGTCGTTCTTTCAACGCGTTATCACGTTAATGCCAGAAAAATGGGAAAATAGTAGAAAATGGCGGAAAATATTTTGACTAAGCGAACGTGTATCCTTTTTCCATCATAAATATCTATTTTCCGTTAAAAAAGGTCGGAAACTGGGTTCATCTTCTAATATATTAAATTGGAGGACAAGGCAATATAATCAGGGAAGTGGACAACACCGATAGGAATGATCAAATATAATGTTACAAATTTGTTAACAGATATACAACCTACAAATGTAACACATGAGGTTTGACATTTATGCCCGGAATCAACTGGGGTCGTCATTTTTTGGCAAACACTGAAAACTTACTTCTACACGCAATACTTACATCTTCAAAAACTGAAGAATGTAAGAAATCTAAGCTACGTTCCTTTAACTCGGATTGTTCCATTCGTACTTCCTAAACTATGCCGATGTTTATATATTATTTGTTTTACTTATCTACCTGTTCATCTAATATAATATTTGTTTACAAATGTATTATTATACGCATTAAAAGACATATTAGAAAAAAACGAACAGAAATTATAGTACACACAAAAATAATAATGGATGAATTGATTGAAGCAATCAATTTAGTTTTTCACAATACTTTTTTCTTTCCAAATTATTTTGTATGAACAAAAATATGGCTGTTCAATGAGATCATCTTTATCATCGGCATTATTAATTTGGTAATGGAAAAATTAGAGTATTAACTAAGTTAAATTTTAAACCAATATGTTATAAAAGGTTTTTTGATGACGTATTTACATTATACCGGAATAGTTTGTAGATGAAATGGTGGATGTTTTAAATTCTTTGAATATGCTGTTACTCTGTGACTCACATCGTCAATTCGGAAATAAGATAGGTACTATAAATTGATTCATTGACAGAGCAACCAAAATAGAAGAAAAAGATTTCATAAAAGATAATTTTCAATTAACTAAAGAGATATTTATTATTACTCCCGAGTAATGAAACGAATCGACGCACTCTGACTGATACATCCTATTCAGTAGCGATATATTTACGGTATTCGTTGAGAAAGGATACCTCTCGAGTTACGAAAAGAATCGATACTCTTCCAAGGCAAAAGGAAGACATTTTGCTAGTAAGAAAGAGTTATAAAATTACTAGCTCAGACGAAAAAGCACAGCCGATTTCTAAAAAGATAATTTTATTTTATCTGCAAAGTATAAGGAAATGCCGCAGGAATAAAAACGATTAAACTCGCAATATATTAAAATTTATTCGGTGTTAATACGCCTCTTTTCTGCGAAATAAATTATTATAATACTCTGGCAAAATGTATATCAGACACATCGTCGTTGCTAGTCAACTGAAAACTTGTTCGATTTATGTTAAGAAATTCTTGAAAGCATATGTAATAAATAATAATAAATAATGAGTAAATACATTTATTTATTCTTATCCACATTTCGATCTTTTCATATCACTAATATGAATATCATAACTAAGGCGCAGCTAAGAATGATATAAAAACGGAAAGGCATTACTCCGACACAGAAAACGAAAATGCAAATTCACTCGGTTTCGTGTAAATACACCAATATAGCCGCGCAAATAAATAAACGAAAATATACAAATAACAGAAAACAATACAAAATATGTGATGGTAACGCAAAATCTTCGAAATTGTAATATTCCGATTAACTCGCAACGTGAGCTATTATATATATATATATATATACATATATTAGGTTGCCAAATATCTCCCTTCCGCTTTTTGCTCTTCATTCAATGCTTTATAAAAAGTGTTACGTCGTCGCCAGTTACCATCGGCTTCAAAAATGGGTCGAATTCGTTCCGTTTCAGCAGCACATCGCAAACGTTGATTCGGTCCAGAAGATTTTTTTGCATCAAATCATGCGGAACCCAAACATCAAGCTTTTTTTGTATCCAGCCTTCTGCAGATGGCTTAAAATGGTTTGGTAACTAACTCTCATCTGCTGGGCGATGTCATGAGATGTCACATGCCGGTCTAACTCGATAAATTCCATGATTTGATCGGTATTCGTCGTTACAGGTCTTCCGCCGGCTTCTTGTATTCTTCTGCGTCGTTTTGTATTGCCCGATACGAGCTCTGTAGCGCTTTGTACATAGCCGCGTAATTCATAAGACAAAAAGGCGGAAGGGAGATATTTGATAACCTAATATATAGATGTATACGAAGAGCGCATAAAATGATAATTTATTTTTTGTTTTCGTTATATGTTGCAGAGAATTTATAAGGAGATCGCCATTGTTTCTAGTTTTATGGTCTATTGATTTTTGTGATAATTTTGATTTATTTTTTAAAAAAAATCATCCGTGTTATAAGTTATACACTTTAAATTCCATCTACCAGTCCCGATAAGTTTCTCCCTCTTCAAAAGAATCCTGATAAATACAAAATTAAGGATAAAGCCTGATCAAACGGATCAAGGAACTTCAGGCATTTTATATTAAATCCTAAAAGCTTGAACAAATCGGTTTCATAAAGAAAGAATAAACTATTAGTAGAAAGATAATTACTATTATTAAAATATAAATAATGACAGAAAATGTAATGTAGCAATTATAATGGAAAACCCTAGTCAAATTCATAAAAAAACACATAATAATAATAAAGTTCAGAGATTTGAAGGATGTAAAATTTTCTATAGATATAAATATAATAAATCGAATATTTATTGAAAATACAATTGAAAAGATTAAAAAAAATTTTGAATATCAAGGAGTACACAAGGAGTCACGCTATGAAGGCAAGTATAGCAGATATAATCTCTACAAACATTAGAAATTGACTGAGCTTCTTCTACATTAAAATGAGTCTATAAAACAATTAAAATTTTTATTGCATCACATAATTATATTTATATCGATTGGGTAGCTGTGGACTTGCTCCACACTATGCCTGGAAACTGGAGAAGTGTAGACAGCGTCGAGTGACGAACTGCGCACGCCCCCCCCCCCGCAATAAAAACCAGATGCGGCCCAAACGAGGCTGCCTAGCTGCGGGCCCGCCGTAATGCGGCGCGGACCGAAGTGCTTTCTCTCCTCCCCCCTTCACCGATCGTACCTTCCCCGCGGAAAAACTCGGGACGAGTGCAAGGCGCGCTAATGCGATTTTTATGACCTCCCTCCCCCTTTTGTATACACTGACAAATTTCTAGACGAAAAATCACCGAAAACGACGCTGTGAAGAAAATTCAGAATTTTAAAAGGAATTAATATAAAGAAATTTAATTTCTGTGCGGATATTTTCAAGAATGCTATATTCGTATTTTGAGATGTATTAATTATTTACCTTATGTTGAATATTATGATTATTATTATTATATTTTAATTACTATTATAGTTGTTGTTATTACTATTATTAATATTAACGATATAAAATTAATTGTCATTATGAATATTTACCTTATTACAAAGCATTATTATTATTATAGTTGTTATTATTATTATTATTGCTATTATTAATATTCTAAAGTTAATTATTATCATGTGCGTTTATCTTATATTGCGATTTATAAGTATTATTATAGTTTTAATTATTATTATTGTTATTATTAATGTTATAAGATTAATTATTATTATGAGTGTTTATTTTAGTTATTATTACATTAAATCACGATTATTATTTTAATTAATATTACTGTTATTATTAATTATTATCACTTGTGTGTTTTTATTTTGTGTCTTATTATTATTATTAACTTTATCATTTTTACTATCAAGATCAATATTATTAATATCGTTGTTATTATTGTTAATATTATTATTACAATTATTATTTTAATTAATATTACTCTTTATATTTTAAGGTCAATTAGCCATATGAGTGTATTATTGTATACTAGCATTAGAATTAATTAACTATATAATTATTATTATATTTAATATTTAGTATTAATTCCCGACGACGCCTGGGTTTGTTTCTATATAGTTCATACGAAAAATCTTTGTTCAGCGTATTTTCAAGCGAAAGAGAAAGCGACAGTATTTGTACGAGATGAAGGGAAATACAATACCTCTATCATAAAAAAACGTCCCTTCATCTCTTCCACCGCCATGTATTTTCTCAGCGGAGAAAATTTCGGCGGCATCGCGCCCCGACTATAAATACGGGCCCGCTGGACTGCGAAAAGCAAACTGCCGGTCGCGTTTGCGTAGTGTAGAAGCTATTTCTTGTATTGTCGTCGTTCTATCTAAACTATAAAATAAAAGTAAGAATTAGATATATATTTCGAGTATTTTTTCGAGTTCTTTTTACCTTATATTTCGCGATACGCGCGCTTGTTTTTAGGACGGGAGACACGAGTCTAGGAGACAGAAGGCTGTCGCTGGACCCGTAGACCGCTAAAGATAAGCGCGACGACCCAAGGTAATAGCGGGAGGCCGAACGCGTGCCGCTGCAACCCTTGGAGGATATTGGAGTCGTCGCGGCTCCGAGTCCGACACGCTGGGGTGAGAGCCGCCCGGAAGTGGCCTTAACCAGCGTCGCAACCACACCGCGTCGCGCCCTCGCGAGAAAGGTATCCGCGATCTGCCCCGCGTGTCCCCGGCTTCAACACGCGAAAGCGTTGGCCGAAAAACCAAGTGTTTTTTAAATATATTTTTCTTTCAAACTGGATATTTTTTTTTATCTTTAACTTTTAACTTATTTATTAACAGTATTTTTTTTACCTTTTTTTATCTCTTTTAAATATAATTTTATTCTAATTTTTATTATTAATTCTTAGCTGAATTTGAATCTTAATTTGCCATTATTATTATTAATTTTTAATCTTTAGTAATTTTAACTTTTATTTTTCAACTTTTATTATTATTATAACCTTTAATTCTCATTATTCTCCTGTCTTTTTCAATATTTTTTTTAGCTAGATATTTTTAAACCTTTTTTTGACTCTTTTAAAAATAATTTTAAACCAGATTTTACGTTTTTCTTATTCTAATTTTCCATTTTTTTTATTAATTCTTTTTATTAAATTTTAATCTTTATTTACCGTTCTTTTTATTAATACTTCATCTTTTTTTTTTACCTTATTGTTGTTTTAATAGTTAATTTTTAATCGATTTTTGATTGTTCTTAATCTATTTTTCATCAGATTAGTCTACGGGGGTGAATGTAAACAAGGACAGTCTGACTGTCATTATAATTTTAATTTAATTTTTAATTTAATTTTTATTTTTAATTTTTTTTTTTTTATTTTTTATTTTTATTTTTATTTTATTTTTAGATTGAATTTATCGGACTGTAAGACTAATAAAAAAATTTTTATTAATTTTTAAAAAAAAAAAACTTTTAAGTCATTTATTTTATAACGGTATTTTTAACTAACTAAATATTTTTTTTTTACTTTTTAAACTCTTTTTAAATATAATTTTAAATTAGATTTTAAGTTTAATCCTTTTAAATTTTAATGTTTATTTAATTTACCTTTTTTATTGATCCTTAATATTTTTGTTTTTTTTAATCTTTTTATTGTTTTAAACTTTAACTTTAACTATTATTTTTTTTACTATTAATTTTTTTTTCAGTTTTAATTTTTACTTGAATCATTAATCTTTCTTATTCTCGTTGAATTTTTCAACTAATTTTTATTTTAATTTTTCTCTTTAATAGTTTTGTTTATTTTTTCAATTTTTAAATTCAACCTTTATGAATATTTTGTTTTTATTTTTATACCCTTTCTCTCTCCCTACACATACACCGTCGCTCTCTTGTAATTTAAATGGTAGGGCTAAATAGAGACCCCCCCGCGCCGAGCGAGGATAGGTAAAAAACGGTAGAAGAGCGAGTGACTTCCCACCACAGCACGCTTTGTACGGTAGGAACGCTGTCGCGAAATAATCGTACGTATATCGAAGAGTTACAAGAGGCCTGTGCGGAGACACATAGGAATACTAATTTCTTGTTGCGAAAGATAACCAGTGCAGAAGAGCGAGTAGAGGGATTAGAAAAAAAGAATGAAGAACTGAAAGCTTGGTTGGGAAAAACCTGGCAAATTACCGCATGCGCTTTCAGGGAACTGAACAATAAACGGTCCGTAAGCGAGTCAGATATAGAGTTCCTGGAAGAAGCCGTTAGGCAGCTAAACCTGGACGACTAAGAAAGGAGGAAACATTATCAACTAATTTATCATAATATTAATATATTAATAATAAGGTTAATTAAGTGGTAAGGTCATCAGAAACTTACCTTGTTGACTAGCCCTGCATTAATTTTATCACATTATAATGTTTTTTATTTAATAAGTTACTAACTTCAGTTATTCTTTATGCGATATAATACATAATACTGATTTTAATACCGATTTTAAGGCGAAAATTTGTGAAAATTTGACACCAGCTATATAATAAGGACGTATGTCTGAACAGCGTGTCACCAGAAGTCGGGCAGATAAGAATAAATTCTGCCTAGACTACATCGACAACGTCGACCCTTTTTTTCCGACTAAAGAGATCCCGAGGGATGGAGAAATAAAGCCTCCACCGCGAGCGTTACAAGAAACGATTGATCTTTTGGAAGACTCTGTCCTAGAACCAATGGCGCAAACGGCAAAATCGGCTGATAATAAACAAAAGGAGGAATCTAGAAACCTCGATATACATATATCAGACAATAACCGAGCTCACGTACCAATGCCTACGCAATCAGTCTCACTGAAGCAAGTGTTTAAGGTGGTGCCTGTATTCGACGGGCGTAACATCATCCTGAGCGAGTTCTTCGAGGGCTGCGAAGAAGCATTAGAAATCATAGACGCGACCAATGAACCAAGTTTTATAAAGTTGTTACGGGCGCGCGTGACAATGGAGGCAAGGCAAGCGATTCGCGGACAGATATTCAACACAGTCGCAGCTTTAAAAGATTATCTGGAGACCATATACGCGCCTCCTCGAACCGTTCAGCAATTAATTGGCGAATTGGGAACGGAATTCCAACGAGATAAGGAAAATGTAATATCTTTTGCAAACTGCGTCAAAGATTTAGGCCGTCGACTCTTGGAGGCAGAAAGAGCCCATGTAGGCGCTGTAACGGAAGCGATGCGACGGGAAGCTGAAGCTACGTTGATCACTTGTTTTCGTAAAGGTTTAAAAAAAGAAATAGATAGGAGTATCGGTGCAACGGCCACCGATCTCAACGCTATTATAAATAAAGCCATACAAGCAGAAAGAGATCTCGACGAACGCAACTTGCTAACAGATCTCAGCCGTAAACTTACAGTTCGAGGTAAAGAAGATAAAACAGGGCATATTTCTGCCAATTAGACCAACCTCTTACTAAGCAACGAAAAGTAACATGCGAGCATTGCGGGCGATTGGAGCATCAAGCTCGTAATTGTTTAACACACGGAGCAAATAAGTCGCTCACGACTATAGTCCAGCTGTGTGATGCAGCGGGACACGTAACTATTGCCTGCTCCAACCGCGTCACGCGCCAAATATGCAATTATTATTCCTTACAGCCAAAAACTGTAGGCCTCCTGAGAGATGTTTTCGGTATAACGAGCCCGGATATAGAGCGGTGTCGTGTCCACTAAATGCCAGAACAGGAGCTCATCAGCAAAATAATGCCCTTATCGGGCGATTTGCAGGAAATGCAATCGACCTAGACACATAAACTCGTCCTGCCCCTCCTCGCAGAGCTGCGCCTACTGAAAAAATAGAGGGCACCACATAAACTAATGCAGGAAACGGGAAACTTGAACAGTGCCTCCATGCCCAGAGCGCAGCCAATGGCACCGCTCGACACCATGTGCTCTACCAATGTTGCAAGGATGGAAGACGAAGCATCCGAGTTGCAACCACTGTGAGGCCAAAAGTGCTACCCCGTGTTATCTTAACATTCGGAATTGAGATGATCGCATTTTTAATCGACTCAGGTTCACATGGGAACATTATTAAGCAAGGAAAACTGCCAGACGGTATAGCTATCGACACAATAAGTTCTTATTTTTAGACTGGAACTGGAGTATTAATTTTGATCGACACCGGATGCGAAGCGAGCATCATTAAGGCGAAAGTACTACCGTCGATAAACAACATTGACGCAACCCACGATACCTATCTAAATGGAATTAACGGGTTATTGATGCCTACGCTCGGTGTCGCCCCGCTTAATATACTAGGTATAGAATCAAACGTAACTGTATTGCCGAATAACAGTGCTATATCATATGATGCGATTTTAGGAACCGACTTTTTACGCAAAGCTAAAGCTGTTATTGATTTCGGAGAAATGATACTTATGATTAAAAATAAAAAAGCCAAATTAGATTGCCTCTGCGACGAAAATGTATTAACATATTATAATAGAGAACCTGAATCAGGAGCACCATGTGATACGGAATTTGAAAATCTGAAATCTCTAATGCGGTTCAATAATACTAATTTTCAAGAGTTTGACTGGAGTAACGGAGACTACAATAATCTTTTTTTAGCGTCCGAACTATGCGAGGACCTATCCAAATACTCTGACCGCCTAAATAATTTAATAAATCTCACACAAATTGATAAGAGGAAAAGGAATACCAACAAGCGGCGAAATTGTTGAGAAATAACTCGGATCGGTTTTATCTCGAGGGTGACGAGCTTACTACAGTTAACGTAGTGGCTCATAAGATCCCTACAACCGACGATGCTTCAGTGAGTACGCGTCAATACAGATTGCCGCTTGCTCTGAAAGATAAAGTGAACCGACAAGGGAATGAATTACTGCAGAAAGGCGTAATCAGGCATTCTAGAAGTAGTTATTCGTCAGCGCTTTGGGTCGTACCGAAAAAACAGTCGGCTGATAATCAACCACGCTGGCGTGTTTTAGTAGATTTCCGTCCTCTTAACGAGAAAACGGTAGCAATGGCTTACCCGCATCCCAATATTGTCGAAATACTCGATACTGCTGGTACTGCTAAATACTACACCATAATGGATTGTGTCTCTGGATTCCATCAAATACCGATGAGTCCCGAGGACATGCATAAAGCTCCTTTTTCTACTCCCGACGGGCATTTTGAGTTCGTGCGAATGCCCTTTGGTTTGAAAAATGCAGGCGTGGAATATCAGTACGCGATGAACTTTACGCGCAAGGGCCTTATTGGCAAGGGCATGTTCGTCTATATGGACGACATAGTAATCTATGCCAAGTCTTTAAAAGAACACGAAATGTTGTTCAATGAAGTCATGGAAAGATTACGTAAAGCAAACTGGAAGCTCGAACCGGGAAAGTGCAAAATTCTACAGCAAAAAGTAGCATATTTAGGACATGTTCTTAGAGAGAATGGGCTGGCGCCCGATCCAAAGAATCTAGAAGCGGTAGAGCGATTCCTGCGTCCTAAACACATAAAAAACGTTGGACAATTTTTAGGCTTAGCTGGTTACTATCGGAAGTTTATTAAGGATTTCGCAAAAATTTCTAAACCGCTCACGAAACTCTTGAAAGCATCGAACCATTTGCCTGGGGAGAGAATGCAGAAAATGCGTTCCGACACCTAAAGAAAGCTCTATGCACAGCGCCCGTGCTGCGATTTCCCGATATGGATCAACCATTTATAATAATGACGGACTCGTCGGGTTATGCTATTGGTGGAATCCTATCACAAGAGAAACTCGGTAGAGATCAACCGATCGCCTATACGTCACGCGTTTTACACGGACCCGAGTTAGGCTACGAGGCGTATGAGAAGGAAGCACTAGCTATGCTTCATTCGGTGCAGACTTTTAGGCCGTACGTATTTGGACGTACGTTCACCTTCGTGACTGAACACCAACCGCTCGTGTGGTTCAAAACAGCAGATTTGAATACACGAGTAATAAAGTGGAGCTTTAAGCTATCAGAGTACGACTATAAAATTGTTTACAATCCACGGAAGACAAATGTGCATGCCGATGCATTTTCTCGTAACCCTGTCGAAAATGTAAACGCAGTCACTCGTGTGCAAAAGAAAAGGCTTCTTAATCTGGATAGACCAGTTACAAATTCTGAAATTCCAAGTTCCCCTTAACTGAACGTCATAGGTCCCCTAAAGAATCTCGAGAGGAGAACGGCTATATTAAGAAGCCACATATTTCTAATGTTTGGAAGGAAGTCCAAGATTTTTCAAAGTTTAATAAGGAGAAAGTAAGCCATGCTAATTTTTGTAAGTTGGGAGCAGATACCGCTGATTTGAAAGAGAAAATGTTAAGAAAAAACAGAAGGAAGCGAAGAGGATCGAAAGTCCAGAATAAAAACATAAATAATAATGCTAAGATGAAGAAAAGTACAGAAGAAGCAATCGAAGTCCGTCCGCAACGACGTAAAACTACGAACCAAACCCAGAAATACAGTCTGCAAACGCAAGGGACTAATAGAGCAACTGTTGCGGTTGACACTTCAATTTTTCAACAGGGGGAAAGAGAAACTCCGGATCCGCATCAGATAGGAACTAATAACGTTCGAACACTTCGCAAACGCCAAGGACGATCAATTAAAGAAGCCCGAGATGATGGAAATCCGAGCAATATTATCGAGAACAAATCGCGCAAATTAACGAAAAAGCAGAAGAATAAAAAACTTACTAAGTTGTATAAATCGAAAATTAATAAGCCAACATTCGTCCGAAAGAGCAAAGTAACAGATATTTTACAGAAAGGTAGTGAGTCTACAAGCGAATCAGACAATGAGTCATCATACTCCCCGCAGCGTAAATCGAAAGTGATAGGTAGAAAACCTAAGGGCAAACCTACTTTACCATCCAAAAGTAATACGGATCAAAGCAGTAGCGACATAGATACCTCTAGTAGCGAAAGTTCGGTAATGGAGCAAAGTAATTGTTCAGATTGTGGCAACGAAAGTAAAAGCGACAATGCTAAAGATAGCAAAGCTGACGTTGAAGCAAAGAGTTTAAGAGAAAGCAAAAATAAAATTTTGGAAACCAAGGAAGCGATTCAATTTCACAAAGATCATATCCTATATTTTATCAATAGCAAAGGCGAACCTTGCGACCTAGCAGCACGGAAACTTGCTGAGGCGAATCAAATTCCGGAACTTCAATACGTAGGCGAAGCTAAGATACGCCCATACAGACGAAGCAATCGTAAGTTCCTAATTGCTATGAGTATTAAGGGTGACCAACCCGAATCATTGTCAAAAATAAAAGAGAACATGCAGAATGCATGTAAACAATTAAAAACATTTAGCTTAGATAAAAATATTGACCAATTCAGTATTGCTCACTCGCCAGACATTCAAGGATTAGAATGGTGCGGAGTCATGAGTATTTTTCAAAATGAATTTAAGGACACCAATATAAGAATAATAATTTGTAAAGGCACGTTAAAATTGGTCCCGCCTGATCGTCGAGATGAAATTTTCTATGAATACCATAACTCACCGATTAGCGGCCACCGAGGTGATGTATAGATTGTCAACTAAATTCAGCAATGTATAGATTGTCAACTAAAGAGTCTCGTACGGGTAAAGACAAGACAACCCATCGTTTTTACGGACACACCGGGTACTACATTCGAGAAAATAGCGCTCGATATAGTGGGCCCATTATCAAGAACGACACTCGGAAATGAGTATATCCTAACAATGCAAGATCAGTTATCAAAATATGGCATAGCCATCCCGCTGCCGAACGCTTTGGCTTCAACAATTTCCGATGCATTCATAAAGAAATGCATCTGTATCTTTGGTGCTCCGAAAGTGATACTTACCAAACAAGGCAGAAATTTTTTGAGTAGTTTAATGCAGAGAGTAGCAAAGAGATTTAGAATAAAGAAAGATAGAACAACTGCATTCCACCGTCTTTAGAACGGTCTCATCACGCGTTAGGAGAGTTTCTCAAACAATATACGAAAAAAGATTCCGAATGGGATGAATGGGTGGAAATAGCGATGCTCAACTACAAAACGTGTGTACAGGAAAGTACCAAGCATACGCCGTTTGAAGTAATTTTTGGTAAACTAGCTAGACTTCCCTCAAACGACCCACTTCGCGAATCCGATTTGATTCCAACCTATCAAGGTTATGTCAAAGAATTAGTCGTTCGACTAACAGGGATAAAAAAATTAGTTTACGATAACATTATCAAATCGAAGGAAAAATCGAAAGAACGGTATGACCTTCACGTTAAAGAGGTAAAATTTAGAGTAGGCGACTATGTGTTTTTACTAAGCGGTCCGAAACCTGCGAAATTATCAAATCAATATTCCGGTCCGTTCCGTATATTACAGATCATCGGGGAAACAATATAAAAATACAATATAAAAAGGGCGGAAAAATTGTTCACGCGAATAGATAGCGAATATCGTATATTAATAACGACGCAAGAAACGTTGATACTAAGAGTAATAATAATCCGTAAACATAAACATAACTCGCAGTCTCAATTAAAGAATATATGGATGTACCAAGTACGTATCTACGTGCGCATATATGCATACATTTAAATAAAAAAAAAAAAAACACACAAAAAAAATTTTTTTGGTACGAACCTAGAGCGTCAAAAATTAGTACTGCGATAATGAATATAAGGCATATTAAGATAGTTTAAGATTTTTGTCCTAAGTTGCATGCTAGCGTGAAATTAATTAAATATATCTATTTTGGAGATACACCGTAACCACATTCGCAATCGATATTCGTAACCTTAACATTGTAAGTAGAATTAACAGCGCCTATAACTAGAAAAAAGAACCAGAATTCGGTTAGCCAGTAGGTGCAAATTACTCATGCTTGTCACCGTCGAACGAGTAACAAACTAAACTACCAAGAAGAGTGTCCAACACTATACCAATGGTTACAACGGGATGGATCTTTTGAAGCCCCAACCAACCATTTAAGGTTGCGGGTGTTGCGTCTAGCAACGATGTCGGATATGTATATATATATATATATACGTGTATATATATATATATATATATATATATATATATATATATATATGTATATACATGTATACGCATTTGCGTGTCTACGTATATATGGATATGCGTGTAAATATTTACACAAGTGGTCATTCCCTTGTAGTTTTTCGCGCCCGGGAATGTACGCGAATTTTGAGCGAGGAGGAGAGTAAAATAAAAATAGAGAGAAACAAAAAAGAAAAGCGCGAGCGTTTGGCAACGTCGCGATTACACTGTCTATAAATATATATATATATATATTTTTATGACCTTCCTCCCCCTTTTGTATACACTGACAAATTTCTAGACGAAAAATCACCGAAAACCCTTTATAATATTAAAACAATTTGATTTCTGTATGACAATTCAATAGCAAGAGAAAAATCTAAAAATTATAGATGTTAAACCCTTTTCAAAAATTATTTGGTTATTTTGATGCTTTTATTTGAACATTCTGTATAATGTATGTTTCAAAATTATTATACAATTTTCTTCTTGCATAGAAAAAAATAGATATTCAAAAAAATATCAAATTATTCTTATAATTTGTTTTCACAAATTATTTTTAGTAAGATTTTGCATACAACCATCTTATAAAAGAAGACAGAGAGAGAGAGAGAGAGAGAGAGAGAGAGAGAGAGAGAGAGAGAGAGAGAGAGAGAGAGAGAGAGAGAATAATTTTCACGTGAGAAAAATTCAAAAATATACAAAAATCAAAAGATATCCATAAGCTGTGAGAGTAGTGTCAGATTAACCTAAAGAACAAAAAAGGTAATACCGCCTAACGTCACGCCTTCTTACGATACAAATCCCACAGTTGAATATGAATATTCACGTGAGCTCGCCTGATATTAATACTTTAAACAGACTACTTTGAGATGATGTTCGTGAGTTAAGACGACACCTAGTGGCCGTTGGTGAAACTGACTACTAAAACTGTTAAGTTAGTTTATTGTTAAAAGTAAAATGATTTTCAAGAAAAAACATAGGCTATATCCTTCCCAAGATAATATAGAATCTATATGTCAAATTTCAGAACAATCGGTTCAGTTGTTTTTTCGGTTATCGTGTACAAACAAAAACACGCTTTGTCTTTAGAAGTTAGTATGATGATATGATATGAAGTATGAAATTAACCATTAGTGGTGAGTTAATAAATTTTATTTGCTTCTAGAGCAACAACTCGTTCTCACCCGCCGATGCTGCGCCATTTGCACTGTTTTCGCGATAATGATAATCGTGTTAGTTAATGATTGATATGGACGTGTGTGTGTGTGTGTATGTGAGCATTTATTATCTGCTCTGTGATACCGTGTAGTAATTTTGGAACGTATTTGTATTTTAACTAAATTTTGCGGAATTTTTATTATTCTCAGGTGGACTTTGATAGGGGATTTCGATAGGGAATTTCTTGACTAGTGTGATAGGGATGATCCTAAATAAGCGGGACATAGTATGGCGATGGGGTATGGCTTATTTCATGATATAAACCGTTGGCCTCGACATGACTATCATCACCGTTTGCTATCCCTGAGCTAGAGCGCTTGTGACCTCTTTTTTGGTCTGCGCTACATTATGGGCGACTGACGAGTTCGCTATTTATTGCACGCTCACGCGTCGTCGTCACGCTTTTTCCTGACTGCGTGTCGCTGCAGCTCTGCCCCTTCCAAGACGTAGCTGCAGGGGCTGCTCACTCGGAACAGGACGTACAAGTAGGACGTACATCTATAGCAGAATTTATGGCTCTGGGGGTGTGAGCAGGTGGAGAGATGCCCCTGCGCACTGCAATTCCAGCAGCCAGGTGTAGGTGAAGTGCACCTTTCGGTTGATGCCGATTTATTCGATGCCGTCTGCTGAGGAATATTTCCCTTCCTGGTTGGTATGCTGCCCAATTCTGGCAATGGCTTTGTGGGCAAGGATGGGTGCGGCCGTCTGGAGGGTACCAAATTTTGGAGTGACGAGACAGTCAACTCCATGAGGGCCGGTATTGCAGTTCCTTCTGGAACTGTGTTAGTGGCGGAATCACATTGCAACGCCATCGTCCTAGGGAGTGGATCGTGAACACCTGCGACAAGGATTGCGCCCATCCGGACATTGAACGGACTGTATCCGTTTTTGCCTTCTGTCCGGTATTGTTCTAGTGGTTTTGGGTGGACTCGTGTGGACATGATAGGGGGAGTACGAAGGTTATTTATGGCACAGGCTTCTTCTTCATCGGGAACTTTTTCATAAGTTCTGTACTTTGTTGATACGATGATCTTCCCTTGAATTTGTGCATTCTGAGCACCCAATGTCTTTTGGCGGATTTTCCACCTGCCGGTCTACTGTGTTGCGACCGAACGTATAAAGGCATAACAATCACCGCGATAAAGCCGGACTTCTACGTCTTCAGGTGTACTCACGTACACTATAGTCGCAACCTTCGCCTGGGAGGATGTTTCTTGATGTTACTCTTCCAATGGAATTTTGAGCCTGGCCTATAGGGGAGGGGACTCCCCGAATATCAAGAACTATTATCTTGCTGCGGGACGCGGAGTCGTCGACGTCTCGGGGATCGTCTTCTGTCATGAATCGCTGTCCGAAGCGTAGTTAACCACGATCGGGTCCCCTACTACGTTCGCTCATGCACTTCCTTGAACAGATTATATATCCAATTCGTCTCCTTTGCGATTTTCTTCGAAGGGCAGTGTAGTTCCATGTTAGGAGGAATATTAACGTTTGCGGTAGGTGCTGGGTGGGAGGGCGATTCCTCTTCATCTGTGGTAGTTTTACTTCGTTTCGCACGTTCGTGCTCTTCTTGAGCTTTTCTCCTCTTTTCAGCTGTGGTTGCTTGACGTCGTTCCGGACCTTCGCCACCGTTTGCTTTGATGGTGATGATAGTTCTACGTCGTTCCGAACGTTGACTTTTCCTCATCCACGATGATGTTATGTGTCACGGCCGGGCTGAACGCAATCAGGTCCGTCGTCTTTTTCTCTCCAGCCTCTGAATCTTTTAGGGCTTCTATTATCTCGCGCATCTCTAGGGACGTGTTTAGTTTGGGGGTACTCGGATGCGTTTGCACTGCAGATGTAGTCGCGTTCATTGGGGCTGATCCGCTCGTTTCTTGGTTGTCAAAGCTTAGACTTATGGGGGATAGACTCTTCGGTCCCTACCGACCTGCGTAGTCATCTGCCTCTGCCTACGCCTCCGTGCATGTTTAACTTGGTTCCTTGTGACACCTGTGGAAGAAGCAGGAGTAATATTAGGACGGTGAGTTAGCTCCTGAGTATGCTGCTTGAAGGTTCTACTGGCCACTATGATGTCGTCCATGTAGACGAACACGGTCGGCTGCCACTATGGCCCAAATATGAGGTCCATACTTCTTTGAAAAATAGCTGGGGCGTTGATCAGCCCAAATGCTAGGCGATATATATATATATATATATATATCTTGTGGTAGATTTGACTAAGGTCTATCTTAGACAAGTACCTTGCGTTGCTTAGTTTGTGCAACAGGGCATACATGTGGGGCAGCAAGTACGCGTACTTGCACGTAATTTGATTCGATGCAGTATCTAATCTTGCTATCTTTCTTTGGATCAATCATTGGGCAACTGCTCCATGGGTTTTCCGATGGTTCTATTATAAGCTCTGACAGCTGCCTCTCGATTTCGGCCTATGGTTGTTTAAGCAGCCGGTCTGGTATATGGCGTAATCGCTGCTTAATTGGGCGATGCCGCTGAATATATATATATATATATATATATATATATATATAATACGGCTGCATTCGCGCAATTTGGAGTGTACCGCTCGGACTTGGTGTCAGGTGGTTTAGCACCTGTTAGAGCTTTTGCACCTCCTCTGGGGTCAATGTTGCTACACCGTCGACGGCTGCTATGGCATTGCTGATGAATTTCCTGCTCTTTTTAGGCGTTACGAAATGTAGGTGAGTTGTATGTCGTAGTGTAGCCAAATGGCCTTGACAAAATCTATTCTCATATATATTTTTATTATGATGTCGATCCGAGGATCATGTCGTACGTCGATGCCTTAGAGACTTTGAAATATGCTTTTAGCAACTGGCCGTTACTCTTCAGTGATATTATAACGTCACTCTTGTTAACACAGAGCTTTCCGTCTGTTAGTTCCATGTATGAGACCGACGGTATTATTACCGATCGGAATAGTTTCTCTGGGCCCGAACCTACAAACGACCTTCTTGCACCGGGATCTATGAGAATTCGGAATATCTTCCCATTAGCTCAATATTTTAGAAGAAGCGATTTTCTTCATTCCGTATTGTGGTATCATTTGTCCCTCCTGGATGCGTCGTAGCGGTGTAGTGTCGAAAAATTGCCGAGTGCAGGTATGGACATGCACCTGGCGGATATTGCCACAGGGCTGCAGCAGCTTAGAAAATATATAATACCTGTTATACCTATGCTGTGCGCCAGTGGTGACGGCCATGGTCCATCGGGGTATCCAGGAATGGGGACCGTGTTCGGAGGAGTAGGCCATATAGGCGCCGTACTGATAGTACAGTGTCGTTCTATCCCGCAGTATTTCGTTGTTTAGTTTTGTTGCTGCTTACGTGCTGCCGGTGTTTCTGATTTGGCGCCGTCCTACTGGAGTCCTGTCGAAATGAGTACTTCCGAAATCTAAATGAGATCTGGTTGATCGGTTTCAGGAATATTATCCTTATCGGCATCCCAGTCGGCAGTATTTGTTTCAAAAAGCCTATTTTTGCTAATTTATATTATTTATCTTCCCTTCTTTTTCAAAAAAGAAAAAGAATTTGTCATATCCGTTATGTTGCTCCAGACGAATTAGAACCGTTTGATTACTTAGGAGTGATTAAATTATTCTAAGTACTTTATTATTCATTGCTATTAATGCAGTTAAGCAGGTCTATTTAAAATTTCCGAAGTAGTTATGAATTATTATTAATTAATAAAAATGGATAATTTTAATGAAGCAGATCTATTTGCTTTATTTTGCTACAGCACTGTTAACTTGTGGTTGTATTGTCCTTATAAGTTTGAAGTTTACATTTGTTCTAAAATACAATAAAATTGAAATTTAGTACATTTTCTGCCAGTTCTGTGTACAATTCTCCTAATTATTTATTTATTGTTTATTAAAAATATTATTGTTCATCCACATCCATTGTTTATTTATTTTCAGGTTGTTCTATTGTTATTTATATTCAATTGCTTATTTAGTATATCCTTAATTTATTATTTACACGCAATCACTATAATATAGACATCTTCAGTTCGACAATTAGTCTGGGTAGTATATTATTGTACGTGCTACAAAAGAAAAAAGAAAAAGTTTGTAAGAAAAAAAAACAAAATTATTATTATTGTTTCTTTAACTATTTTTATAGTAAAAATAATAAAAGAAATTTTAATTTCAGAATGTCTATAATATTTGTTATTTTCTTTCTTTTTAAAAAAAATTTGGTTGTTTTTCCCTTGTGATTATTTTATGTTGATTCTCGTTATGTATTTCTTCCTAGATCTATTTATTTATTATAGTTTATTTATTATTACTTAATTTATTATGTGGTTGCATGTCAATAATCTCACCAACTTACTGATATTTATAAGTAAATAATTGGATTATACTAAATAATCAATTATTCGAGGCCTTCACTTGTTCATATTCCTTTATATTATAATCTCCTATATGGTCCATCTACTTTCAATGTGATAGTATCTTGGTTGGTGAAACTATTATTGTTATGTTATTTTAGTTAAATATTACCTTAGTGATTCATCTTTTTACTTCTATTAATTTTATTTTCATATTTTATTATTTTTATTAGATTTTGAAAAAAAAGAAAATTCCAGATTTGAAGAAAATTTTCGATTATTATAAATAATTTTAATTATTAATTATTATTATTATTATTTAATTGCTTATTTTTAAATTGTATATTTAACAGTTTTATTTATTTTCAGTGTGCACCTTGATCTTTTTTCTTTCTCTATTTTCAAAAACAAACCTCTATGTACTTGAACTATGTTATTGTTATTATTCTTATTGCTAATTAATTAAAAATTTGCATAATATTTTATGTTTTGTACCCTCTCCTGTTAGTCTTTGCTTATTAACAATGTCAGATGTGCTAAAGTATACTGCAAATTAATAATAAGCTGGCTGAATATGGGGTTTATCGACTAGTCGTTTGGTTCACAAATGTTTATTACTAAAAATTATTAATTTTTAGTAAATCCATTTAAAATGAATTTTCACCATTGTGGAAGTATTGTGTAACCTTTAGAACTTTTCAGAAGTGAAAATTCCCATTCCATCCTCTGGTTTTGTCACTTTCAAATTTTTTAGTGTCTATAGTGCAGCATACTGCACGTATAGCTTATACCTGTTTTCCAATTAAAAAGAAATCGTTGAAACATGAAGTATACATGTTAATTTTATTAATATTTATTGTTAATAATTATTGTTAATTTAATATGTTTGCTGAAAATATGCTGGTATAGAAGTGATTATTATTTCTGAATTGTACTTGCAGTTTACATGTGTCAGCAATGACACCTTTTAATACTATCAATTATTATGGTTATTATTTGTTATTATTATCATTAATGTAAAATTGGCTCATCTATGTTTCTTCTGTTTTCACTTGTCTTTCAACAAGATATCATTTAATAATAGACTCCTCGAAGCAGTTCCATATATTATGCTTTTTCTCGTTAGAAAAATAACTATTAAGTTATTTTGACAAAAATTGTTAGTTTTTATCAAAAGTTATTGGACTTGATTTCCACCATTATAGTAGGAATTACGAACCTGGTAAACTTTGCAGAATTAAGAAATTCAAAAAGTCCCGGAACACCTTAATAATTTTCCAAGTTAGCTGATTTTGGACGGGGTCAAAGTCAATCTAGAGGTAACTTTTGTCAAGGAATTTAATAGTGACCTTGGATTTGACTTTCAAGGTTATTTCAAGGTCAACTTTGTTTTTTCAAATGGGAAACTCCTATTTTTGATCCTTAACGGAAATCGAAAGAGCAGAAAATTTTACGCCCAAACATATGCTAAGTCATGGGTCAAAGTTGACCTTGAAGGTCACACGAGGTCATTTAACCTCGAACAAGGTCTGGAAACCTCTTGGCATAGAAAATTCTCAATTTTTATACCACAGAAGCTATTACGTTTATCGAGGTGCATGCAACGGTGGCGCTCTGCACGGCCTTGACGATGCCCTTCAAGGACATTTTACTTTGAATTTTCTTACATATATACATATACATATATATATATATATATATATATATATATATATATATAAGTATTTTTTGTAATAATATTTTGAATTAATTATCCAATTTTTTGTTTTCCTTTTAGTATATATATTAGGTGTATAGGTAAGTTACCAGCGTACGTCAAAAGACGGCGTCAGCAGTTGTTTCTCAGAATTTAATATAAATTAAAACCAAAACATTGTATTTAGAATAGCCTAATAAATACGTTTATTAATATTATGTAAAAGTGGACAGTTAAACAAATATAAATGTGTGGATTCGCTAGTTACACAGTGAAAGGATTTTTCGTGGATTTGTAAAAGGACCGTATCGCTCAAAGATCTAACATAAAATTGAGAAAATCGTCACCGTTTTAAACCCAATACCGCTGCATAGCCGCCGACGCCGTTAGGAAGACAATATTTAGGATGGTGGGTCAACATATAATTATTATACTGGAATCTGGTCGGTAATAATGTAATCAACCAATACATTCGAATCTTATTGTTTATGGACTATTAGAGTCCAGGTAGTGCTTGCACTTAATATGGTCAATAACGGCTGCCAGGCCCGCTGGGGCGCAAACCCCAACACTAAATTGTCCATCCCGCGTTACAATTCAAAGTACGAAACTCTCTGATTAAAATTTATTAAACTTTTGATTTATATGTATAAAATTTCTCGTGGCAGGGTTATGGGAGTTGAATAGGATGGGAAGTCCTATCTGAATGAGGTTGGGTTTTAATTCAACAAAGATAAATCTGAGTTTTACTGTCCGAAATTCCAATATTTCCGCTACATTGTATATGAAAACGTATTGCGCACGGATCCGAAAAAGATACGTCCTGTGAACGCCAGCGAAGAAGAAAGAAAGAACAAGTGACTTCGAGCCAGTAGTTTCGACACAACTGTGGAAGCATACTGACGCCGAATACAAATCTCTCAAGACTTCATATTTTAACGATATTCTATTATAGACCATATTCCCAGCAAGCCCGACAGCTACGTCAACACCTTCCAAACCTCACTAGCCCGCCGAGTTATCCTTGGCGCATCTACGCCACCCGCTTAATAGCTCCAAAGGAGAGATAGAGAGAGAGAGAGAGAGTGTGTGTGTGTGTGTGTGTGAGTAAGGGAGAGAGAGAGAGAGAGAGAGACAGAGAGAGACAAGGATGGCGTCCATCGACAAAGCCAAAACCGGCAAATAGAATTACGCTTATTAATGATTAGTCAGCATATCGTGTGTCTGATGCCGACGACGACCTAATTAACTACGCGTAAACTTAGGTCATATGTGCGATTCTCCCCGCCCCCTCTCCCGCGTCTATATAACGCCGTTCCACGCGCGTCTAAGTGGGTTTATATATATATCTATTGCGGAACTCGTTCGAAATTAGTAACACACTATCTTTTATATGTAAATGTTAATGCATTCGTGATCGCCAATCAATAAATGTCAATCACGTTTATATGATTGTATCGTACATACATAATGCCTTCTTGCCTTACGCATCATCATCCTCTTCTAGAGTTTATCAAGCCAGGACGAGCACGACGTAATGGAATAATGCTAAATTTACACCGTTACAATATATATATATATATATATATATATATATATATATATATATATATATATATATACAGACATATAGATATATACACACGAGTGAGAAAATGAATTATATATTTAATATCATATGATATTTTTATCAGTCTTTACAGTCTTTATACAAGTATCTACTATAATGATATAATGTCAGTCAAACGGTCCTTATTTGTAATCACTCCCGTAAAATCTGAAATGGTTATTACTACTATAAAAAAAACTAAATTAAATTAATTTGAAAATTTAAATTTAAAATATAATAATCTGTATATTATATAAGTGAAGAATAACCTGACTACTCCCTACGGACATTTAAATCTTCCTTCCATGTCGGGCGTTTAGTACTACACTTGCACATTTTTAAGGTCTTAACGCATTCATAGACTCAAGTCATTGGTACCTGATTGTGCAAATAGTTTACAACCGATAAAAATATTTAGTAATGTACTTCATTAAAATAAAGAGATTCCAAATTCATTTGAATATCAAATAGATAAAGTATTCACATTTTTTCTTATATTTTATACATATACTCCAGGTAGAAGTGATGGTATAATTGGATACTATACACATTTCCCTCGTTAAAGTTAAGAACAAATTGCATAAAAATAATAATAATAATAATAATAATAACAAAGATTAAAAAATTTAATAAAAATACTAACAGAGAGAAAAATATCGTAATAGCATTTAGTGGAACAAATTTAAATAATAAATTATCAGGTATGTGAATAAGTCTTTCCCGTTTTTTTTCAAATTTTGAGCCTTTATTGTGAAAAAATGGTTACAAATGAATTATTGAAAGTATTGGCCATCGCTAGCTACAACTTTTTCCCATCTTTCTGGCAACATACGAATCCCGTTGCGAAAAAATTCGACCGGTTTGGCCTCTATCCAGTCATCCACCCATTTTTTGGCTTCCTCGTAGGAATGGAAGTGCTGGTCAGCCAGGCCATGCGTCATCGATCTGAAGAGATGGTAATCAGACGGAGCAACGTCTGGACTATACGGCGGGTGGGGTAGGACTTCCCATTTGAGCGTTTCTAAGTATGTTTTCACCGGCGGTGCAACATGTGGATGAGCATTGTCATGTTGCAAAATAACTTTGTCGTGCCTGTCGGAGTATTGTGGCCGTTTTTCTCGCAGTGCGCGGCTCAAACGCATCAATTGTCGTCGATAGACCTCGCCTGTGATCCTTTCATTCGGTTTCAGAAGCTCATAGTAAACCACACCTAGCTGGTCCCACCATATACAGAGCATGAGCTTGGCGCCATGAATATTTGGCTTGGCCGTCGATGATGATGAATGGCCGGGTAGTCCCCATGATTTTCTTCGCTTCGGATTATCGTAACGTATCCACTTTTCATCGCCAGTCACGATACGATGCAGAAAACCCTTTCTTTTATGTCGCTGAAGCAGCTGTTCACAAGTGAAAAAACGCCGTTCGACGTCTCTCAGCTTCAGTTCGTACGGCACCCAATTTCCTTGCTTTTGGATCATTCCCATGGCTTTCAAAAGCTTGGAAATGGTTGTTCGGTCAACTCCCAATGCTTCAGCAAGTTCTTCTTGCGTTTGACAAGAATCTTTATCAAGCAAAGTCGCCAATTCTCGATCTTCAAAGATTTGCGGCCGCCCGGAACGCTCCTTGTCTTCCACGTCGAAATCACCGCTTTTGAAGCGTCGAAACCATCCGCAAACACTTGAATCATCGACACAACCTTCTCCATAAGCCTCCTGAAGCAATCGATGCATCTCGGCAGCAGATTTCTTCAAATTGAACCAATAAAGTGAAACTGCCCGCAAATGACGTCGACTCGGCTCAAATTTTGACATTTTCACGATATCAAAAATTTATGATGCGAAAAAATTTTAACTAATGTGTTAGTATGGAATTGTTGACATATGAATAAGCTTTGATTATGACATATGAATTGAATATAACCATTGAATACTCGCACAGCATTGGTGGCGCCATCTCTTACAAAAAACGGGAAAGACTTATTCACACTCCTAATAACATTTAATCACTTCAGCAGTTTCACGAAGCAATGCTTTACATTGATAACTTTCTTCCAGACAATTCAACCAAATATAATGTTACATCCCCATTTCGGGTTTATTAGTGGAATGAACTTACACTGTTAACATTAATATTTTAACTATATATTGTTTCAAATATTTTCTATATCTCTTTTAAAATATTAGATAATATTCTATGTTGGTTATTAAGAATTTGTGTGTCTTTTTTCAGATTAATTGTTGCATCTCATATTTTTATATTGATCATTTCCAAATCGCTAAAAAATAGTTGTTGTCTGTTCATTTTAAATTTATGACAATTTGAATTTTATCTTTTAAAAATATCTTCCTCGCATACTTGTTATAAAATAAATTATTTATATTTGGTTTAATTGTCTGGAACAGAGTTATCAATGTAAAGCATTGCTTCGTGAAACTGCTGAAGTGATTAGAAGATTTTTGTATCTGTTAGTATTTTTATTAAATTTTTTAATCTTTGTTATTATTATTATTATTATTATTATACAATTTGTTCTTAACTTTAACGCGGGCAACAACACATCAACTAATTTTAGTAACAGTGATGAAATTCGTATATCTATTCAACATCAAGTAAACAAATCTAAAAAATAGAAATTACAAAGATCGAATGAAAGGTAAATACAATGATCAAAGAAATCGTTGACATCAGGGCCCGTGACGTCAACGCTGTAGGCTATGGGCGTTCTGGATCATCATGGAATTGCGCGTGTCGTCAGTGCCCGTGACGTAACCGCTGTGAGCTATGAGAGTTCTTGATCACTGGTGATAATCCGGAACTCAGCGTGATCTTAGGGTCTGTGACGTAAGCGTTGTGAGCTATGAGAGTTCCGGATCACCGGAAGTAATCGAGAATTCTCATAGCTTATCTAATATGGCTCTACCACTACACTTCAGAATCTAATCAACAGTTTGTCGAGTGGACTCGATGGATGAATCAAATTCAAAGCGTAGAAAGACACAGCAATTGACTGGTAAGTTTGTGGTATTGGTATTTTGGGATGCACACTGAATAATATTCATCGACTTTTTGGAGAAAGGAATTACTGTCAATAGCAATTATTATGTACGATTTTTAGTGCATTTGAACGAAAAAATCACAAAAAACCTCATTTGAAGTAAAAAGTGTTGTTTCATAAAGAAAACATGCTGTGTCACAAACCTATAAAATTTATGACAAATTTTCATATTAAGCTATGAATTGCTTTCATTCCCATCGTATTCTCCAGATCTAGCCCCTAATGACTTTTCTTGTTTGCCTAGTTCCTAATGATCTTTTCTTGAAAAGAATGCGTGCTGGAAAACATTCAGCACTGATAAACAGATAATAACGAAAAATAAGGATTATTTAGAGGCTAAAAAGAAATGCTGGTATTAAAATCATATCGGAAAATTGTATAACCGTTGTAATCATTATACCCCCCTCGAAGGCAACTATATTGAACAATAAAATTTCCAAAAAAAGCTTTTAACAAAAGTAAAATTACAAATCAACATCTCAAAAGTTGCTCTACTTACAATGCTACATTTTACGAACCAATTGTCAACTAACAATGGCTTAAATTTAGGCATTATAATTTTTGTCTGCGTAGCTGTTTTATAAAGAAAATGCGCGATTTTTCCTCTCAAAACAATATTAAAAGCGATTATAGATGGCAGAGAGCTATATAATAAATATTTTCTGACAGACGATCTTTTGAAATTTATATATTGAGACCAGACAATAATATTATTGTGAAGTGTAAGGGCTACTCGCAGAAAAGCAATACTCTTTGCAATAATTTATTTCCACGCAAATGTTTCTTTTTATAGATTATGAAGCTACATAATTATCCAAAAAAGAAAACTGAAATATCAGTTAAAACTCATAGAAGCAATAAGGCGAAATTAATAAAAGCACATCAATAAAATGGACTTTTGAAATAAGTTATAAAAATACATTTATAACATGTATTTTTGACTTAAATAAACAAGTAATTAAAATTTTTTCTATTTTTATATTATCATTGATAACTTTCCCTTATTATACAGCAGACTATCTATGTACGTACTTTGAAGTCATCCATAAGATTTAACATACGTGCTGTGGATTTATACGACTGGCGTGTATAATATGGTATTCTGACAGATTTGGAGGAGTTATTTATTTTACTTGTTTTTAGATCCATGTATGTTGTAACATCCGATCCGTAAACCTCATTTATAAAAGAAATATCATATTGTTCCTAAAAATAAATATATTATAAAATATATTGCAAACTAAAATAGAAAATAATATAAGTATTTATAATAAAACTATTAGTTTTGAATCAGAAACTTACTTTTAGTAAATATGTTAAATTCATTTTAGTGAAAGGCACAAAATGTTCATTGAGCTTTATAAACTGTAAATGTTTTTCATAAAAGAGCCCGCTGAAAAATAAAGTAAGGAAATTTAATTCTAGCAATAATAAAAGTAAGAGTTTTAATTATTAATTACTGAAACCCATCTATTTTTAAATAGAGATGATAAAAATAGTATATTTCAACACGATTATCGAAGTTGATTATTAACATTGTGAGACACTTTATTTCCAAACGATGGAGACATGTCGACGAGGTAAAAATTTAACTTACGTACCTGTATTGCGATATATTTTATACTAGAAAATAATATCTGATTTGGATATTGGAATAAGAAAAAAAATTGTTCACTCATATAGTTGATCGGCAATTGATTGAAAATTAAGTGGATGAGGTTATGATAATTGTTGAATGTATTCTTTAATGAACAAGATGAAATTATTTGAAGCGTTAAAAACTTAACGCAGATGAAATTTATATTATTTATTCTTGTAATTTCAATGTCTATTTTTCAGAGATATAAATATAGATTCAAGGCACATTATATTATTTAAAAATATTTAATATAAGAATAAGATAAATGGCATTCGCACGTTAAATTTAAAAAGAATCATTCAAGGGTTTGCTTCGCAATCTGCTTGGTTGATCAAAGCGAATTTTTATTCTACAGATGAGTAATTTCTTTCTGCTATTTATGTTTAAAAAGTAATTTAATGAAATAATACATCCAGCTCGTTCTTCATGTATAAAACGATACTCAAATTTCAAAAATTCATACAATTAATAATTACAACCAAATAGGCTATCAGTGAACTACATATCAAAATCAGAAAAATCAGTATCCTCAGAATTTTGAATAAGAAAATTCATAAACTCACAGTAATAATAAAGTTATAAATTGCTGCAATCTACATAAATCTAATCATATATTAAGTAAAAAATTCTAATCTAAAAATTAAAACTGCAATTTGTATATCATCTTATTTCTTTTTCAAGAATTCTCCATACCGTAATCCGAGCTGCATGATGAATAGTTACAATCAAATTTACAATGTATAAATCGTAGATTTCGTGTTTCATAAACATAAATAAATTTCATCTGAATATTTCCAGAAATTTTACAACTGGAATGACCCCTACTACACCCCTACTAGAATATTCTTCTATGTTAGTTAAAAAAACAAACAAAATTTATATTTCAATTTGGTGCTTACTAGAAAAATTGTCGCTTAAGAGAATCATCGAATAACAACTAGTATTATAAATGTTATACGTAAAATATTCTTTAATGAAATTATGAATCGCATAAAAATATTTTCATTTCTATATTTGTGAAATTGACTCAAATTGCGAATACGAAAATGATATATATTAAGAATGATTCAATCACACAAAACGAAATGATTTTTTTTTCTTTTTATACTGGTGACATTAAGTAAATATCTTCAAACATATTTTATATGACAAGAATCACAAATGCATGTATTGCAATCCAATATTTTCAAGGATAGTCAACGCATTGTGCAAATAAGAAAAGAGGACAAATTTTTCTTTGTGTCTGTAATCTTTCATGTTCCTTTGTTTTTTTTTTGCAATGAAAATAACTAATTGTCAGCAGTTAAATAATTAAGAAAATTAATAATAAGTAATATTGATATACTTTACAAATTATTAAAAACAAAGCAATTAAAAATATAATTAATAATAATAAATAAAATTATTATAATTTTTAAATAAAATTAGAATAATTTTTCTTCTCATAACAGCGAAAATGAAATAGTAAATTTGTAACAAATGTTTCTTTATCTTTTTTTTGACAAAACAATATACGTCAATTTTTTTGTGTGTTTTTTTTCTACATGCTTATTACAATGACCGTGAAACGATCATTAGTCAAAGAGTTAATTGCTTAGAATGTGTTTGCGTGCGTTGATTCCTCAAATAGAAAAAAAACACGCAGTTTTGAAGTTACAAATTTTAAAGATTTATTTAGTAAAATCTACATGTCAGGATACAATTACTTATATACAGAGAGAAAGGTAAAAATCTTATTATTATTTCGAAATAATCAAAGTTAATTTAATATTGATTAATTAAACCATTAAGATCCATCGCTAGCGCAGCATAGTTAGATCCACACTAACAATGTCATCCATTACTTTAGCAAAAAATAAAATACCCGTCTTTTGCTATTTCAAAATCTGATCATTTATTGCAGAATTATTTAAACAAATTACCAAAAATAATTTTTTCTCAATAAACATATTTCGCCGTTTGATTCTACGGGAAAAAGCAAGAAAAAAACTTAATGACATTTTTTGTACGACCCTTATATTTTGCAATAAATTGTTATAAGTAAATTAGATCGATCGAATTGCGTTCAGTCCCATGGGCACGCTATTGCAAATAAGTTGAAAATAACTACGCCGTCCATTGCTTTAGCAAAAAATGAAATATCTGTGTTTTTATGTTTGACGATCTAATTTTTAACAGCAAAATCATTTAAACAAACTACCAAAAAGTTCCGAATTGCAATAAACTAATAACACCAATCGGTTCAAGGAAGAAAAATAAGAATTTTTTTGTTTAAAAGTTTTATATAGATTTTAAAATTTTTTAAAAATTTTATATATTTTTTAACACAAGTATTTTACGCATGTTCCATAAAATTTTTCAGTTTCTACCTTACAATTGTTTCAGAATATTTTGTTAGTAATCCAATTTTCATTTGATGAGCAATTATGACTGTTTCTGTTGTAAATGTCACATTTTTTCATTTTTTGGATCTCGATTTAACGAAACCATTTATATAATATTGACATAGTTCTTGTACCTTACCTGTTCTTCCTCTTTTTTTGGATGTAATTTATTCTATATTACTGTTGCACTGGCAATCGAAGTTTAAATCAATCGAACAAACCAACAACAAGTCCTTTTTTTGATCTTATCGTAGACAGTAAAGAATTGCAATTTTGATCATATAGATCCACTCCGTCCATAGAACTATTATTCTTGGCAAAAAAAATGAGGAAATAAAATTGTTTTCTTAGTCTGTAATAAATATAGATACAGGCCTTGAGTTCATCACCGCTATATAGTTCAATTGAAAATTTTTCTGGTAAACTACTAAACATGTCCTTCGGTCAGATTTTTTCGGTATTTCTAGTTTGTACTTTACACGATTTTGTCTAACAGTAGCTGTTGCTCATAATCTTATATTTTTTAATGAATAAGAAGATCAAGTGAGGTAAAGAAGTTATCAAAATATACGTGGTAACCATCGCCAGAATAAAGAGCCCATAACTTTATTTCAAACCTGATCGGCTTATTTCTTATACATCGTTTCATTTCTCATCTGCCAAAATATTCACCATAACTTTATGTATCGAAAAATTATAGAAATGTACATAGCTCGCCCTTTACAGCAATGCAGTTGGACGCTATCGAATAACATGTCCCAGCGCACGAATATTGGAAAAGTCGTGTGCCAGTCGAAAGTTCAGTTCAACGGTACTGAGGGGAACATACAGACGAATTCCTGCAAAGAATTGCGAATGCTGGAAGCTGACGCCACTCACCGATGAAGATATTCTCAACATTATGACGGAGCTATTCGACGGCTTCGCCTTACATTGGTACAGTCTATCACAAAAAGATCGGAACATTTGATAACAGTTTTTTCACGCGACACGTAGCTGCAACGGAGCATACAGGCCAAACGCAAGCCAATACGCGACTATATGTTCTGCTTAGTCATGATTCTGTATAGATTCGAAGAGTTAGTTCGAATTATATATATAGATGAAAGATCATAATCTCTTTATCAACCCTATCGAGTAGAGAACTTTGATTCAGTACAAAGAATTAAAACTAAAATGAAAATAAGTAGTAATTAAATTTCTGATTTCTTCTTTTCTCTTTAATTTTTTTTATAATCATCTTTTACTACATCCATAAAAATAGGATCTAAGGGAAGAGATGTACATATCTCCCAAGATTTTATTTAGTTCAGAATAATAGTGTAGAAGCTCATTGGGCTAATTTTAAGGCAAGTATTTTTTCATAAAGAAATTGAATCTAACCAAGTAATGCAATCTGATCAGAGTTGGACAGTAACCAGTTTATAGAAATAATTAAATTATTTCTTTTTTTCTCTCACTCGTGGGGAAGAATAAAAAAAAACTACTAGCTTGAAGAACGAGCACAATCGACTTCTAAAAAAGTAATTTTATTTCATCTAGAAAAGTATAAGGAAAAGTCACAGGAATAAATACGATTCAATTCGAGACATAATATAATTTATTCGGAGAAAAGACACCTTTTTCTACGAATTAAATTATTATAATACACTGGCAAAATTTCTACCAGACAGACCACCGAAATTGCAAGTTATGTCAATAAAGGACTTACTAGTCGACCAAATAATTTATTTAATTTATGTAAGACACACTTGAAAGCGATAATTTAGATAAGAATAAATTTCTTCTTATTAAAATGTTGATCTTTTTATATCACTAAATAAGGCGCACCTTAGAGCGATATAAAAACGAATAAGTATGACTCCGAAACACAAAACAAGATTGTAAAATGCCTCGGTTTCTTGTAAACAGAGGATCCGAGCCGCGCGAATAAATATAAATAAATATAGAAATAATAGAAACAGAAGGAATATAGATGAAGGCCGTTCGAAATCTCGGAAAACTTAATAATCCGATTAGTTCGCGACGATTTATTAATAGATGTATACATAGACGTACGAAAAGAACACGAAATAATGATTTATATTTTTCGTTTTTATTATATGTTAGAGGGAATCTATGAGGAGATCCCACTCAATAAATAAGTTAATTATTTATTTTATTTATTTTTATATTAATTTTTATGTATAGATTATATTAATTGTTGATAGTTTAACAAAAGGAATGTAAGTGTTATTCACCTTAAATGCCAGTCCCGATACGTTCCTCCCTCTTCAAACGAACCCTAACATAATTAAAATTTAAAATCAATATTATTCGGATCTACTGAAAGCAGAGCCGAATCAGAGTGTTACAATGCTTTTGTCACTTATAGTTTGGAGTTTATTTATATAGACTCATAATTGAACATTCACTAGTTACTTGGTGAAATATAATTAATAATTAATATTAATGTTCATGTTACAGTGAATGAATCAAATTTCTTGCATATCAATTCCGAAACTAATTTTATTAATATTAACAGCTTTTTGGTCGTTAGACCATTTTCAAAGTTTTATTAAAATAGGCACCTGTCTAATTTTGGACTAACTAGCCACTAGTAGCCAAAATTATCAAAGAACATGCAAAATCTAAAGAACAAAACAAAACACGTACAAGAGTTGACAAATATTTTATAATTGAAAACCATTAATTAAAAAGACAAGATGGTGACAAACTGCTATATAACCTGAAAAAAAGTAAATGGTTAGACAAACTTGAAGTTTTTGAAATTCATCTTATTTACGGTATGACCTGTTTCAACGTTTTACCAGAGTACGAAGCTGCTACTAATCTATAAGATTCTTCTACATACTCCGGTCATGATGATTATAACTCTCGTATATGTATCCTCCCTTCAACCATATTACTTTCCTTCCACTCCTAAAAATTATGTTGCTGTTATGTAAGATATATAAATAGTTTTTCTCATGTATATTTTCTTTTTCTATAAAACTTTGTAAGTATTTCGTCGACCGACACATCTGTTTGTATTAAAGAATCATTTTTGTAACACATATCCAAGAAAATTTATTTATTTATTCTACCTTGAATATTAGTTATATTTAAATATAATAGTTCAGTACAAATGTTTGTGTTAACTTTAGTAACGTTCAGGTGATAATGTAAATTTTTTTTTTGAAAGTAAATCTGATGTAAATTGTTACTGCAAAATTACTTTATACGATAGTATAAAAGATGGCAAGTAGGGTATATTCGAATTAATTATTGTCGCCTTGTGTGAAACGAATGAGTGCGGTATGCTCAACTTATGGTATGAACGTGACGAGAAAATGTGTAGAAGGTATGGGTCGGCGCATTCAAGGAATTAGTCTATGAGGTACTGTAAAATAGTTGTAAACCTTTCCTTTCTAGGAGGACATTGCATCGACCATACCTAAGTAATAAATCGAGAGTAAACGACGGCAGCGACGGCTACTTAGTTTGCATTAGAACTCAATTTTCAGTTTTAGACAGAGCGTCGAGGCGAAAATACCACTCAATTTTTGACCGTCCGTGCGTTCAATTTAACTGTTTATCTTTTACGTTTTATTTGTGAAAAAATATTGTAATTTTAATTAACTTGTTTGATTCCTATCTGTGCTTGAATGCTCACAACCCTTCTTGAGATAACTTAGCCGTGTGGATTTTATACCTTATCATTTGAAACTTCTCCTGAATCTAATACATTTATTAATATAATCAATATCTTGCATTTATTTATATATATGAAATGTTTTTCTAATTAGACTTCTGAGTCAATTGCACATAAATATGCGATGCTTAAAAAATAACTGATAGTTGTCTGATAATAAATAGATAATTTTGTTTTCACCCTCGTGTATATATGTATATGTATATAAATTTAATTATTTCGATCAGGTTTGGGCTAATAAAAAACTCAAAATGTTTTTATTTCACAAAGTTTCATCGGCAGATATTGTCAACCTCTTCAGCTAATATACAAATATACAATATACAAACTAATATACAAATAATTACATGTCTTAGCAATTTCTCATTGTTATATAATTTTGATATATAATTATTTGTATATTATTTTTATTGAAGCACCTGAGGAGGTTGACAATACCTGTCGACGAAACGTTATGAAATAAACACAATCTGAGATTTTTATTAGCTCGAACCTGAATACCCAATATCGAAATAATTAAATTTATATACATAAACTAATCGTTTTATTATTTCTAAATATTTCTAATTTAAATAATAGAAAGTATTGAAATCAATTGTTACATAGTCAAGTATATGTAAATATGTATGAGTACCAATTCGTGTAAGTTTCGAAATTATTACTTATTATTATTCAATAAAAAAGTTGCTTATTAAAAGTGTGCTCACGCACTCACTTATTTATAACGTGGGAATAGAGTACTATGAAAATATAATTTAAGAATTATGTTGACATATACTTGCGGGCGCGTCTTTCAAAAGCTTATGGTAATTTAAATGGTTAAGAAATATTGAGAAATAGTAACTTTTGTAGAACAGTACGCAAAATAAACTATAGTTTCCAGTCCAGCAAATGCATTAAAATTAATTAAATATAGTATGGATATTTAAGAATGATTGCGAAAAGACATTGAATGATTGAATTTATTTTTATCAACGTAAATGCTTTATTTTTTCGAATAAACTTAAATATACAATACCATCAATATAGATTTGGAGTTAATAATAGTAGATAAAATTTAACGTTAATAAGAGTAACAGAAAATTATTAGATTTATCTACGGTCAAGAGTATATAGCATCGATGACTTTATAAATTCTACCTATCAATGCATAATTTTGAAATATTGCAAACTTTTATAAGTCCAGTTAAATTACGAAACAAAGAAGATTAACATATATTTTATTACATTAGCGACGTTCAGGCTGTATTCGCGATACAACCTAATACACGAAAAATTTTAACTCGAATTAATAAAGTTTCTGAAATTAAAATAATCTCCCATTAGCAATACTCCCGAGTAGCGGTCAAACGCGCAATCTTCAAAACAAGACGATTACACGTATTAAATATACCTGCCTCGTGAACGTAGGACAAGGGAGAGTGTAAGGGAATTCACGCGCGTCGCGAGAGAGAACCGCAGCCGCGCGGCAGACAGCATCGAAAGGATGTCCCACGCCCCCGCTCCCCCGCGCTCCACGTGGCCCGCGTCTACGAATTCGGGAGGCAGTAAATACATTCGTCGCCGCATTTCTAAATACCTCAATAAAATACATATTTAAATATACTGTTTTAACGCACTAGCGCGGATCACACCGCGACAGCCGACCACTGTATCGGCGGTGAACCCACCAGCCGCTGGAATTCGGACGAGGTGGTTTTGAGAGATGCGGGACAACAAAATGTTGCTCCGACGTCTCCGATACGGGTACAGCCCTCGCCCCGTGTATGTCCGGATAACTCCTTGGTTATCGAGTTATCGTAGTGCCACCTAACAGGAGCACACACTTCTGCACAAATACGCGTACATACACGTACGTATATACCCGTACACACAAGTATACGTACACACAAGTATGTAAACGCACGAACACAAAATACGTGAAAACACAAACACGTATTTAAACACGAATATACAAATACGCGTACACACACGAATACGCAAGTACTCGTACCCATGCGCGTATACACAAGAATACGCAGACGCGCGGACACCGATACGTATATTTATATATACGCGAAAATCATTCCTCCACAGATACCACACGCTTAGTGATTATTTTGGAAAGACCATCACGATTTTCGCAGCTAAAAAGAAATGTATCGCGCGCGGGGTTTCATTGAATGCCAAGCGTTTTTATATGCGCGTCTTTATCTATTTGCTTGTCGTTGTCAACTTGATTTACATGAGTAGGTAACAGATCGGAATGATTCGCGGCCCATTTATATAATTCGATTCCGCTCGTCTTCAAGATCTCAGTTAGTTCGACTCGTTTTGCGCTTGCTTCCACGAGATCGTCTGCTCCGGCAAAAATATCATCCACATACGTGTTTTGCACCACGAGGAAATCGCGACCTTTCTTCGTCAGCAAGTTGCAATAATGCGCCATATGGCTCAGCTTTTCATAGGTGAGCATAAATTCGCGATAGGCATGAGCTATTTCCGAATTGCGTGAAAAGCGCCGATGTATTGTAGAGAGGGAACCCAACGCGATACGTAGCATTTCATCAGCACGTGTCGGTGGCTTTGTCCTAAGAGAAAGGCGTACAGTAAAGCGTCCACTAACACTACGCTTATACGTATCACGGTAAAAGCTCGCAAGTCTCGTCCTCTGACTTCAATTTTAGCACGACATCCGGTAGTTCGTTTATAGACCAGAATCTTTGCAGCGAATCCTTCAATTCATTATTTGAAACAATATAAAGCGCTTGCAGCGGCAATCGCTGATCATGCTCCGCCCGCCGTGACGCGCGCCTTTGAACCGGCCCGGACACAACCCATCCCAACGCGGTGTCCTGTGCTATAAGTCCAGAAGCTGTAGACGTATTTCAACCCGGTCGTAATTATTGCGCGTTAATATCAACTCCGAGAATAATATCCATGCTATCGCGAGTGTAAAATTGGGGATCAGCAAGTGACAAGCCCGAAAACTGATTAAAGTCGATTGATGTTACGTGGCGCCATGATAAATAAGACTTAAGCCGCGATAAAATTAAAGCCTGCGTGCGCAATTTAAATTCCAGATTTATTGTCGATTGCAAAACAAATGAAGTTTTATATTTTATGGTTCCTGAGTTCGTAGCACCTACACCCAACAACGCAACATTCGTTCGTTCTCTACGTAGACCCAATACCTGTACAATAGACTCCGAGATAAAGGTTGCCTCGGACCCTTGGTCAAGCAATGCCCACGCGCGAGTTTTAATGCCGTGCGGTCCCTCAACGATCAATTGAGCTGTAGCCAGAATTACCGAATATTTATTTTCAGAAATACCAGCTATGTGCGAGGCTACCGTTGTCGATCCTGTACTAGAATACACCGATATCTTTGAGTCGTCTTGCGGCCTTATTCCCCTATTCTCTAAAGATCGTTTCGATACAAAATGCAAGAGCGAATGGTGTTTCTCGTGGCACGTCATGCAGCGCGCTTGAGACTTATATTCTTGAAATCCATGTCGTCCGAAGCAGTTAAAGCATAAATTTAACCGTCTTATTTCCACACGGCGTTCATAAGGGGTCTTCGCTTTCAACTTGTTGCATTTAAACAGCGGATGCATGCCCGGGCATAGCGCACATTTTGTAGATGTTTTAAAATTCGGTCGAGTGTGATGTATCGTGCGTGAAGAACGATGTGCTTTATTACCCGCGGGTCTTTTATCATCAGCATCCCTTGAGGCCATCATGCTGAGTGTATGAAATCGCTTCTCTACTTGATAAATTCGTGAATAATTTGGAAACCAATCTACTGTGCTCGATTGTACTGGTGTCACGGATGGATCGCGCGCGCTGTCAGCGTTCATAAATTGATCCCGCGAATTCATTTCCGACTCCCACTTCTCCCGCGACACCGGATCTAATCGCGACACTAAAACATAAATCAGCCAAACATCCCACTGATCGACCGGCATCTTCAAATTCGACAATGCACGAACAATCCGTTGGGCTTCATCAGCAAAATGGCGCAGGTCCGCAACGGACTCCCCCTTTAAATGCGGTAGTGTCGTAAGTTCGTGTAGGTGTTTATTTACTATTAATCGCGGATTATAAAATCGTGCCGACAATGCCTACCATGTTGTCGCATAGTTCGTGTCAGTCGTTGTCACATCCTTTACTAAATCGGCAGGTCGGTCCTGCCGATCCTTTACTAAATCAGACCGGTCAAGCAAAGTTTCAAATAACTGAATTTAGTAGCTTCGCTCGCGATCTTCGAGTGTATGAGCGTATTAAAGAGATCAGCGAAACACTCCCAGTGCTCATACCGGCCAGAGAACTTTTGAAGATCGAGTTTCGGAAGATTAGGCCTGACAAGCGTAGCCCCAGCTACATTGGTAGTATCCGACGGAAGCGAAGTAGAGAGATCGGCTCTCCCAAGTTGATCCATCTTATCAGTAAGTGAATCGAGGAATTGCTGATATCTTGTGCGAATTTGATTAAACACATTGTCAACGAGATAAGAATCATTTCTTTTACCGCGTCGATCCTATTCGAAAGATTGCTTTTACTCAGCGGCCTATCAATATGATCCTTCAACTCGGCCTGCATATTTTCAATTTCAGAATTACGGGCGGTTTGTAAAGCTAAAAGCCTTCTTAACTGTATTGACGCCATTATAACCGAAACCGTAACTAAATATAATATACGCTAAAATCCCACAAGCCCCTCTTACAGCAATTCTATGGACAAATCGTTTACACTAATGACTAACGTAATTTTATTATAAAATAACTATAGCGACATGTGTTATCAATTAAACACTCACACAAATAAAATAACTTGTAAATAATAACGTATTAAACTAATAGAAATATAACGTATAAAAGTATAAAGCTAATAAAATCAAATAACTTACTAATATAACTTAACAAAACTAAGAAAGTATAACGAATAAGCAGGTATAAAAAGAATAAAAAATCAAATAATCTATTAAGGTAATTTGCTAAAACTAATAAAAGTACAATGTATATAAAATATTAAACTACGCAATAAAATTAAATAACTTTATTTTTATTAATCATTAACTTTATTTTTATTAATCATTAACTTTATTATTTAAACTAACTTTATTATTATTAAGCTTTATTATTATTAACTTTATTATTAAGATAATTATTAATCTAAATTATACAATAAAAGTTGAATACCTTGCTTCATACAAATATTGACTAAAATTAGTGTTAATTAAACCTTTCCACTCATTCCTCACCCGGGGCACCAATGTTTATTGCAAACGTAGATTTAAGGATAATTTTAAGAAAATAGGAATGAGCAGATGGTGTAACTAAATAAAACACAATGATTTCGCCGACAATAAATATCACGCTTGATTGGGCGTAAAAACCCCTTCGGAGTAAGGGGAAAAGCCGAATCAAGTGATGCTTGATAATTATTTATTGATTAACAAATTATGAATTGACAAATAGTTTTTAACATATGAACACAAACGATAACACGAGTAATTATATTAATTTAACCGATCTCCTTAAGGATACTACGCAACGCTCTTAAAAGACATACCTTTGATGCTGCACCATATAAACACACATTTAAAATACACATTTAAATATACTGTTTTAGCGCACTAGCGCGGATCACACCGCGACAGTCGACCTCTGTATCGGCGGTGACCCCACCTGCCGCTGAAATTCGGGCGAGGTGGCTTTGAGGGAAGTGGGACACCAAAATCGACACGACAGTGCTCCGACGTCTCGGATACGGGTAGAGCCCTCGCCCCGTGTGTGTCCGGATAACTCCTTGGTTATCGAGTTATCGCAGTGGCGCCCGCTTTGAGCACTTGTGCGCTCATCTAGATAGTGCTTTCCGTATCTGCACCGCTTGTCACCAGTGCAACCTAACAGGAGCACACGTTTCTGCATAGATATGCGTACATACACGTATGCATAGACCCGTACACACAAGTACGTAAACGCACGAGCACACAAAATACGTGAAAACACAAACACGTATTTCAAAACGAATATACAAATACTTGTACACACACGAATACGCAAGTACTCGAACCCACACGCGCATATACACAGGAATACGCAGACGCGCGGACACCTATACGTATATTTATATATACGCGAAAACACTGGCACGTATTTATACACGGATATACAAATACGCGAGAATACTGACACGCATCTATACACGAATATACAAACACGTGAAAGCACTGACACGTACTTATACACAATTACACAAATACGCGTACACGAATACAGGGCGGCACACACTCAGAACTGCACGGGATTGAACAGAATAACGCAACACGACTGTCACACTATCAACCGGCAAGCGAAGAAAAGATTTTTCAGCAGTACGCGCAATACTTAATTCACCGTCAGATTGTTAGCTGCAGACTGACTGACTGCTTCAGTTGAGCTGACCGTCGGGGGTCCGAGGAGCCCGATAGCAGTTACCGGACCAACGCAAAGTGCAACACTCTGATTTACAATTTGGGCTTTCCCCGCATTACTGCAGGGTTCTTGCACATTCGTCTGACGGACAGCTGCAAACTAGTAATTTTTCTTTCGCTTTACACGCATACATTTATACATATATATATATATATATATATATATATATATATATATATATGTATATATATACAGATACATACACATACATAACCATTTTCGTTATTTTATTTTTTTTTGTTCGAGTGTGATGTGCGAACAACGAGAACTTTCAAGGGCAAAGTCGAAAATTAGTCATATAATCAATATAATTTTTATGCGATTATTATTATTTTAATATTGTAAAATTATTATTATTATTTTTCGGTGGCTCGATACGAAATTAGTCGAACTGTAGTGTAAACACCCGATCGACTAATTTTTCGTGTACAAAAGGTCGAGTTTTCCGCCCCAAAAGCAGTTCTCTCGGCGATACCGCCCAAAGAAGCTCCCTAGAACTATCCTGACTCCAGAGCTGTAGTAAATCTGGACCGTGCGAAAATCCTGAATAGTAGAGTAGCGATCCTGGTTACGTGGCGCTCTGTTAAAGACCAGCGGCCTCAACAAAAATCCCTCCTGCACCTTAGTAAGGCTTGATCCTACTTGCGTAGCGCTCCATTAAAGACTAGCGGCCTTATTATCCCTCAAACAGACTTGATTCTGGGTGCGCCCCGCTCCGTTAAAGCCCAGCGGTCTCACTCCTATCCCCGAACAAAGCTCTGATCCTGGGTGTAATAGACCAGCATACTACGTTCATCCCCCAAACTCCCCCCAGCCCCAGTAAAATGCTATATAAATATAGGGCGCGGCGTTAGTAGATTAAGTGCGTTTAAATTGTAAATATTGTTTAAAATAAGCAGCGTGGAACAAATAGTGTAATAAGCTATACTATAAGGTCTTAACATAAAATTCTGTCTTGTCTGTTACAGATCGGAGGGCTCGAAGCCAGAAAAAACTAAATGATATGATAAGTAACATCAATAAAAAAAAAATGATTATTTCATGAAACTAGAAAGTACTAGTTTCTAGACAAATTCTTAGTTAGTATAGTGCAGTCTGACTGTCCCCAACACCCTTATCTAATTGAAGATTTGTCCAACGTTTCGAGCTCGCTACGGCTCCTCATCAGGGACTAAACTAAACCTTATATTCTAATCTATATATATTCCCACCACCAAATTTAGTAAATTAAATCAAAATTCTCCCTCTACACAAATTGTCCAAAACCAATCAATTTAATAAGGAATGATAAATGTTATCTAATTTACTAGACTCTAACACTAAATTCATATTATTTTGATTCTTGGAAATGTGAATACTTTCAAGACTCGCCCGTTTATATTTATTATTAATACCATGTTCCAAAAATCCACATTCAGAAAATCAAAAGAATCTAAAAACTTTAAACAATGCTCTTTTAAACCGGAAGTAATATGTGAGTTACGTAAACTATATTTATGTTCATAAATTCTTATTTTTAAATATCGACCTGTTTGTCCAATATAGTATTTATCACAATCCATGCAATTAATCTTGTAAACAACTTCTGATTTTAAATATAAATCATCCTTATCTTTGCAATTATTAAACAATCTACTTAAATTATTGCTATTTTTAAAGAAAATTTGAATGTTATAATTCCTTTTAATTCTTTCAGACAATCCTCTAACGTATGGCAAGACAATAATTTTGCCTCCGTTAACATCAATTCCTGCACTATGTTTATTTTCGGTATTACTAACAAAGAATTTTTTCAGCTCATATTTTATTTTCAGATTAGTCTACGGGGGTGAATGTAAACAAGGACCGACACATAAAATTTATTACAGCTACTTAACAATTACGACGAATAACTGACTCTCGACGACAGAATGGCAAACCATCTACCCCGCGCTCGCTCGAATTTTCCGCCCCTCCTCCCTGTTATGGCTGCCGCTAGCTACTTTCCCCGCGCTTGGCTTCCACACTTGCACAAAATTATATAAAGATGTATATATCAAAGGGCTCGCAGTCCCACTCACCGGTACCTCTATATACGAAGGCGTCCCCTCGGGCGCTCACCGCTACTGCTCCTCTTCCGCAGTAACTCCTCGATCTCGTGTTTGAGAGAGAGAAAGAGAGAGACAGAAACAGAAAGAGAGAGAGAGAGCACAAAACAAAATGGTCTCCGGTTACTCGCACCTTAATTGCACGCGGCACCCACGCTGCCGCTCGCCCATTTTCCCGTCTGTACTTCGCAAACTTCAAGTTCCGGCGCTACTTTCCCCACGTGCTTCCTGGCACGAGAGCTCGGGAAAAAGGAAGGTCAAAACGGGTTTATAATTGACAACGACTCGCCGACACATGTGGCTGCTGCTTGCTTCAAAAATTTTCTGATCTTCCTCTTCTCCTTCGCCGTTTTCTTCGTCTTCACCGTCGATCAGCCAATCACAGCTCTTTCTTTCTGTGTGCACCAATGACCGTTCGTCTTCTCTGATATGCGCCAATCCCGTGCTCTTCAGTATTCTCGAGACTGTTATGACTGACATTATCCGTCGGCAATATGTAGTTTAATTACTGTCATCGTGCTCCAAGTTCAAATTTACCCAGGGACTATATCTATATACATTCCCGTCGGATAATTCCGCGCCACTACGAGCGACGGCACTGTCGACCGCTTCTTCCCCGCGGCGGCTCGCGCCTTCTCGCTGGCTACTACTTCCAATGCGGCCGTCTGCTGTGCGGACGGCGCACGTCGTATATCTCCGGCTTTTACTAACTTTTCTTGTGTTTTTAGTGCATCCGAGCGCCCTTCCTTCACTGCTGAGCTGCTGACGTTCATCTCGGTGTGCGTCCCTTTTGCGCGGCATTTCCCATCATCTTACTGCTTCCTTGTGTTCACTAAATCAGCGGTCAGTGCGGTCTTCAGGCATGCCGTATATAACATGGTGCGGCCACGTGCTTTCCAATCTTCCATTACCAGCCTCTTGCAGCTTCCAAATGACTTACGGAGCTCCGCCACGTATAAAGTATTCTTTAGTTTTCTTCAGGTACCTTCCTTACTCTCTCTTTCTATCTTCCCTGCATGCAGTTATGTGCTTCTGTACAACCATAAACTCTAATTTCCTCCCTCCATCACTATCTTCTTGGCATTGACTTCACTTCCGTGCATTTCTATACATCTCTATCTTTCTCTCTCTATTTCTCTTTATATGCACATTTTCTTGCATCTCTATATCTCTCTAACTTTCTAATTCTCTCTCTTTTTCTCTTTATATGCACATATTTTTCATATATGCAGTTGTTTTTCCTGTATGTATATATCTCTCTCTGTACGTCTCTGCAACCAGTTGCTTACTTGTATTTTCTCCTTTTGATCTGCCACTCCTTGACATATGTGTACATCCTTCTTGGTGCATAAAGTCGCTTCCAGCTGTGTACGTACGAATAGCTGGTTTATTCTTCAGCCTCTTTCCTCTTTGCCCTGTTGTTATTGTTCTTTCTTGTTCTTCCCCAACGTACCTAATTTACTGATAAAGGAGGGCAGAGCCTGCTCGGCTCAGCAGTCAGCTCGATCACCCACGCTAATATTGCTATTGGCTTTATATTTATTATTATTCTAAGTTACAGGTGGTGGTCTACTGCAATTTAAAATGAAGAATTTGATTCCTTTCTTTAAAACAATAATTACTTGAAAGACGTCTTTATTTTCTAGAAACATGAAAATGCAGGTATGTTAAATTCTTGAATGTAGTGCATAGTTTCTTGATTCAAAACATTATTTTCTTGACTTTAAAAATCAAAAGTTTAAACTAAGCGAATAATTTATTCAATTCTTTTACAATTTGTACGTTAATTTACTTTTATTACATTTATTTCATCACTTTTATTTTTAAATTGACCTTATATTATTTGATTATTGATAAGTCTCATAATTAATTTATTTCTCGTAAAAGAACTTCAACCTAACCGGAATTCTATCCGCAGACCTTTGGATTAGCAAGCTAACGCCTTATTAATTGCTCTATCGCAGTATGCTGTGAACAATTCTAAAAATCTTATCTATCAATTTTTGATCTAATACATTAATATATTAATATAATTAATATAATTAATTAATATCATTAATCTATATATTAATTTATGGATTCCAATGAATAGTATATGCATTTATATATAATATATACATATATTATAAGAATTTACATATCGTTTTGGTTTTAATACGTGATTTCCCACATCCTTTTCTCAAAGGGTGGATTAGATTTATTTGACTATTCCCTGCCAGTTGCAAAATCTAATAAATATTTATTTGATTTTATTAAACGAAGCACAAGGATTTAAATATTAAATGTAATAAATATATAGTAAAAACTACGAAATGTATATATAAATCAAAAAAATATTTTCTATTTTTGAAAAAATTATTTACTTATAACATATAAATAGTCTATTAACAGATTTATTCATTTAAATTTATTATTTAAATCTTTGTGCTTTGTTTAATAAAATCGAAGAAATTTTTATTAGTATTTGCCAATTCGTTGGGTATTGTCACATAAATTTATTTCACCTTGTGATAAAGCTATTAACTGTTCATATTGAATAGCTTCTCCAAAAATGTAATACATTTGTTAAATTTGAGTATATATATAGTTTTTCAAATATTTATTGATTAAACTTAATTTTTTTACGTATGATTAGTTTCGTTTAGTCAAATTCAATAAATATTTATTACTTTTCAGTAATTTATTTAGTGTAACGTAATAAATATATATTGACTATTCAAATGAACTTAATTGTTTGTTTCAAATATATGATTTACTCCAAATTACAAAATATTCATTCGTTTTAAATATGTATGCTTCGTTCTTAAACATAAATTTAAATAAATATATGCGATTACTTGGTTCAAGAAAATAGTTACTTGGTACAGAACAGTTGCATAAATTTCATGAATCAAGTAATATTTACTGCATATTAGAATTTTTTCCAATGTATAATTTTAATGAATTATTTCGAATAACGAATTTCGATAAACGAATATTTCGAAATCTATTTCTTAAATTCAGAAAATTTTTATTGAATTAATTCAATAATATTGTTTTTTGATATTATCAGAAATATCTGTCGTTGATCATAGATTTGATCAATCTATAATTTAAATATTTGGCTCATTTACAATTATAGTTATTAGATCTTCTGAATTCGATGCATTACTCTTTTGTTTTAATATAATAAGCTTCTGATTCATAATTTTGTTTTCTTAGATGAAGAAGATATTTATTTACATATGTATTGCGCAACTCTGTGATATATATATATATATATATATATATATATATATATACTGTATAAAAAACAATTAAATACTAATTTCTAGAACATATTAGTTTGATTCTGTAAAGCCTGTTTTAGAGAATCAAAAGTATTGTATTCAGGTATATGATTACTAAATTGAAGAAACTCAGGTTTTCATTTGATTTGTTTTAAGGAAACGTTTTCTAGATAATGAAAATGCTTGTTTTCAAATTATGATGAGCTAAATTTTAGTAATTAGAATGTTATAATTAAGTAAATATTTACTTGACGGGATTTTCCGGTTTTAAGAGAATCTATTTTCTTGATTTAAGATAATCATGTTTTAATTCTTAGACATTTTTCCTGAATTTAAATTAATATTTACTGGAATTTAGTAAATTTCTAATTAATTAATTCAAATTTCTCATATGAAACAAATATTTTCGATGTCTATTTTTTAAGATTTAAATGTATACCGGTAGACTGCCTGCTAGGCCTCGTACAACATGCGTGCAGATAGACAGGTGATAAACAGTGAGAGCAGGTGAGAAAAAGAGACGAAACAGTATAGAGAAAACTCGCGGGTATATGCAGGTAAATGGTATGGCAACATCCACTAACATCGAGTAATCCATGTTAATCCCCTTGGATTTTTCTTTTCTCCCCTCTCCCCTCTCGCTCACTCTTCTCTCGCTCTCTTTCTCTGTCTACTCCATACAAGGTAATTATGTGTCAAATATGATTATATAGGATTCTGATATGATACTCCAAAAATATAAAAAGCAATTAAATAATTTTTGAAAAGTTTACATTCTATAATTAGCAGATTTTCGAGATCTATTGAATTCGTAAACATAGATCAATTACTGACAATGGCCATAAATATCGTCTCAATGTTGAGTTAATTTTTTTAAAGCGTACATATACTTTATTACAGCTTAATTATTTTAGTCAAATAGAGAAACATTACAAAATTAAATCAAACATATGGTTTTTTAGTTTCAAGTAAAACGTATGACATAGAAACAATTAACAAAATATGTCATAGAAATAAGTAACAAAATATGTCATAGAAATAAGTCTATACTGAAAAAAAAATTTTATATATTTAAATAAATGGTTTATTCATATAGCATTAATTAACCAATTATTCAAAATAAGTAATTTATACATTTAAAATACTGAATGTTTAGTTAAATATAGTAAATATTTTTTTGATATACGAGAACTGAGAGTTTAAACAAAATATAAAATTCAACTGTAGTATCTTAACTTCTTAGACCATCATTTTCGTAATCTTCGCTATATATTATATTTCAATAAATACTAACTATATTTTTCTATCATTTTTATTGTATTATATGTAATGTATTTGTATTCTACGAAATGCAATGGAAATGAATTTTTAACGAAAAAAATCTGCCGTTCAAGCTTTAGACATCCCGATCAAAACGTTAATTTGAGTTATCATTAGGACTTAATCCTAATAAATAGAGATTGTTTAACTGGTTAATAAGTCAGTTACATTTACTATCTCGAGCGAATCCAAGACAATTGCTAAACTCTGAACCATGGTTGGTGAACTCTTCAGCACTAAACATCTTAATTTTAAAAATTACCTACACAACTAAAAGATATTTTAAATTTACTTTATACAAAAGTATAAAATAAGGCAAGTATGGTGTATTAGAAATTCTAATCATTTAAAAGTATTTATAACGTAACAAATATTTTTTGCTCTTCAAATAAACGTAACTGTTTATTTCAAACGGACGATTCTGTCAAAATTACAAAATATTCATTCGTTTTAAATATGTACGTTTTTGTTTCATATAAACTTTTACGAAATAGCAAGTTTTCCTTAAGTATATTAGGTTGTCAAATATCTCCCTTCCACCGTTCTGTCTTATGAATTTTGTGGCTATGTACAAAGCGCTATAGAGCTCGAATCTGGCAATACTATACATCATTTGAAAGGTCTCGACATAACGTACAAAACGAGCTATGCATAATTAGTTTGGCTATTGCGTTCAAAAGTTCTAGACGTGTCAACGTGGAGTTCACTAACGCCGAAATTCGCTAGAGAAACGTTCCGTGAGATTAATGGTGTTTTGGGGGGGGGCTAGTACGTTATTACTTTGAACCGCACAGAAATGGTTTCGATGATTCAGAGCCGATGAAAACGACACCATGGATAAGCCAGCCGGCGGAAGACCTGTGACGACAAATACCTATCCAATCATGGAATTTATCGAGTTAGACCGGCATGTCGCATCTCGTGACATCGCCCAGGAGATGAGAGTTAGTCACTAAAACATTTTAAAAAATCTGCCGAAGATTAGATGCAAAAAAGCTTGATGTTTGGGTCACGCATGATTTAACGCAAAAAAAACGTTCTGGACCGAATCAACGCCTGCGATGTGCTGCTGAAACGGAACAAACTCGACCCATTTTTGAAGCGGATGGTGACTGGCGACGAAAAATGGATCACATACGACAATATTAAGCGGAAACGGTAGCGCTCCAAGACCGGTGAACCGGCCCAAACAGTGGCCAAGCCGGGATTGACGCCCAGGAAGGTTTTGCTGTGCGTTTGGTGGGATTGCAAGGGAATCATCCACTATGAGCTGCTCCCATATGGTCAGACGCTTAATTCTACCATCAAAAAATAAAAATATTATAGATTGCAAATGGGTATTCGCTATTAAAAATAATGAACATGAGAATCCATCTAAATATAAAGCGCGTCTTGCTCCTCGTGGTTTCAATCAAAAATATTTTATTGATTATAATGAGACTTTTGCTCCTGTAGCAAGAATTACAAGTTTTAGATTAATTATAGTGTTTGCAAATCAATATAATTTACTTATTTTCCATATAGATGTAAAAACTGCATTTTTAAATACTTCATTGCAGGAAGAAATTTACATAAAAATTCCTGAAGGAGTTAAAAACAAAACAAATCAAGTTTGTAAATTAAATAAAACTATATATGGATTGAAACAAGTAGTAAGATGTTGGTTTGAAACTTTTGATAAAACATTAATAGAAAATGAATTTAAAAATTTTTAAAATATTTTAAATAAAGGAGAAATATCTAAGAATATATATGTTGTGCTCTACGTAGATGACTTAATAATCGTTACTGCCGACATTCAAACATTGAATAATTTAAAAAATTATTTAATGAATAAATTCAGAATAACAAATTAAAAGAAATTAAACTATCTCTTGGAATAAAAATTATAATATGATGTAACTACGATGTATATAATGAAATAATGAAATAATGATCTACTTATTCTTAATTAGAGTTGATATATAAAAACGATTTTAAATCAATTTAACACGAGTGATTTTTTGAAAAATGCACGATATGCTGGAATACTAAAAGACAAGCATCTGTAGCAGCTCATTCAACAAAAGCAGAATAAATGGCTTTACTTGAAGGTGTTAAAGAAGCATTATGGCTAAACTCTTTCATAAATGGTATAGAAACTCAAATCATGAAACCGAGTGTAATTTATGAAGACAGTAACGTTTGTATACGTATAGCGAATAACCCAAGTAATCATAAGCGATCAAAACTTATAGATATTAAATATCATTTCTTGAGAGAGCAAATAAAGAAAAATGTAATAATATTTAAACATATTTCTACAGAGGAGCAGATTGTTGATGTACTAACAAAACCATTGCCAACTGTGAAATTCCTTGAACTTAGAAAAGGAATAGGCATGGAGAAATAATAAAATATAATTCATATTGTTTTCATAAATATATTTTATACTAAGAATAGAGATAGTTTGAATAGGTTTTGCTGGGATTTCCTATTCCTTGCAACAAGTGTTGGACCTTGTATAATTTCCCAGAACAAGCGAGGAAAGAATATAGACTGAAAGAAAATATCGTAGACCTAGTATTAAGTTTTATTTTATATAATTTTATTATATATAATTGTATTTACTCAAGTAACTTTTGAGGGGGCGTGTTATATTATTCTAGCCTTCTATAAATAATAAAGCAAAAAAAATACATGAAACGATATATTGGACGGTATCGTAAAATGTTGTAAACATGGTGTTCACTGGGTGTTATTACGATCTGTGTCTTTGCTGCCATGCGCGGTAACTGATTTATGAGTTTATTGTTTAGATGCCTGATGTTTTTTTATAGGTTTTAAATTTCTCACAAAGGCTTGCAGAGTTTTCAATTTCGAGTACTGTAGTTAGTCTTGCGTTGTCCTATCGTTTGAACAGACGTCTTTTCTTTCCTCGTTTGAAATAAAGTTCATGTTAAAAGATTATTTCGCGTATCTTAATTTTAATATTCCACCTACTATATTTAATAAAAATTCAATAGTTTTAACAGCTTTCTTCCTCATCAATATACTCAGTGTCTTCGAAATATTTAATTCCTGTAAAATTTACAATCAGGATTTAGAAAGTCCTATAGTACTCAAACTGCATTGTTAAATGTTACAAAGCATATTCACCATGGAATTGAATATGGTAACAATACTTCTACATTTCGATTTTAAATTTGCATTTGATTGCATTAACTGGAGAATAGTAGTAAGTAAACATAATGAATTAAATTTTTCTAATAATGCAATTGTATGGCTTCATCTCTATATTTCTAAATGTTGGCAGGCAGTTATTGATAATAATAGATAATAAGTTCTATTTTACTCCATTAGGTGTCTCTTAAGGTTCTACGCCAGGTGCAATCTTATTTTTAATTTATATAAATTCATAATTATCAGTATTAAAGCACTTAGGATTTACATTTTCTCTGATTATTTTGTAAATTTATCTACGGTGTAAAGCATCGGAATTGAATGCAACTATTAAATGCTGTTGCTAAATTTATTTCTGTAAATAGTTTGAAATTCAGTATCTATAAAACGCAATCCATATTAATATCATCCATATAACATCTTCTGCGCATCAATAAAACTTTGTCGCATAATTGATGATGAGTCAATTATTACATGTGTACGATCTGTACCAGATCTTGGAATAACATTATATAAATATCTTAAAGGAAGCAAACATATTGCTCGTATTTCATATAAATTTTATGGTATCTTATAACCGCTAAGATGTCGAGGTAAAGACTTATTATCTCAAGTTAGGACATAGCTAGCAAATGCACTTTTCATTTCCTAATGAAATTATGTTTCTCTTTAATACAAACGATAACACAATATTTGGACATTAAATTCCAATGAATTCAAAAAACTACAGTTAGATTCATTTTTAATTTCAAACATCATACAAAATTACAACCATTCTATCAAAAATTAAATTGGTTAACATTAATTGAATCCGTAAGTATTTCGTAGGTCTGTTTGTATATAAAATACTAACATAATAGAACTTTTTTTTTATATGCTATGTTCCAAATAATCGATGATATTGGTCAATGTTCAGATATAATCAAATCCACAAAATTTGTTTTCACAGTTATTATGACAACTACATATATGAGTAGATAGGCTATGAGCATTCTAGCACATGGACATTCTGGCACACTCCCCCTCTCCTGAAATCTGTGCTTTGACCCTGTGGGCATTCAAGCACACCTCCCCACCTTGAAAACTGTGCTGAGGCCCCCTGCATATTGTAATGTATAGAGAATGAGGTCACCTCCCGAAACGATGCCGCTCTCGCTATATTATATTAGATAATGGGAGAGTGAGATATGGGGAACGACTCGTTTCATCAGTTTCATACATTAAAATTTAATATACGTGAGAGAAAAGGCGAACACCCTTAATGCTAGAGGAGGGGAGAGCATGAGATACATTACACACGAGTATACTTTGGGTTCTCTACTAGAGGGAAGGGGGGGCATGTCACACTTGAAAGGTTAGTCGACTTTAGGTGTAGCAGAATACCTTTATGTACCGTGATGCCTATAACAAAGTCAACTACTTTTTTTTATTCTTTTATTTCTTTTTTCATTTTTCTTCTTCTTTGAATTAAGCAATATTTAAATAACCTTTCTTACATCTCTACTGATGGGATTATACTGAACTATGCGATCGTGCAAGATCAAGTAATAAGCTGTAGTATTGGCTGAAAAGTTCTCTTTAGCCTCAAATTCTAAACGTACATCTACAGGAACGCTGTTTAGAGATTCATATTGTCGTGAGCAATCAATCACTATGAGAGGTTTATTATCGAAAAACTGTTTCTTTGAAAGTAGTTGTTGAGGATCCCTTGTAGAGTATGTTTTTTGGAAATTTGCATACATATCACAAAGTACTGCATATTGATTATTAGATATGTCAAGGTTTAAATTATTGTATGGATAATATTGGGAATTCAAAAAAAGTCTCACGTTAGTAATATTGCAATGATCAAAACGATTGGTGTTTGCGGATGCTTCAGATTTTTTCTTTGTCTGTAAGTCGACAATCACATAACGTGATTTCTCCAATTGATTGGAATTTTTCACTGTCCACACATGCTTATTGGCGCTTGGCAGAACAGGATATTCAAATAGTTCCCATGAACGATAACACATTGGGATGGGATTATCTTTGCCAATGAAATTTAAAAGTTTGATTTTTTCTTTATCAGAAGCAATGACATAAGGCATTAACCATTCTATCTTTGTTATTTTTATGTTATATGCTTCATATGTAGTATTATTACCAACAATACTACCTTCCTGGATTATGGCATTCAGTTCAGATCTTGATCTTACCAGAATGAGTTCATGTTTCATGTTAATTACAATTTTTCTGTAATCTTCTGCGAAGCCCAAAATCATACTTAGAGGAATAGAAACGTCGAAGTTTCCATGCCTATCTATCAATGTTCTCGTTGTTTCTTCGTTGCCAATCCAGCCTGCATTTTCAAGCATGAGCGTCTCGTTGGTATTGAATGAAGCCCATCCTTTCATGACACTACTCAATCCAACATTTTTACTTTTGTCTATCTCAACGCCATTAATTTCGTAGCGAATTTCATCAAAAAGATGACAAATACCATTGTTGACGAATCTAGATTTAGTTGGTGCATTTCCAGCAGTGTTTTGTAATTTTCCATAGATATGGATAGAACTACGTGATGGCAGAAGACACAGATCTTGGTGTTGGATGGAAATGCGAATTTCATCATTATGATCAAAGTTTAGTGATGTGTATGGTTGATGTGCGTGAATTTCATAATGAGCAATTGACTCATCGAATGCTACACCTGGTTGAATTTTTAGTATTTCGTCCATTTTTTTTCAGAAAGCAGCAGAAAATTATACAGCTAATTTTTTTCCACGAACTTTTAGACCTAGACTTTGGAGGAACTGAATGTTCTTCAGTGTTAACGGTTTCAAACTATTCAATCGACTGATTGTCGATTGCCATGATGGAGTACTTATATGTGTGCTAGAATTATAAACAATCCCCATTATATAGATTTGATATGAAGTCTAACAGTGATTTCCTCTTCTCGAAAATTAACTAGATTGCCGTCCTGATCGACAATTCGAACTTGTATATTATCTATGCACTTAACACTAAGTGGTAGATATATAACATGTGATGGAATTTCAATGATTTTATATCCTGGAGGAACACTGGGAAAGAATTCATGAATAGTATGAACTTTTTGGTTGTTAATGAAAGCTCCTGCAGTAATGTTACACTCGACTCTGAGTGCGTTGATTTTCAATATTTTCACTGGTAAATCAGAACGGTGTTCTATATTTTCTTTGAGAGTACGAGGAGTAAAACCCAACACTCGACCGATTGATTTTTCAGGTCTAAGGTCTAACGAAACACTGCACTTAATTCCACTTTTAAATGTATTATTGTTAGCTTTCAAGGAAAATTCAATTCCTTTTGATTTCAATGTATTAGATAAAAATTGATTTATATCATCAATCTCGTAACTACCAATGGGGATAGTAATAATTTCTCCTTTTAAATGAAGTTGATTATTTGTATTGTCAATATTTGGAATTGAATTAAAGGTTAAAAGTTCGACTAAACCTAAAACATAATTTTTCTGCTTTGGTAATTCAATCGATGGAAAGTATTGGGCTTCTAAGACAGAAGATTTTCCTGAAAGAGTCAAAGTGAAACTATCTTCCATGACTGATTGAGCGAAAATGATCAAATTTTATCTGACAAATTCTTTTTATAGACTTTCAGTTAAAAAACGAAGACAAAGATGACCGCAAATGAATGAGTCGAAATTCTGATATCTTGTATAGTTGTATTTCACTTCTTTCACATTGAAATATTTCATAAGATCTATGGGAGGTTTGAGGTCACCAAAGCTATCAAAGTAGGTGACGTCAGATCCTCTCTTTCGATAACTGACCCAATGAGTACCTTTATTTTGCGAATCATCGAGATTAAAAATGACAGATTCGTTATTCCATGGTCCATTACGAGGAAGGCTATTTCTCATGTAAACACCTCGAAAATGTGGAATTTGTAATATATGTGCATATTTTATAAGATCAAAGTTTGTTAGTGGATGATTTGGCAAAATTAAATTGAAGTTTTTTTTTTCTTTTCATTAGACCGTGTCCGACATGCGGTTTGAGAAATAATCCCATTCCACGTTTATATGGCTTCAGATAGAGACCTTTACCTAAAGCAATAGCTTCCATCGTCTTATTATGTCGCTTACTTTCTTGATAATCTTTCTGAGCAGCTTTAGCATCATTTACTGCTTTAGCTATTCCAGCAGCACCTCCGGCTAAAGCACCAGTTGCACTTAGTCCTGCGAACAGTGGAATAAGGAAAGGAAGAACTCCGCCAATTTTAGACGGAAGGGGTATCACATGTGGAATGAGAACTTTCTTCTTACAACCACTATTCTTAAGAGCTTGACGAGCACCTTTTAAGGCGGACTGTATGACTTTGCGTGAATGTTTACCTGATTTCAATGATTTTTTCGCTGCTGTCACCAATTTGTTGAATTTCAGCCCCATTCCAGTTTTTGCCTTTAATTTCATAGCGCTGGCAACCGCTAGAGCTGAGGCTTTCTCCGCAAGACTAGCATCTTTAGCTTTAATCAGTTGCCAAGCTTTATTAGCAAGCTTTATGTCAGCCACTTTACGATTACTGTTTTTATTAGAGTACTCAATGTCATGTTCTTTACATGCCTTATCTAGTTCATTTATTCCCGGATCACCCCTTTTTAATCGCTTTGTTAATTTAGTTCCAGGGCCACAGTATTGATAACCAGGAAGATGCATTTCGATAGGTAAATTGTTGATTACTCTATCGAGCAATCCACGTCCTTCCTTTTTTGAATGCTTCCGAGTTTTATGCTCAATCATCTTTGGCAGTCAAATTATAACTGATGATCGAAAATATAAAATCAACATTTATATATTTACTTCAGTTAATGATAAACTAGACTTTGTCATATCAACATGGATTTCACTGAGCAGAACGTGAAACTTCCTGTCGCTAACTTTGATTTTGGAAAGGAAAAAAGAAGGAAGCGACACGGAGAATTGCTACCAGATAGTATACGAGCAGTATTCTGCGGTCCATCAAACTGCGGAAAAACAAATAGCTTATTAGCTTTAATCACTCATCCCAATGGTCTTAGATTCGAGAATGTGTATGTTTATTCAAAATCCTTAAATCAACCAAAGTATCAATTTCTCAAAAAAGTCATAGAACCAGTCGAAGGCATCTCATATTTCCCGTTTAGTGAACATGAATCTGTAATATCACCGGATGAAGCATTGCCCAATTCAATTATGATTTTTGATGATGTAGCTTGTGAGAAGCAAGATAACGTCAGAGCATTTTTGTGTATGGGGAGACATAAAAGTGTAGACTGCTTCTACCTATGCCAGTCATATGCTCATATACCAAAACATCTTATTAGAGATAATATTAATATGCTAGTAATTTATCGACAAGATGATGTGAATTTAAAACATATTTATGATGACCTTGTCAATACTGATCGGTCTTTCAACGAAATTCGTAATCATTGTTCTGAATGCCGTAAATGATAAACATGGATTTGCTGTTATTGATAAACATAGAATCATGGATGCTGGTAGATACAGAAAAGGTTTTGACTGTTTTGCAATAAAAAGAAATTAAAAAACCTTAATCACTTAGTTCAATTTTACACAGAAACACGACACCATGTCGGACTTTGAGAAAGAAAAGGGTATCCTTAGCGAGCTGTTACAAGCTCGTAAGGCTATTAAAAGAAAATCTGCACTATTGAAACAGGAGACAGAGAATCTCGAAAAAGTTGTAGGAGATACATTGAAGAGCATTAGAAAACCAACTAGATCCCGAAAAAAGTTGAGTTTTATGATAGATAATAATATTCGCTCAGCTTCCATAAATGATTATGATTCCAATGATGATTTTGTCTCATTAGATAACTCCATGATGAATTCGATATTCAAATCTATGGATGAAGACAATGTTACAACTAATATTTTAGATCAAAGCCGCAGTTAATTTGACAACATGTATGGAGTAAGAAATATTGGAGGAATATACATGCTTGGCGATTCTGAAATTAAATTTGATGATAATAAAATAAAAGTGAAAGATTTAACTTACCCTAAAAGTAATGGACTAATGAAGCTACTTATTAAAAAACAACCAGACGACACATTAATAAGTGCAGGAGATCGTGAAAATTATCGCAGTATTCTAGAAGCAACAAGTGCTCACCGGAAAAAAACATAGTAAAGATGAATTTATACGCTCATCCAAGAGTAGAAAATATTTCAACATCATTGCACCAATGTTTCGCACCAGTGCAGTCATACAAAAAAAAGAGGGGGAGGAGGAGGTCACTTACCTAAATATAAAATAGCAAAGAAAGATTGTTCAATAGAGTTAGTGTACTGGGATGATCCGAATGAGCTTGTTGAGAGACTAGGATGACTAATTTCCGAACTATCAGCTGGAAATAACAATCATATCAATGAAATCCATTCAATTATTGAGGAACTGCGTGAAATAGGATATATATATTAATACACATTCGTCTATTCTTCAATCAGTATCATCATGATTCTCGATTTGCTTGGAAGATATTTGAGAGACTCGAAGGGGAGTCGAGGTCCTCCAAGCGTTGGATACAATTTCACAACAGATCGCAATTTTGATATAGAAAATAAACGACTTTGTATGTTGTATGTTAGTGAAGCTATTGAAACTACTGATGCAGTTTGTGTGAAAACATTATATTCAATCTTGGAGAAGGAACTAAATACTAAACATTTAAAAATTAATGAAATTCAAAAAGTAAACGAGAAACATCACGAACAAAATGGTATGATAACTGAAGGGAAAATCAAAGAACTTTATCAAATCATTTGAAATTGGAAGAAAGAATAAATAATTTGGATAAAAATCTTATGAAAACCAATCAGGATAAATCAGAACTGGAATCGAAATTGAAAAATCTTAGTGATTCACATACACGTTTAAAAAATAATATCACACAATCAGTTTCGAATTTGAACGGTATTATAATAGATATTAATAGGAAAACAAATGCATCGACAAAATCAGCAAAGGCAATGTCAGCAGGAAGTAAAACAAAAAGTGATTGAAGAGCTACAAAAACCTGCCCGTCGCAGATATAAGCGAAGAAAATATGATATACGTGGTATAGATGAAACTTGGCAAGCAGACCTTGTAGAAATGATACCCTACTCTAAGGAGAATAAAGGGTTTCGTTACTTACTCACTGTTACAGATTTATTTTCGAAGTATGCTTGGGCTAAACCAGTAAAGTCAAAGAATGGTAACGATGTTACTCTCGCCATGAATACGTACTATGAATACGAATGGAGGAGTACCATCAAATCTACAAACCGATCAAGGAAAAGAATTTTACAATTCACACTTCCAAAACCTCATGAAAAAGTATAAGATAAATCTATACTCTTCACACAGTATATTTATATACTATACACTTCAATACTTCATGCAAGTATTTGTGAACGATTTAATAGAACATTAAAAAATGCAATGTGGATACAATTCAGCAAACAAGGAAACTACAAATGGATAGGTATCCTACCAGATTTACTGAAAGCTTACAATTCAAGAAGACATCGAACAATAGGAATTGAGCCGGTAAATATAAACCGAGAAAACGAATGGGAGATGAAGAAGCGTTTTTCAATTGAGATAATTGCAAGGAAAAAACCGAAAGACAATGTCAGAGATAATGTACGAATAATCGTAAATATTTTTTCGATATATAATATTATATATATATATATATATATATATATATATATATATATATATATATATAATATTGTATATCGGATATATATTATATTCGATATATATAATATTTTATCGTAATAATTTTTTAAAAAGGCTATACACCTCATTGGTCTAGTGAAATTTTTACAATATCAAGAATTGTAAAAATTGATCCAGTAACTTATCGCCTTAAAGATTATTACGATAAGCCTGTATTTCATAAAAAGCCTGGGGGTTTTTATGAAACTAAAATTCAAAAGACTTAGTATTCCGAAATTTATCTAGTAGAAAAAGTGCTAAAACGGAGTGGTAACCGCGTATATGTTAATTGGTTAGGATTCAATATTGAGCATAATAGTTGGATAAATAAAAAATAAATTAATTGAATACAAGATATAATATAAGTATCATACATGGATAGGTATAAGGACACTAATTTGAAAGTAAATAAGAAAGACAATGTATTATGATTGAAATATTTATTTATGTAATTAAGATATACATATTTTTTGTTTTTGACAAATAAATAATAAAAAGAAATGAAACAATGTGTTTTATTATTATTATTACTTAAGAAGTAGAAGTATTAAACTTAAAACAACTACCACTCCGATACTCTATAAATAAACAAAGCTGATTTGCTTTATTAGCTATATTTATGAAAAATTCTTCATTTTTAATATGGCTGACGATATCTTTTGCGGTAAGAATATTTGAAAGTTTTCATGTATCTCCGCCACTACTTTCGTACCATATTTTGTGGAGACTTGCTTAAGGTAGTCACCATGTACTGATGATTTTTCTCCAATTCCGTACATTTCTTCCTCGGCAAGAAGTCGCTTTCCGAAATTTTATTCAGAGTGGTTCAATCTATTCTAAAAAAAATTAATATTTTATTAATTCTAGCATATTTTTTCTAAGAGAAAAGTAACTATGAATCTTACCTTACTAGAATAGTCTTTTTTTTGGAGAAGGGCGACAATTCTCAAACTGTTCAACTGTTCGAATGAGTTCTTCATCATCTTCAGTCTGTTAATATAGATGATTCCCCACCACAATTTCTGCCCCTTCCATTGCCTCAGGGAGTACCTCCCTTCTCTCGACTTTAACTGAGCTTATCCCTTCCAATACTTCCAAGATTTGTTCAGGATTCCATTCATGTAATAGTTCATCCGATGTATAACGCTTATTGGTTCACCTTCACTGCTATAAAGCGTGATCCTTTCTCGTGCAGCTTGATATTCATTGGTTGCTTTATCACCCCTCTCCTCTTCTGCGTGTACATCTAGCATTACTCGAATCTCATTGGTGATCTTATTCTGCCTCTCTTCTTCCTTAGTAGCTGCATGTACTTGAGGTACTCTTCCATTAGTCTCGTCGTATCCCCTCACATTACCATTTCCCTCCTCTATTTGATGACTTTTACTTTCCATTATTTCCCTCTCTACCTGACTTGCAGCTTGCGACATTTGCTCTTCTAGGATTTTATAGTGACCCCAAGGTAATGTGTCTGTAGTATTGGGCAATAAGTATCTTTTATCATCAAATGGACTGAGGGCAATTTTTTTCTGTTTTTCTGTATGCACTATGTGTAATTTTGAGCGAATGGTGCACTTCTCTCATTGTATAATTACGAGGTCTTCTAGACATCTTCTATAATCATCGAATGTAATTGATTTCTTCACTACACCCGATTTAATACGTTTAGCTTTTTTTACTATCCGTCCTCCTTCAACTAAAATACTGTACATTTTACTTCGTAAACCAAGAAATTCCATCATGATTTTTCCATTACATTCATCTTTCATTAGTCCAGGCACTTTTTTATTTTGTCGTGGAATACCATACTGATTATTTTCGTCATAATCAGAAGTATCAAATCTTTGAATATCTTCTTTCGTTATTTAATACATATCAATATCCTCTACTTCATATATCAAGCTATCAGTATCAGTATACAAGAACTTACACTTTTTGCCCACTCGACGTTTCATGTAAGAGTAGTGAAAATCATACACTAATGTCTTTGATAGATCGAGCATACAAAGCCCAACGTAGATCGGCTTTTTGATTGTTACACTTGTTTTCTTAAGCTGAATGACAACTAAATTTTCATCGAAAATTGCACAGCTATGATAAGTAGGTAGGAATATGTATGCCTCTGCTCCATATTGACCAGTGAATTTATTTACTAAACATATATCAACGCGAGATCGCTCTCGCTCAATGCATTTTCCATATACAGCATCAATTAATAATTTATAAAAAAGTTTTTCAAACTCATTCTTTGCATGCTTTCGCTTTGCAGTATTTAGTTCGACATATGGTTTCAGCCAGGGTTTCTTTTTAAAACTCAAAATTCAATGTACTTCTTTCAAAACGAAGACCATTGTCAAGCGCTTGTTTAAGAGCACGATAATGAATCAGATATTTTTTATCGTTCAATTTACTTAGCAGTTTCTTCTGTTTTGAACCAGGTGGTTTACCATGCTCAGCACAGAATGGTAAATCACGATATTGGTCATGTATTTCCTCAGGATATTTCAAATCTTCTTGAGCAATATAACCTATGTCAGAATCTGCTGGTGTATTGAAAAAGTCACGATTTGATTCATAATCAACCCATTTAAATTTTCCAACTGCTAAATGCTGTACCATCGCCAATTCATACAAATTATTTATATCATAATATAAAAGTGTCTTTGTCTTTTTTTTCATCATATCTTGATCCCATGTATGGATTATTTGCCTTTGCATATCGATTGCAGCACTGACTTATTCCACCTCAAATGCCTGATTCAATAAATAATAACATGTCAATATCTGTTAGAAGCTCTAATTCTACCTTTGTCATTTTAAGAGCTGCTGCAAATGTTAATCCTGGAGTAGTGTAAAAATGCGCAAGACATAAGCCGTATGCTTTAATATATGTCTCTCGAAAACTTTCAAAGACATCTGCTAAGAGTAGTACATCTGTTTTTAAATATAAGTCCGAATACTCTCCTAATGTTCTTATATTAAAACTTTCCCATACTTGAACAGCATGCTTATAGTCTTCCTCACAAATACTTGAATCTGTCAATTAATTATAAAATTCATTGGTCGACGGCAGTTTTGTAGTGATTAATTTATCAAGTCCATCTAGAAAATCGTAAGGAAATATTCCTTTACGTCTAAGAAGATCAATATTTTCTCTAAAGATGATGACAAAAATCGCCAAGAATCTAAGAATCTAAAACTCACATCACCATCATCCATATACTTTGTGAAGGAAATATATTTTTCCTTGTTATGAGCTATTAAGTTAACTCGACCTTTCATCAGTGTAGAAGTTCCAATTTCTTTTAAAATAAAGTGTGTATCATAATTGAGATTGTGAAAAATTACTGGAATAAATTTCGAGTCTTTATAGTTCAGATTGCAGGAATTATGGGCAGCACCTCTGAACCTAATGAGAAAAAAAATTAATTTAGCAACAATAATTTTTTTTCTTTATTATATTAAATTATTTTAAATTATTATATTAAATTTGCCTTGCTGTTAAATGACAGTGATCTCGCACTACCAGTTGCTTACCCAGAAATGGTTTTCGACATATATGGCAAACAGTTGACTATTGAAAAGTCAATTGTTCATCATCTGTGAATTTCATTAGTTTTGGATTTTTATAGAGAGGATCAATCTGCTCACCAATTGATTTTAATTCACACACAAACCAACTTGCGGGTGTCTCTTCGTCTGCACTTTTCTGTCCATTTCCTTTGTAAATGGGTAATTTTTCATCAGAGTGAAAATATTTTCATATTTATGCACTAACTTATAATACTTTTTTATGCCCATCCAGAATCTTTCTCCTGAAATTCTTCTAGATAAGTAAGAAGAGGGTCCTTAATATGTTCCTCATATCATTTGCCTAAGTCAGTAGACATGTATGCTGTAGCACTCATACTTGTGAAATATTTAATATCTGTTCTTTCCTCTCCATTTTTCTGCATCGAAAATTCTGACATAAAATCATGTAATTGCACCATATTCATGTAAGCATGCTTGTACTTTATCCTCAAAGAGCTTCTGTGTATCGAGAAAGAAACTATTAAAAAATGAATGCATAAGCATAAAACTTACATTCCTAATCATCACATCTAACTATAGGTAAATAGAAATAAACTGAAAATGGCTAGAGTGAGGGAATACGAAGTGATGTTTAGAAAAAATATTCTGAAGTGTCCAGAAGATAAAGTGTTTTTCTGCGACATGCAGGGTTTTCAGACAAGAATTATTATTATTAGGTATGGAAAGAGGTGCACTACCTAGAGTATATATCTTTAAGCCACCATTTCCATGGAGTGACTTGTCATGGAATGAAAAAAAAACAGTTGACTGGTTGCAGCGTGATTACCATCGGCTTGAATGGGATACTGGTGACATTCCGTACCATAGGCTCAAAAGAACATTGGAGATATGCTGTACAGGAGTCAAAAAATTATATGTGAAGGGATGAGAGAAGAAGGAATGGTTGACAATCATTCTGCCAAGTATGTAAGTAATTTGCATACTTACAATCATCTTTATATTTATTTCATGTATATATTTCAAAAAGTAATAAAAAATAAACTTTATGGAAAAGTATATTTTCATACAATATTCATACATTGTTCATACTTTTTCATACTTTTTGATACTTTTTCATACTTTTTTTCTAATTCCAAAATTATATCTGATGTGGAGGAGCTGCATTGCTCATCATTGCAAACATTGCAGAGTGAACGACAAAATGTAATTTGCCACAACCATCCATTATGCAGCCGAAGTATACCAATGTATGCGATACGGAATGTCACAATAATGCTTACATGGTTGCAAAATTATTTGAGTGCAAAGAATGGACGACATGAAATTGACTAAAAATAGCATTATTGTAAAATGAAATTTGTAAAAAATTATATTAATAAATACTATATACCTTGAAAAAAAAATCAGATTTGTAATTTTTATTTCAATTATTAATATTATTGTATTATATAAATAATATAATATAAATTCTTATATTATATTATTCCTATAATTGTTTAGTTTTTAAATAATTTAAAAAAATATATTGAAGTAGCTTTAAAAAAAAAAATAAATAAATAAGTAAAAAATATTAAAGTAATTTAATAAAATAAAATAACTAAATAGTAAATAAGTGAAAAAAATTTTAAAAATGAATGAAAAAACATTTGATACAATCAATTTTTAAAAATAAAAAAAAATTCTTGGAAATACACAATTTCCTAGAATTTTCAAGAAATTCTTAGAAATTGTACATTTTCAAGAAATATGCCTTCAAAAAATTTTTTTGGGGATGGGCAAGCCCCCCCTTCCCCGCCGTTCGTGGGACGCTTCCAGCTTGACGTTTGCTCGCATCTTTTAGTACGATATTTTGGAGTATACTTAAAGTTCGTGTTTTGCTTTAACGTTTATTTATTAATTTTATTAACTTTAATTAATAATATGGATGAAATAAAGGGTTTTGATTAATGAAATTATATTAATGAAATTATTTTATTTTTGATGAGAGATAATGTTATTATATATTATATACTATTATTATATAATTATTATTATTGTTAATTAATTTAAATTATTATTAATGTAATAATAAGTTAATGTACGTTCTTTATGAGGACAGGTACTCTACTTCTATGAGGAAAGGTAGGAATGATAAAAGATGGTAAAACGTAATAATTTTTTTTTCCATTTCTTTATTTATTTTTATTTATTTTTTCATACATTTTTTATTTTTTATATTTTATATTTTTATATTTATATTTATACATATTTATATTTTATATTTATATTTTTACATTTCATTAATTTCTTATAAAATACATATAATAATACATATTCATATAAAATACAATATATGGTTTTTTTTATTATTTTTTAAGATTTTATAAAAAGCATTTTTTTTAAAATCAATTTAATTGTATTTTTTTCCAATCTAATGTCTTGTCCTATCATTGGCTGCGCTGAGGGATGTTCGGTGTTGATTTCCTCAACGCATGCTTGCGATCGATGGGCTGCGGCTGCGGTGCTGTGTCATCCTCGGCGTTCTCGGACGGCTTCTTCTTCTCTCCTTCCTCACTGAACGGCTCCTTGAGCGTTTGCTGTGCCGATTACTTCCATCATTCATTCCAGGAAAAAATAAAAAAAAATCATAAATATTAATATTAATATATTACAATTAAATATTAAATATATTTTAAAATTAAATATTAATATATTTAAAATAGAAGAATTTGAAAATAATCATTATTTTTCTTAACTTACCTCCATCTATCTTATCGAACAATTCTACAAACTTTACTACCTGACGAATGGCCTCTGTCATATCCTGCGCTCTTCGATATAGCGCTCTCCAAACCGTCACAGAACCTGGAATGCTCCTTATTTCCGGTTCACAACAGGGCGTTACAATCCTTGTCAGCGAGGCTGCAACGATCGAAATTGGCCTCGTCGGTCGTGTGTCCTCATCCTCCTCCAGCTTTTCCTCCCCAAACAAGTCCATTGACTTCAAATATTTGCCCCTGCTTCGGGGAGCCTCTTCTGCAGCAGGCATCCGCTTCCCGGTGCTGTTACTGTTGCTGTTGCTGTTGCCGTTGCTTCTGCAGCTGTCTGCCGTGCTCACAGCTACCTTCATTTTCAATTTTTAATATTATTACATTTTGAAATTTGAAGGCAGATTGTGATGGAAACACTGACTGCGATTCCGCTTTTATAGAGCTTTAGAATGCTGTCCTTCTATCAGAAAACGTTTGGTTAAAATTGGTTAAAAAAATAAAAAAAATAAAAAAGAAGAACCGCTTTCATTTACGATATTATGGGAAGGATGGTTCACCCCTTCCACATGCAAGTAAATTTTGCTCATTGGTGGTGGAGCACAAGTTTTCTCCTCCCTCATTGATAATCCATCCCCCCTCCACTTACTTGTGTGGTGATCGGTTATACTTGTCTGATGGACCAAACCAAAATTTTAACATCCTGCCTCTCAGCCACGGCGAAGCGTATATCATTCCTCATTGGTGGAGGAACACAATTTTTCTCCTCCCTCTCAGACTCGGCGAAGCGTACGTTATTCGTCATTGGTGGAAATTGTATCACTCCATACGCAATAATGAGCTAAGCGTGCGCCTAGCAAAGGCAAAATTTTTCCCCACAATCGCTTGTTATGATCTTTCTAATGACCTGTCTATCTCGTATGATCTATGATTTTAGGCAGATTCACGTTCTTCTTTATTCGAGCGAGAAACTGTGGCACTAGTAAAGAAAGAATATCTCGCTTCCAGCATTTAGTATGGTCTCACCTGTTCCTTATAACAATACTGATCTATAACCATTAATGATAAGCGGATTAAACTAATTGATCATTTACCCTCGGTCAGTATGTCAAGAGGCACACGTGTTCGCCTCTCCTCAGATCTACTTTTCCATGCTCCTTCCAAGAAGTAAACCATTTGAAAATAGAACGCTTATATACTGGTTTCCCATAGTCACTCCCTTGGAATTCCAATCGCATTGATGTTGTATTCAACCAAAATCGTAAAGATTTAAAGCGAGGGAGTTACAAAGAGAAATAGAAACATGATCTTGGTTACAATATATCGTATTAATGTTTGCTATAACATAACCATCAACGGAAAGCGCATTATCCTAATTGATGAGATAACCTTAGTCAGTCTGTCAAGAGGCGCACGTGCTCGCCTATCGTCAGACCCGCTTTCACATGTTGCTTCCAAGAAGTGTACCTTTTTCGAAAATAGTACAACTGTACGTTGGTTTCCCGCAGTTACTCCATTCTTTTCAATTGCAAAAATGTTATACTCTGTCGAAATCAACAAGATACAAATCTAGAGAGTTACAAAGAAAAAGAGTTCACCTCAATCAGTCTGTCAAGAACTAGTATTCGCCTCTACTCGGACCCTTTCACATGCTTTTCCGAGAAGTGGGCCTCTTTCAAAATAGATACTTGTACTCTCGTTTTCCATACTCACTCCCTTTTACAAATGCATCGATATTATCCTCGATCGAAACTAAGAGGATGCAAGGTGGGGGACCGGCAAAGAAAAATAACTCGCTTTCAGTATACATTATATGGGCACGCATTTTCTATAATAATAGATAACCATCAACGGTGTTCGCTTTTCTCACACGCATATTAAATTTTCATCGTGAAGAAACATCATTCTGCTCAAATTTAATGAATGTAAATGATGAAACGAGTCGTTCCCCCATCTCTCTCTCTCTCTCTCTCTCTCTCTCTCTCTCTCTCTCTCTCTCTCTCTCTCTCTCTCTCTCTCTCTCTCTCTCTCTCTCTCTCTTTATCTAATATAATATAGCAAGAGTGGCATCGTTTCGGGAGGCAACCTCATTCTCTATACATTAAAATATGCAGGGGGCTTCAGCATAGTTTTCAAGAGGGGTAGGTGTGCTTGAATGCCCACAGGGCCAAAGCAAAGATTTCAGGGGGGGGGGGGAGATTCCAGAATGCCCATGTGCTAGAATGCCCATAGCCTATCTACTTACATGAATAGTTTGTCTGTATAAACAAAACTACTTTACCCTTCCTTGCCTATAAAACTGCGTTTGAAAACATCTTTGTCAACATTTAAGGATGCAGTACATGAATAAATGAATTATTTATATTGTGTTTGTGAGAATAATTGTGATATTATTATTTCAATTCTATGAAAAACATTTTTAAAAAATTCTATGTTATTCTTTTGCCATTTAGTTGCAAGAAACCATCACATTAATAAAATAGTTATAAATCTCTCTCTCTCTCCCTCTCTCTCTTCGCATATGAAGGACCACGAGTCCTTAGGTTAGGCTCTAATAAATACAATTCTAATTCTAATTCTAATTCTCTCTCTCTCTGTGTCTCTCTCATTTGCCAATTTTACTATTACGACAATTAAACTTACTTGCTTACACCAATTTTTCCAAAAGTTCTAGTACGTGATAATTCCGGTCTAATACAAGCACGATTCTTTCTCTGTTCAGGCTGTCGTATCCAATCATCCCAATAACTGTAATAATATAATAGAAAATATATATTAAAATATTTTAAAATAAATAATTATTAAATGAACATATATATTTGAACAAATATGATGTGAAAAAATGAAGCATATAAACAGTATACAAATATCTTATGTTGTTCATGCTAATGAATATTATGAAAACAGGTAAGCTGAAGCAGTGTTATAGAAAGAACAATCAAATATTTAGATATAATCAAAATATTTTTTAATTTTTGACATTACATACAATACATTTTAGACTTCTACGAGAACATTATAAAGGCAATAATTACGAATTCATTTCTACATTGAGGTCAAGTTTATTATACCTGATTCAAATACTTAGTTGACTTAGGATATTAGTATTATTGGTTATAAATTAAAACAATTGAATTGTACTTATGTCGACTGCCCATATACAAGGAATCCGAGGAATGCATAATGCTGGAAGTGACCTTTCATTCGGTGGATACTACTAGCACGTACCCGAAGCCAAAAATTGCGACTGTGGACATTAAGTCGCCAGACTTCAAAGCTCTAGTATGAGAAGTCTTGTCAGAGGCGGGCATTAAAGCCACTTCTCGCGATTTAAAGGTACTAGCGTTTGCAGTCTTTATGAATAAAAAGAGTAGTCATAACTTGCACCCGAGGTCACCACGTGCATGGAAGAGCAGAGCGTCGAACTTACCTAAATCAGAGAAAGAGCCTCCCTTGAGAGGGAAACTTGTGCGCTAGTCCTTCAGCGCCCAAAATAAACTTAAGCCCTATGCTTTGCGAGACCTGTAATAATGCAGCTGCGAGGACACTGGATAATGGTGATTTCCCAATTCTCTCTATAATGGAAGAGCATTATGGCCGTGACTCCGCTGACTCCGCCACAGATGTCGACCCAGGTCGATATTTACGATCGTGGATATAGCTGGGAATAGAATAGCGAGATGCGCATTCATGCACTGTTCGATGCAGTGACTGCTCGTACACCTCCTCGGATCAATCGGCCTGCCGATATCATCTGCCCTCGGTAGTTTAGTTCAAGCTTTTCCCGGCTCTTGCGATTGATTCACCACGGCAAAAATAGAACCGATAATAGGTGAAGTGCCCCTTCCATTTGTAATTGCATGCACCGAAATGGAATTACACGTCATTTTAATTCCTGACTTAGAAACTAACTGTCTACTTGGCGCGAACTTCTATAGCACTTTCTATGCGATTATCCACTCGCGCGACAATAATATGTCCATCGTGGGTGCAGTTGATCTGGTTTCGCTACAACTCTGCATCATCTCCGTCATTTCGGCATATTTGATTTTGATATTGACACCCATCACCACCACCAAATTTAGTAAATTAAATATAAATTCCTCCTCTACACAATAGAGTATATATAGATTAGAATATAAGGTTTAGTTTAGTCCCTGATGAGGAGCCGTAACAAGCTCGAAACGTTGGACACGTCTTCAATTAGGTAAGGGTGTTGGGGATAGTCAGACTGCACTTTTCTAACAAAGAATTTTTTCAGCTAATATTTTATTTTCAGATTAGTCTACGGGGGTGAATGTAAACAAGGACAGTCTGACTGTCATTATAATTTTAATTTAATTTTTAATTTATTTTTAATTTTTATTTTATTTTATTTTTGTATTTATTTTTATTTTTATTTTTATTTTTATTTTATTTTTAGATTGAATTGATTGGACTGTAAGACCAATAAAAGATATTTATTAATTAATAAGTTGTAATTAAGTATATATTTTGACTAATTTTCTTTTTTATTTATTTATTTTATTTATCTCACGAAATTGGACAGTATTTCCTTCAAAAACATACAATTAGAGAATTAATATATTGAATTAATACATATTTTTATCTGTCTTACAGTACTAATTTCATAGTTTTCTTATTAATTTAATTCAAAACAGTCGAAATAAGTACAATTGTTAATTTTAATTAACTATTATTAAATATTATTAAATATTATACGACATTAGTATAATTTTAATTATAATTTAATTAAATATTGACATATAGGATATTTTCATTGAAGTGATAATTTAGCAATCCTGAGTTTATTAACTAAGAAATGTATATGAAACTTATTACCAAATAAAAATATATATACCATATGTAAATATAAATAAAATATGAACTTCAAAATTAAATTAATTAACATTAACTTTATAATTAACATTAACAATAACTTTATAATTTTATCACAAATATTCTGCTGTCACACACTCTGCATATCTTATAAAGTTTGTATTATATTTGTTCATATGAAGGGTACTAGATAATTTTCCGTGGCTATGTTAAGTAGGAAAAATATCGAATGCATATTTATTGTGGCCATATTATATTGCACATATTTTTATTTGGTTTTCAAATCCATTACTCTCAGTATCCATATGTAATGATATTATACTGTACAAATTTTCTATCCTTTTCTTTAATGAATGTTTTATTTTCACGTATAGATGGAATTATGAAAAATGTATTCTCCCTGTTCATTTTTTTTGTAAATCTACAGTCTGTTCATTTTTTAAAAATATTCATAACTTTCATTCTTTTCAAAAGCAGTTTATGCGGTCTACGATGGCTCGATCGCTAGAGCGAAGGACTACTAACTCGGTGATCCGAGTTCAAATCCCGGTCTCGGCCGATTGATACAGGCACCGCTGTAATTATTTACATGTGCTTTGTTTACAAACACATCGTAGACCTCCGTCGCTGATTAGCACCTGTATTTAGAAGCATAAATAGAGTGACGTTAAATAAAATAAAAAAAAGATAGATGCTTATAAAAGAACACAAGTAATAGGGCGATGGTACTAAAAATTTTTAGCTGTTATGATAGCGTTACTGTGGCAGGCGGGCGGGTGAACAATGTGATGCGCGAGCGCGCATGAGAGGACAGGCCGGGCCAGCTGTACCGAAGAGACGTCAGTATAAGCTAGTATAATACGTGTCGGATGACGTGTATGATGTGCTATAAGATAATCCGGGGTTTACAGGCTCTTCGATATAGCGCTCTCCAAACCGTCACAGAACCTGGAATGCTCCTTATTTCCGGTTCACAACAGGGCGTTACAATCCTTGTCAGCGAGGCTGCGACGATCGAAATTGCCGTCGTCGGTCGTGTGTCCTCGTCCTCCTCCTGCTTTTCCTCCCCAAACAAGTCCATTGACTTCAAATATTTGCGCCTGCTTCGGGGAGCCTTTTCTGCAGCAGGCATCCGCTTCCCGGTGCTGTTACTGTTGCTGTTGCTTCTGCCGCTGTCTGCCGTGCTCACAACTACCTTCATTTTCAATTTTTAATATTATTACATTTTGAAATTTGAAGGCAGATTGTGATGGAAACACTGACTGCGATTCCGCTTTTATAGAGCTTTAGAATGCTGCCCTTCTATCAGAAAACGTCAAGCGACCTCCGTCGCTGATTAGCACCGATAATTGGAAGCATAAATAAAGCGACGTTAAATAACATAAAAAAAAAAAGCAGTTTATTTGTGTAATATATAAATTTTTAAGAATTGAATGACTAGAAAACCACATATAAAAATGAAAATATACTTACTCAGATTCATTTCTTTAGACTATTTCTCACTCAAATATATTTTTTGAAAAAATGCACGATAAGACCAAAATTAAATTACGAAAATTACGAAAAGATATTAGATCTGCATAATTACTAAATATAAACTGCAACTGGAATACAGGAAGTAAATTAATAAAAACAATCTATATAATTTATAATAAGTAAAATCTATATATATATATATATATATATATATATATATATATATATATATAGTGTGTGATGCGACGAAAATTTTATAGATTTATCTCTTCTACTTATTCGCGCACATAACTTTTTCTTCTTGTGTCCTACACATCTGTGTCTCTCTAAGGAGGTCCCGCCAGCCTGAAAAAGGGAATTCGAGAAAAGGAAAATTTTTCGCGTGGTAGGACCCGAACTTTTTTTTTCAACAGAATTTATTTGGTTTACAATAGTTTCCGCATTTACACCCAATAACCCTGACTACGCACCTACTCTGTTCCCGGTCCGCGTATCCGGCGCGTCCCGACCGCGATCCGAGACCCGGCGCACTCGCCCTATAGGGGGGGGGGTAAGGGGACGGGAAGGAAAAGAGAAGGATCCGGGTCACCGTACACGCGCGCGGTAAAGTACCGAGCTGAGCGGCAGAGCTCGTTGCCACGCGAGGCACACTCACCACCGCGGTGCTGGGGGAGGTCTATGACAGGTCCTGATGACAGAAGGCGCGCCCCTTAAACGACCACCGTCCACGTACGGGCCGTTTTTCTTCTCTGGATCTGCACCCGTAACTCGTCGTTGCCGACATCTACGCGGATTCGTAGCCCGCGTCGTTCTCCTGAACTCCTTTTTCCTTTCCTTCTGCTGTCTCTCTCTCTCTCTCTCTCTCTCTCTCTCTCTCTCTCTCTCTCTCTCTTGGAACTCACTCCTTTTCTCTCCTTTTCTCTCTATCGCACTCTCCAGAACTTTGCTCCTCGGCGTCCGACAATGGAGTGTCTCTCTACCGCGCGCCTTACAATTCGCCGGGGAAGACGGACGGGCCAAGGGAGGAGGGGTGCGGCGGCGGCCGACTAAGAACTTACATACTAAATTGCTTTACACACAAAATCAGAGAATGTCTTACATACTATCCTATTATTAATTTAACCCTTATTCTATTCTTTTTGAATTATTTAATACATAAACTTATACGACTAAAGTCTCTTCTTCCTTCGCGTCCTCTTCTTTAACCACCGACTGGATGATAATTGTATTGGCCTTCTTTTCTCTTTCTTTAATTGCTTATTGATTATTTAGATTTCTTGTTATTATTAAATCACATAATTCAATCCCCTTAACGTACGTTTACCGGATTATTTATCCTTTTAGCAGTATATACTATATTTTTTTGTAATTATTATTATTATTTCACTTATACTGTATTATTTATTTTTCTTCACTTTGTCTTTCTCACTCCTTATTTTATCTTAAATTTATCATTATTCATATTTTTACCTTTACTTCACTCTCTTCTTTATTATCTTAACTTTACTTCCCTTTGTCTCTTTCGTTCACTAATTTATCTTTATTTTATCACTATTCCTTATTATCACTATTCATTTTTTTCCTTTACTATTTATATTCATCTTTACATCAATCTCTTATTTATTATCTTAACTTTACTTCACTTTGTCTTTTCCATTCACTAATTTATCTTTATTTTATTACTATACATTATTCTCATTATTCATATTTGTCCTTTATTATTTATATATTATCCTCTTCATCTTATTATCATTCATTTTCATCTTATTATCATTATTCTCTTTATTTTATAATTATTCATATTTGTCCTTCTCATTCATTATTCATTTCATCATTTCATTCATCTGGGACTGATGAGCTCGAAACGTTGGACAAGTCTTCAATTAGGTAAGGGTGTTGGGGACAGTCAGACTGCACTTTACTAACAGAGAATTTTTTCAGCTAATATTTTATTTTCAAATTAGTCTACGGGGGTGAGTGTAAACAAGGACAGTCTGACTGTCATTATAATTTTAATTTAATTTTTAATTTAATTTTTATTTTATTTTTATTTATTTGTATTCTTTATTTTTAGATTGAATTGATTGGACTGTAAGACCAATAAAGAAATATTTATTAATTTGTATATGGGCAGTCGACATAAGTACAATTAAAACGTAAACAAAAAAATTTACAAGTATACAACAAAACTACACATATACAGACACAAGACATCAAGACTACCAGCACACAGGCAGTATCGAACATTAGTTTCAGTTTTTTATTATAGCATCCGCGTTTGAACACAGAAACCGCTGGATGCACGCCGCAAACTTGTATTTAATAGTCGAGGAGTATAAGGACACTGTGTAAAAATACAGATACGCGTAAAAACCCTTATCGGCACAGACACATGACTAGTTTTCCAATGGTGTACATGGTTAAGCAAATGAAATAAGAATATCACATAAGATGAAAGTTATTTTTCCATTATTTACCCCGCTCTCGACTTCCCGACTCTTGATCCGACTCAGAATATCCACTAGAGCATTCCGCAGAATGAATGATCTGGTTCATTTCTATACCTGAAAGTTTCGGTTTCTTAGGGCCATAAACCATACGGCGTATATAGTTTATGATGGGTAAACAATTATGAGAAAATATATAAAGAGCGGCGATACCCATGTACGAGCGTATCTGTCATTAAGTGCGTATTTGTAAAGGTTTTACGGGCCTACCCCCTCCACCTAAGGAGTGGGGAGAAATTTGTAGAAAGCATGATGAGGTGATGTGACACGAACAAATATTTGTATACGGCAGATACCCGTGAGTTTTCAAGCCACGTACACCGTAGATTAAAATAAAGTCTATGTTTGATTTCTAGTATTGCAAATAAAGTTTTATTCATTTTCCTTCTTTTCCGTATCTTCTACTTTTAATCCTAAAAAAGGAGGTTGCTGGTGCATACTGGCCAAAGTTATGTGCAATTCTTGTAACTCTTTCTGCAGATTTTTATTAATGTTCCTTTTCTGTACCGACCAGGTTTGTAGTATTTCTTGCATATTAGTTAATGCAAGACTAATTGCATGGTTGTATACGTGACTATCAGCCTGAGTCTCGACCGTCATGGATGGCTCATGAGTTGCGACTAACGCCTGCTGGTTATTGTCATCCGTGACACACGTTTGGCCTACACCCGCCTTCACTCGTTGTGGCCATCTAGAGTGGTGATTCATGTGCCGCACTGCATGCCAGCGGTGTGTGCGTACTTATTTCCGCCAAATGTAAATCATTCACATGATGCATCTGTTGACTGGTGGCTGTTGTGCTACGCCTTTCGCCTCTGTGCGGATTAGCCTCTGGAGACTGTTGTAGGTCAACTGCTGTATTATTCTGATCAACATATCGTGCTTCCATATTGTTTAAAATACATGTTTTATTTCATCACTCATTGTCGATGTAACAATAATTGTTAACAGCTTCTTATATCTGCATGCGTGTATTTTTGTTGTGTCCCTTTCGCTTTCGTACTCTATTAAGCTTGCCAGGCTATAGTTACCTGCTAATGAACGGTACAGCCTACCAGACCTTTAAAACGGAGAACCTCTAGCTTCGTGTTCGAACTCCGTTTTTATGATGTTTATCTCCTCTTCGTATAAGCTATTGAGTCAGTCATCACAATCGCTTGTAGGGTTTCTCATCGCCAATAACTTAACAATTTGATTACTATATCATATTTAGAAAAAATAACATTTTTACCTGCAACGTAAAAGAAGGAACGAGAAAATTTTACTTAAAGAACGGGAAAATCAAGTTTTGATCGATTTTAAAAATTAATTTTAATATTAAATTTTAATTTAAATAAAATTCAAAATTAAATTTAAAATTAAAAAAAATTTAATAAAAAAACTGTAAAAAAAGATCGGTAAGATGCCAATTACGCAAAAAAACAAAAAACATCTAATTACAGTCAGTCAAGTAAGAGCGTGCTCGACTTTACTGACAGATGATGGAAAATTTCGCTCTAATTCTTTCGGGAGCGGATAGAGGAAAGCTTTGTCCTTCATCCATAATAATCAATAAAAATTAAGTTATCGTTGATCTTTTGAAAGAGAATCACGTTAAACGCCATGAGTGCTAAATATGCGTCGTGCTACGAGGTTATGTTCCTTTGCATCCACCCTGAAGGTCCCTAAATCTCGCAATCGGAGGTTGCTATATATATATATATGAAAGTCGACGGCATTTGCACAGAAGTGAGTAGAGTACTATAAAGTGGTTAACAATATCGATGATTTACCAGAACGTGGTTCAATAGGAATAGTGGACAAAATAGATGAAGAACGAATGAATCTGTTTTCGCGGAATCATGTTTTAACACTGCGGCAAGGACAATCAAAATTAATGGCAAAAGGTTTAGATATATCCTACGAATTGAACAATTGAACAATCCTATCTGCAATCCTTTTATTGCAAAATTAATGAAACAAATTACCAAAAAGTTCGAATTTCAATAAACTAATAACACAGTTACTAATAGTTTTTAAATGCTCTTTTATATGTTCACAACGCATATATTTTACAAATGTATCACAAAATTTTTCAGTTATTACCTTGAAATTTGTTTCAGGAATATTTTGTTAGTAACCGAATTTTCATTTTATGAATGTCAAAGTTTCTGTTGCAAGGGTCATACTTTTTTGTCTTTTTGATCTCGATTCAACAAAACTATATAATATTGACAAAGGTCTTGTACTACATATTTTCTTTTTTTTTTCTTCTGATTGTAATTTGTTATATATTACTATTGCATTGGCAATCGAAACTTGAATCAATCGAAAAACCAAACAACACTTCCATTTTTTATCTTATCGCAGGTAGTAAAGAATTGCAATGTTGATCATGAAGATCGATTTCACCCATATAACTATTATACTTGGAAAAAGCTTGAAGAAATAAAATTGTTTGATCATGCCACCTCTCTAAAATTTCATTATTCTCGCATATTATTTGAATAGTTTTTTTTCTTTGTCGATAAAAAATTATATAATAGAAACATCTTCTGAAAATGGATTAAATTTGAATAATACAGATTTAAATAAATTTAAAGCTGCTATTATGATCGCTATTTTCAACTCGAGATACGACAGACAGACTATTGGTCAAATCAATCAATGATTAGCTGTCTATGAATTGCAAATATTATGTCAAGGAATATCTCTGTGAAATAAAGAAAAACATGAAATTCTATAAAGCTCAAGATCATGATGGCAACAATAAAGTTTGGAAAATACGTACATTGTATAATTTATTTCGAGAGAACTTAATCAACTTTCGCTTTTTAACAATAATTTTTCGATTGTTGAAGTTATGGTGAAATATTTTATGAGACTCTTTATTCTAGCGATTTTTACCATGTATATTTTGATAACTTCGTTACCTCACCTGATCTGCTTATTCATTTAACAAATATAGGATTATTGGCGACTTTCAGACAAAATCGTATAAAATACGAACTAGAAATGCCAAAAAAATGTGACGTAGGAACATGTTTAGTAGTTCATCGGAAAAATTCTCAACTGAATTAGATAACGGTGATGGACTCAAAACCTGTATCTATATTTATTACAGGCTTTAGTAATGGACCGAAGACCATGAAGAGGTGGCATGACCAGGTTAAGGAAACAATTTTATTTCCTCAAGCTTTGTCCAAGTATTTTAATTGTGCTTTTGTCAACTTCTTATATACAAATTAATAAATATTTTCATTGATATTGCAGTCCAAATAAATAAATAGAAAATAATAATAATACGTAATAATATCAATTTATATTTATATTAATATACAAAAAATAAAAATTAAAATTAAAAATTATAATGACAGTCAGACTGTCCTTGTGTAAAATCACCTCTGTAGACTAATTTGAAAATAAAATATTAGCTGAAATAAAATTTTATGTTAATAAACTGCAATCTGACTGTCCCCACCACCCTTCAGGACTTGTTGTATTAGTCCAACGTTTCGAGATCGCTACGGCTCCTCATCAGGGACTAAGCTAAACCTTATATTCTAATCAATATATATCCTATCCCCACTACCAAATTTAGTAAATTAAATATAAAATCCCCCTCGACACAAAATTTTCAAAACCAATCAATTTAATAAGGAATGATAAATGTTATCTAATTTACTAGACTCTAACACTAAATTCATATTATTTTGATTCTTGGAAATGTGAATACTTTCAAGACTCTCCCTTTTATACTTATTATTCATACCATGTTCTAAAATATCCACATTCATAAAATCAAAAGAACGTAAAAACTTTAAACAATGATCCTTTAAACTGAAAGTAATATGTGAACTACGTAAACCATATTTATGTTCATAAATTCTCTTTTTTAAATATCTATCTGTTCGTCCAATGTAGTAATTATTACAATCCATAAATTTAATTTTGTAAACAACTCCAGATTTTAAACATAGATCATCCTTATCTTCGCAATTATTAAACAACTTACAACTGATAAAGAAATATCAAATGAAGTAGTAAACACCATGTCTAAAGGTGCTAAACATGGAATATTATACTCTAAATATAATCTCCCGATCAAATAAATCATCGCAGAGGTTGAAAGTAATCTTTTTGGTTTAAATGATGAAGTGAAAAAGTAAGGTAGGGCATTTTTGGTTAAAATAAATTATTAAAATAATAACACGGCTAATAAAAGTACCTTCTACTAAAACTGTACTAATAAATTATATACTTACTGCAATTAAGATATCATCTAAATATCTGTAATAGATAAGTACATCAGAACATAATGAGTTTTGTCCTCAACATCATTCATGGTTATATCAGCTAAAATAGGAACCACGAGGTTCCTCATAGGCGTGAAAAAAATTGTTTCTAAATCTTTTTATTAAAACAAAAATAGTTTTTATTAAAAATAAATTTGACCTATATACTCATATATACATCAAACGTCTCGTTAACTTAAAAACATATTAAAAAAAAATTAATCATTATTTCGATTTTTTTATGTAAAAATAATGAATTTGGAAACTCATATATACTTGTTATTAAGATATAGATGATCAATAAGTTCGATAACCTTTTTATAATAAGAATTCTCAAGCCCCTCATAACAGCCATAAACTGCCGACATCACCTTTTCATTGTTGCAAAATCTTTTACTAACGAGCCATTAAGTAAATTGAAGGATTAACCATGAAGAATCTCGCATGCGCGCTGCCGTACATGTATGCCGTACATCCCGTAACGTAAAAATATAGTTAGAATTAAAATTTTAAGTTGTTTGTAGTTAGGATGGTTGATACAAACATATAGAATATGTGGTACTTGAACGCTGTTTTGAGAAAAACGCGTTTAAAGTTTTTGTAAAGGAAAAATCGAAGAAAAAATTATCTTACACTCAATCAGCGATACCTGGGCCATACAATATGCCTTCAACTTGTTCCAGGCGAGTATTTTCATCTAATTTAGCCTGCTTTTTTGATTTCTGCTCTCCTTAGAATGCTCAGTCGAGCGGCAGTTCTCTCGAACGATGCGTTGTTGGTCGCGCATATTGTCGAACTGCTTGGCGGTTTGGCCGATTTTCAGGCCCATAATTTCCATTATTTTCAAAAATGGGCTGAATCCTTCATTAAAAATGCAGGCAGCAGTGAGGCATGCAATTTTAATGACGTTTTTCCATTATAGACATGCTTCGGTGCCATAGCCCAAACTGTTGAATTAAAACACTCATTGTTATTTTGAGTGTTTCTGCCCAAACATCTCTTCAGCAATTCCGTTTTTGTTAGATCTTCATAGATCGGTTTCAGCACCTCTTGTACGTCACTAACAAAAGCAGGACGATGTTTATAATTTGTTAAAGCGTTGTTTGCTTCGGCCTTCTAATATTTGCACCAGCTGTCTGAATAGTACGTATGCTGTGGTTTGGAGTCTGTTGAGATTTTGTGCTAATAGACGGCCCAAATCTCGTTTCGCATGCCTTCTATTGAATTTCAATTCAGCATGGAATTTAGATGGACGACTAGAAGTTTTCTGTGCACGATATACTTTCTTCGTATCCATTATGAATAGATAGATGCTTCACTTTTGAAGTTCGAACTCCACTACAGAAATACAGAACTGAAATACATAAACAAAATTCTAAAGGGAAACTAATATTGAGAAGCAACGGTATATATTTTGAGAATATATATAGGTGTAATGATTTACAATAGGGGAACAGCTGCTGGAGCCAACAAGGCCAGGTAGATGGCTTATCCGACGCGCGCGCTTGGGCAGGTCGGAATAGCGCGCTCAGATAAGTGCGTTCGAAAGGTGAAAAAGTATACTTCGACTACCTGAATCTTTATAAAATTTTGAACTAATATTCTTGAATATATTTACTTTCGAAAAATGTAAAAAAAAAAATTTTTTTTTTTTCAAAGTTGTGAAGTAGAATTCTGCCTTAAACGTACGAGAACTCCGAAGGATAATTATCATGTTGAGTATATATCAGCAGAAGCTAGATTAAAAGTTCAGAATTCTAGAAGCCGTAGTCGTGATGTTAAAAAGAAACTTAATGAGAGTATTAGAATTAAAGCGAAGTCTGTAGAAATAGTATCAATGCAATAGAATCATGGCAATTGTAAAACTTTAAAATTAAAAGATGTAAAACTTGAAACCCGAGATATAGAAATGATACTACAGAAATATAGAAGGAGTTCGTTGTATCTGATAGTGATGATAGATCTACATTTTATTTATCAGAAAGATCAAATCAAACTTGAAATTAATAATTCTGGCGATTGCAATAACGAATGTGTGAGCTGGTGCTTTGTCTTAATGGAACAACACTTACCTCTTAGCCAAATGCTGCCTTTTTCGCTTGATTTATTCGCTCAAACGTTGCAAGAAGTTCGATAATATTCGATAATACTCGCCGTTTTTCCTTTTTAAAGATAGGCAATGAAAATAATCCCACACGCCTCTAAAAAAAACGGACGCCATAATCTTGCCTGCAGATGGAACGGTCTTTGCCTTCTTTGCAGCCGGTTCTCCTTTTTGATTATTCTTCCATTGTTTTGATTGTTTTTTTGTTTCGGGTATGAAGTGGTGGACCCATGTTTTATCCATGGTTATGCAACGGCGCAAAAATTCGGCTTTAGTTTTGCGAAACATTGCCAAACACGCAACTGAAACATCTTCACGACGCTGTTTTCGCTCCATTGTGAGCAAACCCGGCACCAATCTTGCGCACAGATTTGTCATCTCCAAATTTTCAGTTAATATGTGATGTACCGCACGTTTTGAAATACCTACCATGTCTGCTACCTCACGCACTTTCAGTCGACGATCATCCAATACCGATTTGTGGATTTTCTTCAACATTTCTCGAGGGTTCATCTGGTTTGGTTGACCAGGGCGATGCTCGTCTTGGCAGCTCGTACGGCCTCGTTTAAACTCTGCCATACAAAAGTTTACTGTTGCAAACGACGGAGCAGTCTCAGTCAGAGTATAGTCTAGTTCAGCTTTTATATTGGTAGGGCTGAAGCGTTTCAAATAAAAGTATTGTATCAAATAACGATGACCAATTTTTTCTATGCTTACAAATTCTCTAAAAACGTTCACTATTGATGGCTGTCAAATAAATGATAAACGCCATGGCCTCTTCAAACTTGAGATATATGCTATATAAATTGTGTACTTTCTAATACAGTGGTATTTTTTGAGCAACTACGGCCACCTCTAGGTCAGGCCAGGTACTTTTAGGACCACGCTCATAATTTAAATATTAAATTATTATCCATTGCATACATTGAGTTTTTCTATATATTATGTCTTTTCCTAACGAAATATATATACCAGAGTAATTCAATGCTTTTATAATATGTAAATCAAAAACTTTTTTCCTATTCTTAAATTATGAAACACCAAAGATTTTTATGATGCTAGAATGTTAATGGTATTAAATTCAACATACGATTTCGGCCATTTTGTGTATAATTCTTTCCATAATTGACGTGTAAGCATCCATCCAAGCCCCGGAAAAAAGTCAGTTCTATATAATAAATAAGGGCTTTTTAGATCAACTAAGTTATATTTTCCATTATCATTCCATGCTGACACACACCATATTGATGGATCTTTCATAAGTATTGAATAGGTAGCCGAAAAGTATTCGAAAAAATCTGGTGCTATATCTAAATCATCTAAAAACAGAATTAAAATTAGATTAAAAATTCTGACTGATAACAAAAATACAGAGGATAAAATATAAAAGTTATTTTATAGGTAGCTTACGACGGCTTTTTAAAAATAATTCAAGTATTCTAGTATTTTCTACCACTCAATTTATCAATTAAAATGAGATCTACCTGTGGCAGAGATAATAACAGTTCGGTTTCTTCTAAAAACAGTCGCAAAATACATTATATATTTTACAAAAATTGTATATATTCCGTATCAATATTTATCTATAGAGGGCGTTTAAAACAGTTTTCGAATGCATTGTACATCGATGAATTTAGTCAAATTCTTCCAGCCTTCTTTAAAATATTACGCAGCTATATTGGTGTATTGGAATAGTGCAAGCTTAAGTATACATAAAATATATTAACTTTTTTAAGAGGTAATGGTTTCAAGGCTGGTGTCGGGGTCGAAATGCGCAATTCACAAAAAAAATAATTGTAATAAGTCAATTTGAATCTAAGCAAAAAGAATAAAGAGGTAAATCAAGCTCACATTCAAACATATAGAATGATGTTACCGAACATCTTACATTACTCGTGGTAAAAAAATTGAAATTGCCATTTCGAGGATAGAGCAGTATAAGTGGCTTATCTCACATTGAAAATTTTAAAACAATCAGTTGAGATTAAAAGACTTAGGGACAAGAAATGCACTATTTGGCAGTCAGAAAAATAAGTTACAATTAAATCATTTTCAGGAATTTTCTTGAGATGGTACGTTATGATTCCAATCTCGTGTGATCAAATATATTAAAATATAATGGTGTAATAAGAGCAAATCTGAATATTATTTGGATGACTACATATGAATTTTATATTAAATTATTATTATGACATTAAATTTTAACACAGGTATAAGAAGTGGATTGAAAATTTTAATTATATAGTCAAATTTCTATCATTTTTACATCAAAATATATATAAATAAGGTTAAGTTGATCTTATAAATTATTTTCTGTAGCTAAAAATTACCTTGCATTGATGTAAAATCAGTTTAAAAGACATTTTATCAAATTCATTCTTTCAAATCTCGACGGTTAATCTAGAAGTTTGCTGTATTATAGTAGTGTCATTAATTTAATGTATGCTAATGTTTTTTTAATATTGAAATTTTTATAGCAACATTTAAGGCAAATTATCTTAATATATGATATTTTTCGAAAAGCATGAATATGTTTTATTAGCACTCCTGTATGTAATTAGCTTGCAAATACCAGTAATTTTTCTTCAATTATATTCCATTACTACATAAATAGTATTTTCAAACCATTCTACATAGTTAATCAATGCGCGCGTAGAATAAATCAAATAATTCTGATTTATGGTTTCGATTAAAATTAATTTTCATTATCATAATCTTGTTTTATTAAGCTCAGAGTACAAATAAGCATAATAGTCTATAGCTCGATGATGTGTGTATGGTTACAGAGAGCTTTAAGGAGCACCGGAAATGGCTGTATCACTACTTATGTATTCCCTTTTTTGAATAAATAACACCTTATTGACTTTTTAGTTGTTCTATTTTGATGTTATTATCTTGCAAAATCTTGCCTAATCCTCTCACTGCAGCCACCACGACATTTGCTAGTCCCGGAACAACCCATCTCCATTGCTGATGTATCTTCGGGGCTCTGGAGAGTCAGGCATTCGATTATGCAATGGCCCTGTTTGCTGACTTCGTACTCGTGGCGAATAGACAGGCGGTTAGAATATATTGATTACAAATTTGCGTACGAACCAAGATATTCATAAATTGATTAAACAGTCGCATATGGAATAAAATATTATAAAATAAACAGTTTCTTTCATCTTAGATTGGCTTAAGAAGAGAAGGGCATAGAAATTTACATTTTTACACGAAAGGGCAGATGATATATAAAGTTTTATGTACATATGTAGTAGTTCTTGGATAATGAATATTTTCTGATAATGAAATATTAGCTGAAAAGCCTTCAATGAAAAATTCTACCCCATCATATTCACCTACCCCTAACTCTTTTCATCTATTGCGTTTGATTTCATATGATCCAGAGCTTCGACTATAAAAAGAAAGCTAAAAACTGGATATATTCTTCGATAGCATGAAAAGGTATGTCATTTTTTTAATCTGAATTTCATATATTTTAAAAAATTTTTTAATTTTTTAAATTAATAGCGAAAACGTCGAGAAGAAAATAAAAAGTACACGCAACAATCCAAAATCTATTTATCATTGAATTTATCAATTTCTAAACGAGAATACGCACCATCTTCTTCTAACGTATCCAAAGCATATAAACATTTATGTTATTGGTTGTGCAAGTAAGTTTCCAACGTCTTATGCCGAAATATAAGGTTTTAATTATGAAATGATGGATACATATTTTTTATTCAAAGTAACCTCCATCGGAATTTATAACTTTTTCCCATCTTTTGGCAATTTATGAATGACAGACCAAGCAAATTTCTCGTCCTTCAAGCCCAATAACTTAGCGAGCCAATTTTTGATTCCCTCTACCGAACTGAAGCGCATTCCTGTAAGAGCGTTCTGTATTGGATTCGGTATAAAAGTCCTTTAATCATTTGATTGGAGTCAATCAAGGAGTTGATGGTATACAACACTCTTTTTATTCTACTATATGCAGAGCATAACCTTATTCGCTGCAGTAACATTTTGGACATACAAAGTACCATTTGAAGTCTTTCGGTTTCAATTTGTACGGCACCGAGTTTCCAACCTGTTGAATGAATCTGGATGCCTTTAGGCATAGGGAAATGAATTGTTACGTGACACCTAATGATGCATTAAGTTCTTTTTGAATCTGACACGGATCGTCATCCAGGAAAAAAGCATCTAATTCCTCGTCTTCATCTAATCGCGACCTTTGTCCTCAACTTCAAAATCAGTTCTTTTGAACTGTGTGAACCACTCGCGGCACGTCAACTCACTAATACATTGCTGTACCCCATAGATGTCTGAAGCCAAATGATAGGCCTCAGCCGCCCTTTGCCTCATATAAACGAGTAGAAGCAGTGCTTTCCTCAAACGATGTTTATTTTGCTGAAAACTGATTTTGCTCGTTGAAATAAAGGGCATCGAAAAAAATGCTCAAATATAATGCTGCACAGTTGTTGACAGATAGACAACCTACAAATATAATGCATGTAGTCTGACATTTCTGCTCGGGATCCACTGGTTCCGCCATTTTTGATAAACTCTGTAAACTTCCTTGTATACTAAATCATTTACTTTCCTTTCGCAATGATTGATGATATTCTGCTTGCGGTATTATTCTTTGCCTTGAATTGGTCTTATTGAAGATTTTGAATTAGAATTTTCTTGGGTATGTTATTTTTTAAGACGTTATAATTATAATATCGCTTATTTTTACGATAATTAATCTTACATTGTATATTACCTTCTTTTCTACTACTGATATTTTTGATCGCACTTCTTCCCTCTCGTCCGCAGTTTGAGGCAGGGTCAGTCTTGCGATAAATACCTGTCAAACAGATTACACCGATAGTATATAAAGTTTAGTTGGTATTGATCTTTAGCTAGACCAAGAGAAGATTCTATGGCACGTATTTGCACTTTTAAACATACTAATTTTTAAAAATTTCGAATAATCCTTAAAATTAAAATAATCGGGCAATGATCTGGATGAGGGTGGAAGGCACAACCGATAGAGTTAATAATAATGCGAACAAAAAGGTTTTATTTATCTGCCCGATAAACTAAGGCCAAAGGAGAGCATAGAGGGACCAGTACGCTTCGCGAAAAAGAGATGCAGACGCGATGCAGGCATCGTGGAGAAAATGTTCCGAGCCCCGCGGACCCAAGAACTCAGAATTGAGTTAAGGTACTAATCACTGCAATTCGAGTATGCTGATTTAATTAAATAATAAAAACTTATCCATATTTTACGTTTATGTCCTGATTTTATATCACATTAAGTACGTATATACTCGTGACCTAAATAAGTAAATAATGACGCATATGCGAATGCTTTAATGATAAAATACTAGATAAATTAATATGTTTTGTAATTACTATAATTTTAGAATCTTTTCTAATAATGGTTAATAGTTTAATAAACAAATATTATTTGTCAATAATTCATTATTACTTTTCGGTAGTTCAATAAGAATTAAATCGAACGGCAACGTAAACACACGATTCACTCATTTTTTGTATATAAAAAGGCGAGTTTTTCGACACAAAATCAATTTTCTCGAAGATCCGGCCGAAAGAAACGCGCTGGAGCTGAGTTGATTCCAGAGCTCTTGATGTTCTGAGCTTGTTCGAATCTTCTAAATAGTTTTGATCCCGACTGTATGAAGCTCCATTAAAGACAAGCAGACTCTACTATCTAGATGACTACGACTCCGAGTAATGTTTGATCGTGGTTGCGTGGCACTGCATTAAAGTCAAAAAGCCTTACTATTTCTAAGAGACTTAATTCTTGATCTGCGTGGTCTATTAAAGCCCAACGGTCTCACTTCTAAACCTAAGCAAGGTCGCGATTCTAGGTCCACTGGTTCCGACGTGTTTTCGTAGTTGTCAAAAAAAAAAAATCTGGTGACGAGTTGAATGACCAGGGGCAGAGGCGCATTTTATAGGTAGTGCGCGAGAGTTTATTATAATAAATGGGTGAAAAATATAATTTACAATTTAGATAAAAGTGAAAGTGCACGAATCATAATTTTATAAGTAGATATAACGTGTAAGTAATATACAATTTTGTCTTGTTTGTTACAGACATGAGGACCAAACTGAAGAATAACTTAAAATATTATATTAAGTTTGCAATGGAAATTGCAGCAACTACAACCTGAAATGAAGATGAGAATAAATAAAGATAAAAGTAAAATTAGCGAGAAAAGTTATATGGATGTATGTAACAAATAGAAGGTATTCGCATAGAAGGAGGGGAGGATAGAAGGAGGAAAATAAAGCAAATGATGCATCCAGATGAATAAAGACATATACGAATAGGAAAAAAATTATTAATGACAGTATTCGCAGAGAAGAAAAGGAAGATAGAAGGAGAAGATTGAAGCAAGACATGGATGCATGTAATAAAAAGGAAAAATACATGTAGAATTGACAGCAAGAAAAGAATATGCAGAGAAGGAAAGGAAGAGTGAGAAGAAGTATAGATAAGAAGGAAAATTCAGGATACAAAAGAAGAAAGAACAGTATACATATAGAGCGAGAGAGACATGAATGGAGACAAATACTCTAAAGAAAGTCGGACAGAGAAAAAAAAAAGAAAATAGAGAGATATGAACACGGATAGTTAGACGCATACAGAAGAAGATGGAGTGAGAGAGAGGGAGAAATATACGGAAGCAAGTAATGAGTGAGAGAGAGAGAGAGAGAGAGAGAGAGAGAGAGAGAGAGAGAGAGAGCATAACCTCGAAACGGAGAAAGGATATCAGGATTGTAAAGCAAACGCGAGTAGAGATACTATACTAAAGAAATAGAAAAAATAACAAGCATACGTGGCGAAGGTCCAAAAGCCATGCAGACACTGCAAGCGGGAAGTGGAAGATTCGAAGACAGGTGGCCGCACCAGGTTAAGTGCAGGATACTGGACGCCGCATGGGCCGCTGCACGAACGAACGCAAGGAAGTCGCACACAGAAAAGGAAGCAGCAACGACAATCCAGCTCAACGATGTCAGCTCAACAAGCACGAAGAGCGCGTGGAGACGCTGAAAAAAACACAACGAAATTAGTGAGAGTCGGAGAGATACAGCGTGCGACGTCCGCACAGCAGACGGCCGCACTGTAATTAGCAGCCAGCGTGAAGACGGAAGTCACGGCGGAGAAGGAGCGGCCGACCGCGCCACCGCTCTTAGCGGCGCCGCACCGAACTACCAACGGGCAGATATATATAGATATATCTCCCGGGTAAATTCGAAATTAGCGCGCGAAACAAGTCATATTAAGCTTACAGAAGGTGGAAATACGGGTGTGATAGAATAGTGATCGTGAAGTGGAAGGACAAGGACTCTGTGGTGTGAAGTATCGTGGACTATACGAACTGTGGCTTTGTGGAAACTCATTGAATCCATCTCTCTCTCTCTCCGAGGGAGAACGAGCACGGAAGAGAAAGCCGCCAGCAGCAGCGAGCGTCGAGGGGACACCCTCAGAATTAGCGGTATCGGTGAGTGGGCCTGCGCGCCCTTAAATTAATTAAATACCTGTGTAAATATTGCGAGCGGGGCAAACGGGACGCGGGGAAAAATAGGTAGCGGCGGCCACCAGAACGAGGAAGCGAGGGGGTTTAGCGAGCGTGAATGCAAAATGCGGAAAACGGCGGACGCCACTACCGGTCAATTGTGAAGTTATGATAATAAATCGATATTTGGCGAAATACGTTTCTTTTTCTTTTTTTCTTTGTAAATAATAACATAAAAAAAAAACAACATATTGAATAATATTAATAATACACACCATATAATTATTATAATGATAGTGAAATATCTAAAGCATATATGAAACATATCAGCCCGAGTTCCCGCCCTGGAAGTGACCGGAAGAGAAGAGAAGTAAGTAAAGGAAGTAACGAGTGGAAGTCCGCACAACGTTACAAGTTTTAGAATAAATAATTTTGTTCTTTTATTAAAATCATAACTGAGTTTGGTCATTTTTTCCGACCATATTCCGTATAAACTCCCTTTTCTCTCAAACTGATCCTGGCAGTTCCGCAAACCCTCTTTCGAAGGGAAAAGAAAAATCTCATCACATTCAGTTTCCATCTAAAATATGTGATGTCTGACTAACTATAAACCCGTTAAACCAGAGGCAGTCCATCAGGTATTTTAATTTTCTCAGTTTTATTTATTTACAGATTGCTTTTAATTAATGTATAGTGTAGGAGTGGGAGTATCGAAGTGGGGAAGAGAGCAAAGGCCGACCAAACTCATAAATTGTTGGTTGATCAAGACGTTGAAAGACTGGGCTAACCCTCATAAACTCTCGCTCATAGATTGTGTCGTACTGAACATAATATTCTTTTCAAAATGTGAATTCCTTTTCCATATTTGTCAAATGGGCAGGTATATACACATATACATACATATATGTGTATAGTACTGGATACCAAGTATCTTTATATTTTATACACATCTCAATTTTAAATATACTTACACCTACATAAGTTTGTCTTACATCAAAACATTTAACTGTGTCTTTTGTATACCTAGTCATATTAATTTACTCATCAGGAAAATTTCAATAAATATTTACTGCAATAAAAGTTTTTTTAATAATTATAAATATACCTTCAATAACAATGGCCGCTTGAAATCCAAATTTGAAGAAAATTTCATTTAATGCCCATCGATAATGTCGAGCTATTTTGAAATAACCTTTAAATTTTTTTTCTGTTATTGGTACGTCTATATCACTTTGATCTGGTTGCTAAAACAAAATTGTTTTATATATTTTAAGTATTAAAAAAGTTACTTTATGTAAAGCTAAACTAAACCAAATAGTCTATATTAAAAAAAAAAGAAGCTCCTCCAATCATTTTCCAACCACATCGCTCGTCGCAGCCTAAAAATCTGTGTTCAAATACATTAGTTAGAGCAGAATAACAGTTAATATTCCTTTCTATTCCTTAGCCTATCCCTTAGTCGAGCGTGAAGTGGCTTGTGAATTTAATATTAATATATTAATTTGACGCTGCCGAAACTCGATTACATAACTTCCCATCAGTACGCGATATACGCTCTGTTGCGGAATTAGTTCGCAAAACAACTTCGATAAATTCAAAGAATTATACGAACTCATTGCACTATTATATCAGGTATGTGAATAAGTCTTTCCCGTTTTTTTTCAAATTTTGAGCCTTTATTGTGAAAAAATGGTTACAAATGAATTATTGAAAGTATTGGCCATCGCTAGCTACAACTTTTTCCCATCTTTCTGGAAACATACGAATCCCGTTGCGAAAAAATTCGACCGGTTTGGCCTCTATCCAGTCATCCACCCATTTTTTGGCTTCCTCGTAGGAATGGAAGTGCTGGTCAGCCAGGCCATGCGTCATCGATCTGAAGAGATGGTAATCAGACGGAGCAACGTCTGGACTATACGGCGGGTGGGGTAGGACTTCCCATTTGAGCGTTTCTAAGTATGTTTTCACCGGCGGTGCAACATGTGGGCGAGCATTGTCATGTTGGAAAATAACTTTGTCGTGCCTGTCGGAGTATTGTGGCCGTTTTTCTCGCAGTGCGCGGCTCAAACGCATCAATTGTCGTCGATAGACCTCGCCTGTGATCCTTTCATTCGGTTTCAGAAGCTCATAGTAAACCACACCTAGCTGGTCCCACCATATACAGAGCATGAGCTTGGCGCCATGAATATTTGGCTTGGCCGTCGATGATGATGCATGGCCGGGTAGTCCCCATGATTTTCTTCGCTTCGCATTATCGTAACGTATCCACTTTTCATCGTCAGTCACGATACGATGCAGAAAACCCTTTCTTTTATGTCGCTGAAGCAGCTGTTCGCAAGTGAAAAAACGCCGTTCGACGTCTCTCAGCTTCAGTTCGTACGGCACCCAATTTCCTTGCTTTTGGATCATTCCCATGGCGAAATCCCACGTCGAAATCACCGCTTTTGAAGCGTCGAAACCATCCGCGAACACTTGAATCATCGACACAATCTTCTCCATAAGCCTCCTGAAGCAGTCGATGCGTCTCGGCAGCAGATTTCTTCAAATTGAACCAATAAAGTGAAACTTCCCGCAAATGACGTCGACTCGGCTCAAATTTCGACATTTTCACGATATCAAAAATTTATGATGCGAAAAAATTTTAACTAATATGTTAGTATGGAATTGTTGACATATGAATAAGCTTTGATTAGGACATATGTAATCATTGAATACTCGCACAGTATTGGTGGCGCCATCTCTTACAAAAAACGGGAAAGACTTATTCACACTCCTAATAAAAAACTCTTATTATTTAATAATAAAAGAGTTCAAATAATAACTCGTTTTTTATTAACAAAACCATAGCTTGTCGAAATAGATCGCGATCGTCGCAACCACTCTTGCTCCAATGCTATTATGCGCAAGTAGAGGCAAAAATAGAGCACACCTAATTATGTGCGAACGATAGCGGTTCGCGTAAATCTGCCAGAAATCCGCTATACATACAATACTTTTCTCAAACTCGATTCTTGAAGACTATTTGATTTCTCAAAAAGCTGTAGTGATTTTAAAAAAATAATTTTTTTATTTATTTAAAAAAATTATATTTAAAATTATATTTAAAAAAAATTATAATTAATAAAAAGACAATTTAAATGAAAACGTCGCTTATTTTTTACAGGCAAGGTGGGATAACTTAAGTGAATAATAAGTTTTTCATTATTGCTTTACTTTAAAGAAAAGTCCATCCGAAACTCAATTCTGTACGAAAAACAGATCCTGAATAACCTCCTGTCGTTCGAATCTTCAAGAGTGGTTTGCGCGTTTGAAAAGTGGTGAATTTGAGTGATTTTATGGTTGATGTTAGTGACTCTTGGTCGGGCTTGACCAATCATTAATTACACTTTATTCTATCATAATAGCTCCAGTTTTTACTATTAAATAATACTATTAAATTAATAAACTATTGATATCGAAAAAATTTCGATATCAATAGACGACTTCTGAAGATTCCTAACATCAGTTCGTGCATTCCTTCGGGGATTCAATTTTTTTAGCTTTTGATAAATCCCATCGGTTATAGACCCTTAGGAATGGCTTTTCGTGTTACTCCCAACGTTGCAGCTAGTTCTCCTTGTGCGTAACACTAATGTCCATCAAAGAATGTCTCAAAAGTTTTTAGTCACACTTTTTGCCTGGTCCGCACACTCCTTAACTTATATAATACTGTAACATCCTCCCAATTTTTACCTTTATAAATAATTCATTTCCTTATAATAACAGTTAATAAAATTTATATTAGTGCCGTTTTGATCTAGCACTGACCTTTTGCTTAAAGAATTTGGGCTTAAAACGCATCAGCAAAATTAATATAACATCCTAAGAGCAATCCTAAAGAATGTTATTTGTTTTCTATAACACGTATCACTCCCGCATTTCGTGCTTAAAGCACGTGAGCATAAATACGAGAAACAACCGAGACAGCTTAGCGCTAATATCGAAGAGCATAAAGATAAAGACAACTATACGTCAGTAAATTTTATATACAAGTTGTAAGGAGCACCCCTGTTATTCGGAGAGATCCGAGACAAAAACAAGTAAATTGTTATTGCTTGTTGCAGCAAATGTCACAATATCAAATTCACCACTTTTACAATACACAAACTACTCTGGATATATTCAAATAACAGGAGGATATTGAGAGTGTGCTTCTGCGAACAGAGAACGAATCTCAGATACATTTTTGTTAAAATTCAAGCATTAAAGTGAAACTAGCCACAATTTCTTAGGAGGCGGACTTAGTTTCCGAACTTCACCTTTAGATTAAGATATAAGTAGTACGAAAAATTAGATGTGTCCGATCTAGTATTTATTTTTTAGTTTTATCATTTACCAATAAAATTCAATGAACATCATTTGTGTAAACATTATAATTTTTTAATCAGTGAAAAATGAATTCTGATAAATCGTTTTTTCGACATGTCCTTCTGCACTATTTTGATTTGAAAAAAGGTTTAGCAGAAACGTATCGATTGCTTCAATAATATTCTCGCGAACAAGCTCCATCGCTGACAACGTGTAAAGAATGGTGTGAGTGGTTTAGAAGTGGGGATATTGATGTTATGACAAAGAACGTTCTGGACAACCGAAAAGTATGAAGATAGTGAATTACAAGTATTATTTGACGAAAACTCAGCTCAAACACAGAAAGAACTCGCTAATAAGTTAGAAATCCGTGGCAGAGCAGTTGACAAACGTTTACATGCTATGGTAAAGATTCATAAAGAAGGGAAATGAATGCTATACGATTTGACCGAAAGTCATTATAAAATTTGCAGAAAAATTTTCTCAGGGGGTCAAATTTGGTGAATACGGTGAATGAGGCATGATTACGGAGTTAGTATTGGCCAAAAAATTACGAATAAGCAATGACGTATGAGATGATGCAGTATCGTCGACGATAGGGATGATTGACCCTTACTTTCGAAATCGTAACCATATATCCACCTTTCATGACCTGTTATGAATTTTTTTTGCCATTTTTTTTAATAGCAGAAAATTACCAAATAGGCAAACACTTCTAACCTTTATGCCTGTCTCAAACAAACTATCAATATAATAGAAATTCTAAATAACTGAAATAAATATATGTACGGAACAAGTGTACCAACATAAAATAAAATAAAAATCGAAGAACGAATGTACTCAGTCCACGATTTGAAAAGTTACCTTATTTGTTAATCACACCTTGTATATATATATATATATATATATATATATATATATATATATATATATACACTTCGATTACCCTTTTATAAGGCGACTATAACGAGTCCCGAGTCTACACTTAATTTTATATTTGTATATTTATTTGCCAAAATATGGTACGTATGGAGTAGTATTTTCTCGAAAGAACGTAATTGTAAGTATTCGATCTTTATATTTAGACCCGTAAGATATAGAGCAGTAGTCTATTAATTAATAATTAAATAATAAAAGGAACAAATACATTTCATTTTTTAAATAATAGAGTGATTAATAAATAATATATAAAGATAAAATAATACAAAAAAAATTAGCATGTTTTGCAATGAAAAAAATATGATCTTTCCATATTAAATTAGAATCAAAAATAACAACAAGACTGTTAATTGTAGCTTTAAAATATTTTCTTACCTTGGAATATCATATATTCAATGTTAAATTTAGCAATAAATAAGTAATCAAGAAAAAAACGGACACAAAACCTATAGCATTACGTTTAGGTATATTGAATTTAAGTTTATTATCTACAGCCCAGTTAAATACAGAATTTTCTCACTCAGATCGACTAGTACAATTAAGTAATATTATTAAATTCTTTTAAGGAATTAATAAGTTCTATATTATAGTGACATTCAATTTGCAATTATAGATCATCACTATAAAGGACAGTTTTTCAGGCATTGCATTTGAATCTATTACTTTTATTTTAACACAAAACCATGGCACTATATGTTTTTGATATAATCCATGGTAGGGGAGCGTGGTTCTCGTGATTTTCTTAATTCACGTAGTTATCGTAATGTTCATGGTGATTAATAAGCAATTAATGCATATGGAATAAAAAAATTAATTAGAATAAGAAGTTATGCTCAGTTCAGAAATTCAGTATTCAGTTAAATCGTATTCATTAAGTGAAGCTGAAAAATTTTGTGGTGAATAAACAAGCTATGAAAAAACACGTAAAATAATAAGCATAGCAAATTTATAAATCGAAATGCCATGTTGGCCAAATGGAAACAAAGCGACATAACGTTAAAATTTAAATGAATAAGTCATTTGATTGTAAAATATGTCAAATTTCGGCAGAAGCCTTTTTTATATAAATAATATACAAATATGGTTAAAAGGCAAATGATAAAATGATAAATGAGAAAAAAGAAATCAATAACGGCGTAAAAATAGCTGGAAAAATAAAGTCTGAAATTTTAAATGATTAATCTGACGAAAATTTTATTTAAAGGAAAATGGCAAAAAATAAAAATTTTATAGAAAAGGTAGAGCATAAAAGTCACGAAAATATTGAAGAAGTCAAGATGGTGGACTACCTCTTTTCTATACAAGGGCAGAAAATGTCATCGTTCCAATCTGCGATGGCACAAGCTATACAAATTCGCGACTGTGATTCATAAATCTACTAGACTGCAAAGAATGTATGGAACAATCTAAGTGGAAAAGATTTGTTACTGACAGAATAACCGAACAAGAGTTGAAAAAGTTTGATAAAGAAGCTAAGTAAGGCCCTGATGCTCCGCTTATCTTCTATTTCGTCGGCGATTCCTTCCCAATAAATATGTATATATATATATATATATATATATATATATATATATATATATGATAACATTAAGCGCTCTATATAGAGCAATATCGCTCCAAAGTCTCCTATTTAATAGCATAAATCATTGTAATAATTTGTATTTGGCGCTAGGTGTATTCACCCCCCCTTTTTTTCTATCATTTTGGACAGACGCGTCGCGCGATCGCTCACCCGGCTTGCCGACGGAACTGGAAGCAGGTAGTACAGGAGAGCATGGAGGGATTTGGGGCGAGATGAAAAAGTTTGAGAGACCGAACAAAAAAGAGAATAGTAGAGAGAAATAGAAGAGAAATAGAGATATGCCAAACAGAGCGAGAGAAGAAGGGAGGAGAGAGAGCGAAAGACAGAGATAAGGAAGAAAAAGGGCGAGAGGAAACCCAGCAAGAGTTAAAGAAATAAGCAAGAAAAGAGAGAGAGAGAGAAGGAAGGGGTACAAGAAAGAGAGAGCGAGAGACAGAGAGAGGGAAGAAAAATCAAAGGCAAGAACGATAGAGAGTGAAGGAAAAATAACGTGAGAAACAAGAAGGAAACAGATGAGCAGAGAAGAAAGGCGACGGCGTCCCTCCGGACGTAGGGCACAGAGATAAGGAAGAATAAGGGCCAAAGGAAGGCGACGACGGCTCTGGGGACGCCGAGCAGCGGTGCGCCCACGCCCGTCCATCGATCAACGGACCCGTCGCCATCGATAGTCCTCTAGCTGGGTGTCGGAGGTAGGTGTGCGCCACAACTCGAGTTTGTTTTTTTGTTTCGTTTATTTTCCTCCGGATAAGGAAGCGACTAGGCTGAACAGAGTCCTGTCGAAGGACCCAGGCGCGGTCCTGGGCACGCTGAAGAGACCTGATGGCAGTTATGCACAATCGGATGAGGTGACTTTGGAATACCTTATCCAAGTCCACTTCCCTAATTTCAGTAGAAATACTGGACAAGATAACGGTACAGTCACAGAAAATGAGCATTGGACGGGCTACGCTGAACTGGGAGCTCACAGAATGGTAGCAAACCAGATTTTTACACCGGACAGGGTCAGATGGGCCGTAAGGTCATTTGGCGTATTTAATCATCACCGGGACCGAATGGAGTTTACCCGGCCTTTCTACAAAGAGCCGGGGACTGTATTGTGGGCCCGATAACAAGAATGGGGAGGGCGAACATCTCTCTGGGTCATATCCCAGCAAAATGGCTAGGGACCAGGGTGGTATTTATATCTAATGCAGGCAAATGTGGTTATACATCCCCGAAGGATTTTAGACCCATCAGCCTGACATATTTTATTCTCAAGACTATCGAAAGGATGATTGATAGATTCATCAGAGACAACGCCTTGAGAAGAAATCAACTCCATAGGGAGCAACATGCTTACTGCACCGGAAGATCCACGGAGACGGTTCTATACAGAACCGTATCTGTGATGCAATCTCAGGTGGAGGCTAAATGGTTTGCCGTAGGTGTTTTTATGGACATTGAAGGAGCCTTTAATCACACGTCACTTAAGGTTATCAAGGAGGCCTTAAATAGGCATGATATCCCTGCGTGCATCACAGAATGGATTGACGACATCTTGGGAAATCGCATCCTGGAAGCAAGCAAAGGGAGCACGACCCTACGAGTGGGAGTGGGGTCAGGGTGCACACACGGGAGCGTCCTGTCCCCGCTCCTATGGTGGCTCGTGATGGACGAGCTCCTAAATAAGCTGAATAGCATCGGTTGTCTGGCGGTTAGTTATGCTGACGACATAATGCTAATTGCCCGAGGCCCCTTTTTGGATCCCCTTATGGGAGTACTACAGGGTGCCCTTGAAGTGGTCGACGGATGGTGCGGACGGACCGGTCTCTCGGTTAACCCAGGGAAGACTGAGGTCATAGTCTGCACCAGGAGATATAAATGGAATAAGAGTTGTGGCTTGACTCTTGGAGGGCATTCTCTGACCTTCAAGAAGCAAGTGAAATACCTAAGTGTGACCATTGATAGCAAACTATTATGGAATAAACACCTAGAGTGTGTATCTTGTAAACTGACAGCCTGTCGGTGGCAGGTTAAGATAGCCATAGACAGGACGTGGGGCCTCAAGTCAGGTATCACGAAATGGATATAGGAGGTTGTCCTGAAACCCAGACTAACCTATGGAGCCCTGGTCTGGTGGCAAAGGACGGCTTTGGTGACTAACAGAAACTCACTCGAAAGACTGAGAAGCATGGTGGTGAGGAGCAACTCCGGAGCGATTAGATCTACACCTACTGCTGCGCTGGGCATGTTCCTCGAAATAGAGCCATTTAAACTAACCCTGGTGGGAGCGGCTGCAAAAGCCCTCCACAGAGTCAAAAAATCGCTCAAAGAGGTAAGCAGAGAGGGGCCATTACGGCTCCCCCGGCGACTGAACGAAAAGGTGACTTTGCGAATGAACCTCGACACCACGAACAGGAGCTTCCTCTTTCATAAAAAATATAGGGTCAGTGTCCTGTCTAGAAAGGAATGGGAGAATGGGGTGGTAAGCATCACCAACATTAAAGAGCTGTGGTATACAGATGTCTCTAAATGTGAAAGGGGTGAGGGTGCAGGAGTGTACCAAAGAAGTAACGAAAAGGGTACGAGTTTCCCTTTGGGGAAGTGCCCTACCGTTTTTCAAGCTGAGCTAGTGGCAATCCTGCGGGGAACTGAGATGGCTGCAGAAGCGGCCCTTGACACCCACATATGCCTCTGCTCAGACAGTAAAGGCGGACTACAAGCTTTAAGCAGTTACACAACTAGATCCAATATGGTCCAGGACTGTTACGAGGCCCAATAGACTGGCGAATAAGGCAACGGTCAGGCTACTATGGGTACCGGGCCATTATGGAATTAAAGGGAACATGGTGGCGGATGACCTTGCCAAATTGGGAGCTAGTACTCCCTATAGCGGCCCTGAGCAGGCTGTAGGACTCTGCAACACCCTCATCAAGGGGGAGATAGAGAGGTGCATAACGGAATAAAACAGCCGACTATGGGAGACAAATGGAGAGTGCAGGCAGGTTAAAGCCTTCACCTCCACAAGTAACATAAAGGACTGGACCAGGGTAATCCTTGGCCTCAGCAGAAGAAGGGCAAAATTGCTCATCGAGATCCTCACAGGTCACGGTAAGATTAACGCCCACATGTGCAGAATGGGTCTCGTGAGAGACTCCTTCTGCCGCATTTGCTACACAGAGGATGAAACCCTCAAACATCTTCTGTGCGACTGTCCAAATATATCTGCATTTGGGGGCTGCCTGCTTGGAGATTGAGGACATTAAATCCAGTATGACGACCGGAATAATTTCATTCTGGGAGGCCTGCCGTTTATAGCGGCTGCTACTCAAGGGAGGGACGCGAAGGGTTTACCCATGCGTCCGGAGGTCGGGAAGGCCCAACTCCTTAAAATAAAATAAAAATAAATTAATTTAAAAAATTATTGGGTGTATAAGTAAGTTTCCAGCGTTTGTCAAACGATAGGCTCACTAGTAGATCCCAAGCAGAAATGTCAGATCTCATGTGTTATATTTGAGAAATTATAAACTACCTGTAAGTTCGGAAAAAGTTATAATAAAATCATATTTTGGAGATAAAAAACGCTGGAAACTTATTTGTACACTCAAGATTTTCTCTCGATTGTAGGATTTGTACAAACTCTATTATTAACTATCTTATTGATGTTCATAGTTTATTGAATTTGCCTTTAATATTTCTGAAAACTATTAAAACAAAGATTAATATACGTCAACTTGCGTTTGGTTTCCTTTCCCATTTCCAGCTCATTTCCCTTGGTTTAGTCATCCCTACAATTTTCTGTTTATTCACATCTTCTTCTTCCCCTTCTTGTATCTTCTTCTACTACTCCTCTTCTTCTTCCTTTTCTCGCCTAATACTGTTTTCTATTTTGACTGTGTATCTATTGGGTTTCTCTGCAAATCATTTCTGTATTTTTTCTTTATTAATTTTTACTTGCTTGGTTCACATATTTTTCTTTGCTATTATCTTTTCTATAATTCTTTCTGTATTTTCCTTCTTTATTCACTTTGATTTTTTAAGTGTACCTCCTTTTATATAATAATTCTATTTTAGTCCTTTGTACGATTTCTTTCGTTTCTTTTACTTAAGTATTAAGTAAGGAGCCTAAATAAATATGTGAAATCTCCATAAATTAATTTTATAATGAAACTTGGATTACCTACCTATCTCTCGGTATTATATCTTCATGTATTTTCTATATAGCTGACTGCTCGTCTTGGAGTTGTTGATAAAGTTATTTTTTACTTTCAAGAAAGTTTTTTATTGAATCTGAAGTTGATTTCATTGAACATAAGCTCTAATCCTGCCCGGTATAGAATAACATTCATGTTTTAATTCTGATGGCCGACCATGCAATAGATTTGGCAGCTACTAAGGATATACATACATAAATACATACAGTCCTATGGTATACATATTTTTATATATGAAGATTGGTTTCTGCACATTACTTCTGAACATGAATCAGAATGTTTCGAAGGGTCGGACATTACCAACGGTAAACTTCCGTAATGGGGGCAGTCAGGTTGTGATTTAGTAACATACATATAGATTATTTTATTTTATTATTTTTTTATGTACGTATTATTTATAATAAATATTCATTAAAAAATAATTAAAATCATTTTATCTATAGCCAAGTACTATCATATATTTTGAAAAATCATACTTTAATGATCACTACTTTACTAATGGGAATATGGTACTATGTAAGGTTCAAAAAAAACATAATTTGCGATTCTATCTTCAAGAGGTTTATGACAATATAAATACAAACATCACATTTTATAATAAAGTTAGATAATAGTAGCATTTTCATTACAGAAAATACACTATATAGTTACAAGATTAAATACAAATATTCAAAAATATGAAAAGCATTTGTATTTATTATACCTGACCTGAAACGTATTTTTAAATTTTTTTCGAATTTTACTTCCCAAATTATTACTTTTATAATGCTATTGTTATATGATTTTTAACGATAAATATATCTAAGACATCAATTTAGTTTTTCTTAGGGATTGTTCCTTAAAAATTTCAATAACTATACTAGTGCCGTGAAATTATTTTATCACGCTAATTAATTCTACAACTATAAAACTTTTATAAATACTTGTATATGAATGATCATTTTTCCATAACTTCTAATAATGTCGGCCGTGGGATGATGACCACAATCCTGCGACACGATGATTGGAAAATTATTAATACTTGGCCTGAATTTAATTAATTGATCAATACATCGTTGTACTGTAATTCTATTGCAAGATATAACTAGTACAGCAATGACAGGCAATCCATTTTTATAAATATTACCTGATGATTTACGATTTATGTTTGTCTGGAAATTTTCAAAAATGTTAAATAATTTGACATTGATAAAAATTATAGATATAAGTTGTATATTTCAAGAATAAATTTTATAATGCTACGAAGAACATTAAATCTTTATTGTGCGTATATCGATTTTTTTTAAATGAACTAGTAAATATTTTCATTGGTCTTACAACTTTATTAAATACAAATGATTATAATTATAATATTATATGTATTGAATATAATAATTTTAATTTATATAATAACACTGTAAGACCAATAAAAATATTTATTAGTTTACGAACAAAATCTATAATACAATTATTGTCTGAGGTAAAATGGAATAAAAATATATAATAGTGTACTTATATGGCGAGTATAGATCTAAACAATAAATCAGGAAGCTGATATATACGGAATTGCGTATTCTATGTAATTCTAAAAATGTACACAATACAAATGCCATATATTATAAATACCGATCAATATAATAGATAACACGAATATGAATAGATTATGAAATCTATTCTCTCCTTGTTAATGCTATATTTATGGACCCTAAGAAGACTGTAAATAATAGATTGAACTTTTTTTATTTAGTTTTGCGTCTTGTTTTAATAGTGATGTTCGCACTTGTTTTAATAGTGATGTTCACATAACTCTAAATAAATAATAAAGCCACATATTTCGTACGATATTTACTAAAAAAAATTTAACATTTCTAATATCATTCTTTTAGAATATACAGCAATTCTTTTAAAAAATCTGCCATGATTAACTACATAAAACTCAGATATACATTGAGCGGATGATTTTATATAAAACTACTTCATTTTATTCATATATATATATGTACATTACAAACATCTCAGATATTAAATTTAATTTTTTTGAGCAACATGTATATTTGATATATAACGATTGACAACTAAAACTTGATTCTTCCAAGTTGCTTTTCCTCTTATTTAAAATTTAATCTAATATTCCGTCTGCTCGTAAAACAAAAAGCCGTACGTTATTTGCACTTTGAAATGAAGAAACAAAACAGCAATCACGCTATAGAACATCCCACAGTATTTAGATTTAAAGGGATAATATCACCAGCTGTTATGCGATATTGATTTCTGAGATACTGAGATGTTTTACTAAGCTATCTGTAATTGAGCTATCTGCGCTCACCTGTATCTGCAAACTACAAAATCACCTAACATGGTTCTGATAGGCTTACATCCTTTTGCACATCTCATATTCATTGATCTGATATTAAAGAACATAGAAAGAACAAAAATAGTAAGTCAGAGAGACGAATAGTTTTCATCTCAAAAAGACTAAAGTCATGTGAATAAAAAAGACCTGTGTATACCAGACATAATTTGAATCAATTCTATTTTCTGGACACATCTAAAAACAGAATCAGATAAATTACAACATCTATCTCTTAAAATTACTCACAAATTACTAGTTAAAATATAGTATAAGTAATGATATAGAATCTCGTGCATATAAAATGTGTAAAGTAATAAATGCTAATGCATGCTTCTCAGTAAGCATAGAATGTTATAATGATGACAAGAATGCTAGAAGTTGTCACTATGCTCCATATGCCTTAACATTATATAGAAAATTCATATCTCAGGGTATGAATGACGACTTCTATTAAGAATTTCCTACTGGTGTTCGAATGACAGAATACGAATCTCTTCATAGACGACGTCCCGTCATACCTAGGCATAATGTTCTACCGTCCGAACACGATACTCCCCGTAGAAATCGTTCCAAAACATCTGGACATCGTATTCTACCGCCCCAAGACGAATTTCCCTTAACCAAATACAATACTTCCTGTAGAAATCGTCCAGACACACCTAAGACGCTTTGATGATCAGACGGTAAAATACGATGTGCGGCTTTCTAAAGTGCCTCTGGACGATTTCTATAGGAAGGATCTATGGGACGACTTCTTCGGAGAGTTTCGTATTGGGCCGATAGAATACGATGTGCAAGTGTTATGGAACGACTTTTATGGAGAGTATTATGTTTAGTCGGTAGGAAAAGATGTCAAGGTATGTCGAGACGTCGTCTTGGAGGAGTTTCATATTGAGACGATAGAATACCATCTCCATGTATTTTGAAACAACTTCTACAAGAACTATTGTGTATAGTCGGTAGGTAACAATGTCTAAGATCCTTGAACGACTTTTATGGAAGCATCATATTTAGTATATAGAAAACGAAGATATAATTGGCGAAGCCGAGAGGGGATGCCAGTATACATAAATATATTTCATATATTTCCGTTTTCGAAATTAAATATCGTCAATATTTTAGTAGAAGTACCAATTGAAATTAAAGCAAAAATGCTAATCTGCGAATAGCATGTTTTAACCCGACGCTGGATATTGCATTTTTTCAGAAGTGATTTATACATATATATATATATATATATATATATATATATATATATATATAGATTATAACCTCTAAACTCGGGGTTATTACTTACGGTCTGTCGATGTGTGCGTGGACACTTCCACGCCACTGCTTGTGGACTCCGCTAGAAAGGGGACGGGGAAAATGGGAATGAAGAACGCGGCAGTTTTAACTATATTAACACTTTTTATTACATGAAACTATATTACATTATTCGGGTAGCACATACCCTACGTGCTCATTGCGCGTTTCGCGACGATATAACAATTATTATGCAAATACGCTATCATATAAAATGCACGGGGACAGGGGACACGGAATAGGACGCTAAATTCTACTACGTGGGGGGGGGGGCAACGGTACAATCTGAAACCATACGCTATATACGGTACATACACGATATATTATATGAAGCTACAAAAATACAACATTATACTAAATCGCGAGATATATACTACTCGCGCATAATCGCTACGCTACACGCGGGAATCGCGGGGCGTCGGTGGGCCAGGAGCCTAGCTACACACATATATATTATTATAAAAGTATATATAAAGCTACTTACTCGCGGCTATCGCCTCACATTAGAGGCGCACTTAGCATCGCCTGTTGAGTGCGCTCTCTCTCTCACTTACGCGGATGCGTAAGGACGTGGCGGGCCGCGTCGCTATCTCTCACTTCTCCTCGATTGCTCGCACGGTTGCGCTTGACCGTGGCTCGTAGTCGCTGATGGCGTCGCTATGCGCGACGGTACACGGACGGCAGCGTATTCCCTTCCTCAGCCATTCGCGCTCTCGGTCCGGAGCTGCGGCAAGGATATTGCCGTGCGTCTTTCTCGCTGCTCCGGTATGCACGCACGTAATCGACACAAATTTTACCTTCAAAACACGTTACCGCGAAGGACGCTAAGATGGCGACCTCAGACTTTTACAGCTCCAGTCGATGGAAAATATAAATACAACAAAGCGGAACGGGCGAAAAGAGCGTCGAACTGTGCGAAGGTTGGGGACGAAAGTCAAGTCTATTTCGAACTTCATACCTACCGTTGCGTTCCCAGCGCCCTCGCGGCTCACGCGAACACTCGCGGTTTCACCCGAGCGCTCTAACCTACGATCGCCGTTCGGGCGGTTACAAACTCCCCCTCCCAAACCGCAGAGGGGGTGCGTGGTCGCGAAGGGGTTGGAGTGCTAACGGTGCGCGAAACGCGAAAGTTGCGGATATACATTAGGGAACGCAGTAGGGGATAATACATAATTTGACGAAAACACGGTAGGGGGTGATACATGATTTGGGGAAAACACGGTAGGGGATAATACATAATTTGGGGAAATACGACGACCATTGGTTTACCCTTCGCATGGGCACGAAAAAGAAACAAAAAAAGTAATTTACGATAACTGAAAAGAAAAATATAATTAAACACGCTGGTCGCTCGCTGTGACTCGATACAATACTATTTATTTTCCTATTGCTACTTCCCTACATCTAATTATAAACTAAGCCCTATTGTAACGTATGGCTAACACGAAACTTATACTAGAAAAAAGTACTGAGTAAATTATGATTGCAAAAAAAATATAACTATCATTTATATGTGACCTAGACGAACTATAAGCAAGCATTTCGCTTTCTTTCTAGCGATTCATTTCTTTTTCCTCTGCTTGTCGCATATTTGCTGAAAAAATTGTCGTCCTTAGTGACGTTCCAATTATCAAAGGTTGGTAGGGCGTTGGTGGGGCGAGAAAGTAACCTAGTTACTATGGAAGCCATTGTGCGCTCTTCTAACTGGTGATGATGCTTTCATCCTCACCCACCGACGCTGTGCCATCTCCGTATCTCGGCTGAGGGGACGGTTCGCGGTAATGACTGCTTCTAAAACTTCTTCGTCCGCTGAGCTATTAGGCTAGCCACTAGGCTGGTTCCCGTTGCATTATTTACCAGTGGTGGTATCGTAAACGGGTTAAATCCCTAATTGACTCCGACGCGATATTTTTGGTTGTGGGCGGTATGTCGGTATATGGGCGCGATATTGGGGTGGTCTTGAGGTGGGGCGAATTGGTGGGTATCTGCGACTTTATCATTGTCTACCATCTTTTTGTATTTTGACGGGATAATGCACTTCTCCTTTTTTGTATGAGCATCTTGTGCGGTCAGGTGGGGTTGTTGCGTCTCTGATTGTTGTGTAGCGACAGACCGCAAGAACGCGCACCGGTGTTCGCGATATAATCTTACATCACCGTGCCCCGGGTTGCTCACGTACACCACTTGTTTCACACTCCTAGAAGGGTGTGGCTTTTTGGGAGGTGATCGCCTGGTGAACCTTGGCCCCGGCCTATAGGATAACGGACTGACCGATCGTATTTGGTTATGTGCGGTAAAATCTTTTTGTACTCTAATCTTTGACCGAGACGGTTCTAGTGGTTCCGTTTTATATGAGGCCGTTTCTGATACGTAGCCGTCTTCCTCCTCATTATCCGGTTTCACAGTTTCAAGACTTTGCGGACTGTCGCCGATGATGTCTTCATCTTTCTCGTCTTCCGTAGTTTTACGTCGTTGTGGACGATCGTGCTCTTCGTGAGCTACCGTAGTTTTACGTCGTTGCGGACGATCGCACACGATATCATTGTCTGCGTTGTCGGTATAGGGGTATGGATGGTTCTCGAGATCGGTATGGGGTTGGGTGTGCTTTCTGGGGTCGTCGAGGGTTGGTAAGCTCGTATCCAATAGCGACAGGCTGAATGAAGCGTCGGCTATCGGCGTGATTTTCATCGTCGGTTCTTGTTCGGCGAGCTCTTGTGTTGCATCGGGGCTGAATTAGATTAAGGTCAGTCGCGATTTCTGCACTTTCTCTAGTGCCTCGGTCAATTTCCCCATATCGAGGGTAGTGGCGAATCGGTTAGGGGAAACCCTGCGTATGTGCACCGTAGGTGTGGTTACGCTTATGGGGCTTGGTCCCCATGTTTCGTTCCGGTCGTTCGCGAGGGGTGGGGGGATTTGTGGATCTCCAGGTCTCTTGGCCTGATCGGAAATAACCGATCGACGCCGTCCTCTGCCTCGTCCGTTGACTCGGTACATGTTTCTCATTGTTGCTAACTGTGCAGGAATTAATGTAATTATATTGATGATATCTTTTTAGGTCTGATACATGCGCCTTTGTCACTTTCCCGTCACTCATGTCCTCGATCTCAAATATGACGGGGGATATTTTTTTCGTAATTTAGCAGAGGGCTACGAATTTTGGAGCCAATTTCGCAGAGAATTGGTCTGGACCTGATGACAGGACATGGTTGCGTTTACACACCATGTCATTGACCTCGAATGTCTCCGTCGGCGTCCCTTATTGTAGTATTTGGCCTGTTTTTGACTTGCGGCACTCAGGTGTTTTTGAATGAGATTGTGGATGGCGGGCAATCTCTTCATACGATTTTGCGATTCCAGAGGTGTTAAGGTTTGCACCCGCAGCGATGATCCTTGGGAATGACAGTACGTCGGCATTTCTCAAGGATTTCGGCAAAAATTTAAAAATGCCGGCGACGTCTGAGTGCTAGCGTGCACCGCTGTGTTTGCTGCAAATGCAAACTCTGGGAGGTGGATGTCCCAGTTTTTATGGTCGTTTTGGACAAAAATCGCGATCATTGTTCTGATGACCCTGTTTACCCTTTCTACAGGCTAGGCTTGGGCGTGGTACGGCGCGATAAATTGGGGTATAATACCTAATTCCGCGAGTTTGGTCTTGAGCCAGCTGTTGGCAAACTCGATACCATTGTCTGAAATTAGGTATTTTCGGCAACCCCACTGAAAGATGATCTGCTCTTCTAGTGCCCGTGTAATCGCTTGGCCATTTGCTTTTCGCAATTGTTGTCGCGTTGTCCCTTGCTGGTTGGGAACGGGCTCATGATCTCTACAGCTACACTACTGCAGGGTCCTTTGATATTTCGTTGTAACATCAAGCCCGTAGGTCCTCTCTGCGACACTTTGTGTATTTGACACTCAGGTCAGTACTTCACATGTTCGTGTATGTCCCTTTTCATACCTGGCCAGTAGTATTGCTGGCCGACTTTGTGAGTAGTTTTATCTACTCCAAAGTGCCCTGAGGTCAGAGTGTTATGACACTCGTAGAGGACTCGCTCTCTGTCTTTACAGGGTACCACGAGCTTCCAGTCATCCTAGTCGTGCGTGGCCAAGTGGTTTTGCAATTTCATTTGGGCGGTGTTTGTATAAGCGCCCATCTTTAATCGTCCAATCGGGATATAATTCTGGATGTTCTTGAATTTCAGTACATTTTTGCCAATACCACTCGTCCATTTCAAGGGTTGTGAGGATAGCGGTAGAGGACTCGAGGTGTTGAGGAGGCCTTGACAGGGCGTCTGGCACGAGGTGGAGTGCTCCATTTCTGTGAACGATTTCCATGTTGTAGGCCTGGAGTGCTGTTGCCCACCTAGCTAGGCGTCCTGTTGGGTCCTTTAATATGTGTAACCACTTCAGGATGCATCTCTAGTCTTTTTGCATAAATTTTCAAGATTTTTTTCTTGCAGTAAACTTTATTATCACACTACAATTTTTTTATATTAAAAAAATACATATTGAAGTCTGCAAAAAACTTTTTTTTTTAATTTTTCATCCAATATGGCCCAGATATGACTGCCACAACGAAGCTTGGTTTTTGTCGGCTGACATCATATCTTGACACAGGAAGCTCTGAAATGAAAAATTCAAAAAGCATATTAAAGTATAAGAAAGTGGTTATAGCCCGTACTAAAATCAAGAATCTTAAGTAAAATAAAAACAAAATGGCGGGCTTTTCCAATTTTCTGCTTATTTTTTGAGGTTATGTTGTTTAAAAAAGTGATCAATTGTAATTGAATATTCATAATTCAGTACGGGATGTAGCCACTGTCTTATACTTTAATATGCTTTTTGAATATTTCATTTCAGAGCTTCCTGTGTCAAGATATGATGTCAACCAAAAAAAAGCAAGCCTTATCTGGGCCATATTGGATGAAAAATGAAAAAAGAAATTTTTTTGGCAGACATCAATATCTATAATTTTTATTTAAAAAAAATTGTAGTGTGATAATTAAGAGTACTGCAAGAAAAAAATCTTGAAAATTTATGGAAAAAGACTAGAGATGCCCCCTTCAGGCTACTGTACTCCGTTATTACTGTAAACTTCTCGCCGAGTAGATAACCGCGGGATTTTTCTACTGCCCACAGGACGGCTAAGTTCTCCTTTTCAGTGACGGTGTAATTCACTTCTGCTGGTGTCAAAATCCTGCTTGCGTACGCAATCGGGTGCTTATCGCCGTGGTACTCTTGGCTTAGCTAAGGGTGTCTAAGGCGTAATTGCTCGCATCGGTTTGGAAGACGTATGGTTTGTTCTGCACGGAGAGCGCTAGCACAGGCGCTGGCGTCAACAGGATTCTAAGCTTGTCGAAAGCTTCCTGTTACGCTGATCTTCAGAATCACTAGATGTTCTTCTTTAAAAGTTTTATGAGGGGCAGCTTTATTTCCGCTATGTCCTTTATGAACCTAACGTACCACCCAACCATGCCTAAAAAGGCCCTCAATTGTCTCAGGTTGGTAGGCCTTGTATATTCACTCACTGGGCGAATTTTATCGAGGTCAGTGTGCAGACCGTCCGCATCTACAATGTACCCTAGGTACTTGACAGCCAGGCAGCAAAACTCGGTTTCTCCTTGTTTATCTGTAATCCAATTTCATTCAGGCAGGTGAGTACCGCTTTCACCTTGCAAATGTGCTGCTCAAAGGTCCTCGTAGCGACGATAATATCGTCCATAGACGAAGACGTTCGCTTACCACACTGGCCCGAAAACAAGGTCCATACCACGCTGGAATGTGGCCGGGGCGTTCGTTAGGCCATAAGGTAATCTGGTGTATTGAAAGAGGCCTTTCTGCGGGACCGCAAAGGCGGTGACCTCTTTGCTGCTCTCCTCAAGCGGTATTTGGTGATAAGCTTTACTGGGATCTATTTTAGTCAGGTACTGCGCGTCACGTTAGTTGTCCAGCAGGATATCCATATGCGGAAAAGGGTATGCGTCCTTTTTAGTGATGGCGTTGACTGTCCGATAGTCAATACAAAACCTTATTTGCCGTCCTTTTTAGGGACGATTACCGGGCAGCTGCTCCACGAGCTTTCCGATGGCTCTATAATACCCTCCTCGAGCAGTCGATCGATTTCCGCAAATGCCAGCTGAAGGAGTTTATCAGGTATTCGTCGAGGACGTTGTTGTATGAGACGATGCCCTTGTGTGTCAACGAAGTGTGGCTGCATGCGTACCAACTGCTGCGTTCCTTTGTTCTCCGGTATCAAGTGTCGTAGCACTCGGTCTAGTTCTTGTTTGTCTGATTCTTTTCATGGGACTACCCCATTGACGGCTGCGATAGCCGTAATAGCCTTGGTGAGTCACGATGTTGTGTGACGAAGTGCCTGATGATGTTCTTAGACGTGTGCGACGTAGCGTCAGCAAAATTGATGGTCATTTTCATTGACGTAAGTATGTCCATGCCAAGTATCATGGCGTACTTCAAGGATGCCGATACCTTCAAGAAGGCTTTCAATTGTTAATAGCAAATCGACCTCGCCTTCGTCGGGACATACTTTGCCGTGCGGCATCTGCATGTACGAGCGTACAGGTATGATATACGATTTTACCAGTTTGCCTGGACCAGGGCCTACGTAAGATTTCCGAGCGCCATGATTGATCAGCGCTAGAAATATTTTTCCCATCAGCTCTATATTTAGGCAGAATCTCTTTTCTTCCTCAGGTGCCTTGATGTTGAGGTATGTGTTTGTCACATCCCTGGCTCTGGGGCAGTCGTCTTCATCGTTGACGATATGTGAAGTCGTGTTAAAGGATTTATCGAATTCGACTCCAGCATCATCTCGCTGCGGTCCATCTCTGGAACGCCATACGTTCTCTCGTACTGGGGAACGCTACTCCCGATTTCGTCTATCAGGCGATCTGTACGAACAGTACCTATGATCGTCTCTATTAGGTAATCGGTATTGCCGGTCAGGTGTTCTTTTTCTCTGTGGTTCTCGTTCTTGGTTACGTGATAGGCTTCGAGAGGGGTATCAGCGCCGGTATTGCGGGGATGGTAAGGGGTTTCTGGGACGTGATGCCTATACAGGTGAGGGGTATCTAGGTCATGGGGTCTTCTATGGTAAGGGGATGGTGAGCGATACCGTGGCGATGGACTCCTTTGTCGCCTGCCCTCTTCTGTTCGTTTTCCAGTTGTTTCCCTGTTGCTTATGGGAGTGAAGCTGTCACTTTGGATATTTCTCCGAGAGTTGTGGGAATGCGATCGTACGATATCGTCCATGGCTTCTGCCGATCCGGATGACTCACTTATCGTAATGGTTTTCTTCGGGGCCGTTGTTTTTTCATTATCAATTGCCGCCAGTCTCGATCGCCTATTCGCCCTTTCTGACGGAGAGCAGGCCGTGCTGCTACCATGCATTCGTCTTGTGCCGGCGGTTCTTTGTACCGCTTTGTAAGCTCGTTCTTCAGCTCGATTTCCTGACTCAGCAATTGCAGCTCGTTGATGGACCGGAAGTCGTTTCTATTAATCTTCTCCATATACGACGGATGCAGGTTTCTGTATATCCTGTCGAGCCGTGCTTGTAGTGTTAGTACAGATGCCATCTTGTCTAGTAGGATGTGTATGCCTCTCAGATATGAGCCTATGATCTCTTTTGAGCCTTGCGTTCTATGACGCAATTCCTCTTCTAAGCGCAGAGTATAATAAATAGACCGGAATTTACGGCGCAGCGCAGCTTTGAATTCATCCAGGGTATTCCAATGTTTGTATAGGGGTCTCGCCCAGATACGGGCTGAGTCGCCTAGTATCCCTGGAATTAATTTCAAAATATCAACTGCTGGGATATCGAGGCTCTTCATCGTCTCTTCCATTCTATCGATGAACTCCTCCACGTCTTCGCGAGGGGCTCCCATGAACTGCACTTTCCACTGGCGCAGCAACTGTCCAATCCGTTTTTCCCTCAAATATGTGTTCTCAAAGGGTCGAATTGTATTCCTATTGTTCAGTGCTAATTGTGCTTCATTATGCATGGACTGTGTTCCAGGTGTTGTATAGGGCATACCCGGGTGTGGCATAGCAGCGTAATGCTGGAATAGTGCCGGGTGAGCATATGGCCATCCTCCAGGCAGATGTTGCCAGCTGTTAGCAGCAGTGGGGAGATGGTTATCTCCAGTGGTGTTTGTGCTGTGCGCTGGTGGTGATGGCCATGGCCCGTACGGGTATCCCACGTATGGAACAGTATATGGCCGTAGTGGCGATATGGGGTTCCATTGTGTTCTTATTTTCTGCAGTATCGTTGTTGTGTGCATTGTGTTGTATATGTTCGTGTGTGGTGAAGCTCAAAACTTTTGACAACTCTACGATGTCTCGTTGGTTTGTCTCTTTTGCTTCGTTTTCTTTGACGTGCCATTCTGCTGCTTTTGGTCCGAAAAACCGCCGTATTTCGAAGCGCATTAGTCTATTTTTCAGTATAGTTAGGTCTTCATATATTTGAATATGTAACCTTTCGGCTTCCGGGAGCAACTCGTCTTTCTGTAATTTAAGGTAGACGCCGCCGAGTCTTGCACTCTCCTCTTCTATATTACTTCTAATCTCTTGAGGAAACTCCATTTTTCTTCTAGGGGTAAAAAACGTATTTCTCTAGAGAGCGATAAAATGGTATTCCTTTCTCTTTCTGGTGATTAGTATCTCTGATAATAATCGTAGGAATCTTTACTCTTCCAGTAGATTTCATACTCGTCAACGTGTGAAAGAATTAGTTGATGTGCGTGCTGAGTAACGAAAGCTTAAATACTCTTGATTATGATATATGTTGGGTGTAAAAACTGAGTTAAATTTTTGACGAAGAGAGATAATAAAAGGATATATTATTATGCTGTAATCTTTTTATAATAGTGATTATTTATAAAATTGATTACGATTAATTAATTAAATGATAAAAAAAATTACTATATTATGTATAATCGATGCTGATTCACTTTAAAGGTGAAGTATATTTATGTAAAAATTTATAATTGATTTATTCTAACTTGAGTATGAATTTCAAATTTGTTGATTGTTGATAAATAATAAACGCCAGAAAAGAATTTTGGATGTTCATTTTGTTTATAAAATTTTTTTTATGTATTTATTATTGCCTATTATTATTATTATATTACTATTTTATTTTAGGTTAAATTATTATTATTATCCCGATTATCTTCACTATGATTATTATTTATTCGTCACTACAGTTGTTCTTTACTATCATTTATCATCAACTCCGCCACCCTATGTTTCGGTGGTGCCGGTCCCAAGCCCGGATAAAGGAGGAGGGAGTACACTTACAACAACTGGACAGCACACTATTACAGTTATACACTTCACAACACTGATAGATCAGACAACATAGCACCTGGCAAAGGAAGGGGTAACCATTGCTACGCTCGCGCGTGACGGTCTCGGCCCGGATACGGGACGGCTAGCACGGAGTGGACGAGCTTGACAGACTGAAAAATGGGGGAGTACTGGCAATGCTAGTACAGCCGTTATTGGGTAAATCTGTAGGCGTCATATCTGGCGAGGGGGGCTCTATAAACGGGTTACACACACCTCGCATATAAAGATTCGGGCGCCACGCAGTTCGGAAATTCTGTAGAGTAGTTCGAGCAGCGGGAGCGAGACACGGAACGAAGCCGAGCAAGCACGGAGTGGATTAACTCTACAGGCTCTGAAAGGCACGGGCGCAACTGGAACTGCCAGCTCATGCGCGGCCGACTAGGGGCCTGCTGTGCGCCATCGTCTGGCGGGGGGTCCTATCAACGGACATCTTCCCGAATATAAAGATGTGGGCGCCACACCTCCCGAGGAGCCCTCTCATAAGGGTAATCGGGTTGCAAGAGTGAAGCACGGAGCGGCATTCTGGTACTGGGTGGGGGCTGCATGCGCGTGGGCTCTGGCTGGGAACACCCTCCCCTGTAACTACACTTATACAAGAATAACCCAACTCACGCACTTCACAATTTTTGCCACCCACGCCTCCGTTCTTTAAACAAAGCGGATTGGAAGGGGGCGGGCTCCTTTCTGATCTGTAAGGGGGGCTCACGACGCTTGCGTCGCTTATTAATTGATGCATATCAAATCTTCTCGCCTGATCATTCCCCCTTGACTTTGTCTGGGAGGTAGAAGGGGTTCCAAACGGAGCTAAAGACGGTCCACCGCGCTTGCCGAGCGGTGCATGCCTGGAAGCTGCCAAAGGGAGATCCTGAACGGGGAGGCGAGTCTTCAGGTTGCGCACTTGGACGACCCGAACCATCTTTGGCTCCTGCTGACGACAGGACGGGCGGCTGAGCGCCTAGCCAGCACCAGTCATTCGGCATTGGCGAGTACGCCCTGACTCGTAATGTCCGCCGTAAACTCTCCAGAGAGTGGAGCACCTTATTGTTGGGGTGTGAAGCTCGAGAGAGCGGAGGTGGGCTAGCGTTCCGGGACGTGCTATATCCCCTAGCTCTGTAAAAGAGCCTTACACGAAGGTCCAAAAGAGAATGACTCCTACAGGCAAGTGTTGGGGAGTCATTTTGGCGAGCTCGTCGCTGAAGGGTCCATGGAGGCCGGCCTCGTGGGGGGACGAAAACTAAAAAAAGAAGTATGAATATTCCTGAAAACAAGAAAGAAAAGGTAGAGAAAGCGAAGAAGACGGGCCAGAAGAGTACGGGGGTAAACATCCTAGATATCCCCCGTACGGTCAGTAACGCCAAAGCTGACAGCGCTGCTGGTGCAGCAAATCATGGCAGCACAGTCGTAGATGATCACAAAAAAGCTCTCATCGACTCCATACAAAATTTGTTTAAAATGATGATGGAGTCGATGAAAAGGCAAAAAAATGTTAACAACATAATAAAGGAGGGGCTTCCAGCTTTACAAAGCTAATTCGAGGAGCTTGTAAGTAGAAGGCGCTTCAGAGCATGGCGCCTACATACACCCGTTGCAGAGATAATAGAAGGACAAAAGAGACAACCTTCTAACGTTAAATCACGTTGCGGGGTTTGGGGCTTGTGTGGTATTCCGCGAAGCCCTTGCTAGGTCTCGCCAAAATGTTTAAAGTCCTGCAGGCGAACCTGAATAGGAGTAAGACGGCAAGCGACCTCCTTCCGCAGATCTGTCTTGAGAAGGACGCTGACATCGTCATCGTCAGCGAACAATATCGAGATGGAGATGCGGGAGTCTGGTATCGCGACAACCTCCATACTGCGGCGATTTGGATTTTTAACCCGCACCGCTTTCGGGTGGAGCGCCACGGATCCGGCCGCGGCATCGTCTGGGTGAGGGGCAACAACGTAAATTACGTCAGCTGCTATCTTACTCCGAATGAAGCCATCGGGGGTTTCCAGTCTAAACTGGATGCCCTTGAGGATGCGGTAAGAGAAATGGAGGGGGAGCTGGTAGTGGCTGGAGATTTGAACAGCAAAGCTCTCGAGTGGGGGGAAGCCTTGCCAAACTCTAGGGGAAGACGAGTAATGGATATGGCATGCAGACTAGGTCTGGTTGTCTTGAACTCCGGATCTACGTTGACCTTTCGGAGACTTGGCTACAGGGAAACCATTCCTGATGTATCCTTTGCGACGGAGATTCTGGCCGCACGAGTGCGAGACTGGCGAGTAATCGAAGACTATATAGCCAGCGATCACCAATATATCAACTTCTGCGTTGGTGATGCCACGCCAGTCAGGGCGACAGTTGAACATCGCCCAGCCAGATGGATCGTCGCGAGGATGGATCACGAGAAGTTTTCCCAGGCACTAGAACGCGGACAGCGCCTCCTGGTTGAATTACCAAGGAGCACAACGCTTTGCGAGCGCACGAAAGCGGTAACGGAAACTACAATGCATCTAATCCGCCAAGCCTGCAAGCAAGCGATACCGAGGAAACTCGCGGGTCGTGCTCGCCGTCCGACTTATTGGTGGACGGACTAAATTGCGGAGCTGCGGCGGCAGTACCTGCCGCTGCGCCGCGTAGCCCAAAAGGCTCAAAGGCGCAATCGTGATTCTGCTCTGAGGATCGCAGAACATCTAACAGCGAAGAAGACTTTAAAGCGAACCATCAAAGCTAGTAAACGACGATGCTGGAAAAAGCTGGGAGAGGATCTGAACAACGATCCATGGGGATTGGGGTATAAAATCTTAGCCCGCAAATTAGGCATGTTCCGTAAAAGTATGCCTATGAGCGCGGAAGTGATGGACAGTATCGTCAATGCCCTGTTCCCTACTCATGCCAAACGAAGGGATGAGCTCCTGGTTCCCTAGGGTCCTGAGGCACCGCCTTTCACAAGGGCGGAGCTAGAGACAGCAGTGCGCTCTCTGAAGAACAAAAAGGCACCAGGACCTGACGGACTTTCGGCAGAAATGTTGAAAGCGGTGGTACAGAGCGATCCTGAACTCTTGCTTGGTATGTACAACTCGTGCCTTCGCGCGGGAATATTTTATCCTTTCTGGAAGGAGGCGAGACTTGTGCTGATAAGCAAGGGCAAAGGATCATCTAGTGCTCTGTCGGCGTACAGACCCTTATGCATGCTAGACACCGCCGGAAAACTCCTGGAAAAGCTGGTGAGACCCCGTCTACAGACGGCACTTTTAACATCTGGTGTATATATTTATATAACTTAATATTATAAATTATTCAAAGAAATTATATTAATATTATAAGTTAACCAAATAATTTACATAAATATTATAAGTTAATCCAAATTTCTACACATATGGATATAACCTCAGATATATGATTATTGGTTAACGCAAGAACTTTTAATTATAATTTATTTTAATTATAATATTTATTATAAGAACCAGAATGTTACTCACGTTTTGGCAACCCCTAACGCCATCTCAGAGAGAGAGAGAGAGAGAACTTAGCGGGACCACATCCGCTTAGCACCGCCCTTTTCCTAGGGCCGAACCGCCCCTTTGCATGGTCTGCACGATCTCTCATGAAACGTTCCCATTGGTAAGGGAAAACAAAGGGAGAAAGTGGGCCTTATGTACTCCTCCAGAAAACGCTTTTCTAGAAGGAGGAGTCACTCACTTTAAAAAGGCCCGAACTTCACTAAAGGCACTATTATTCAGCCACACAAGTCACAACCCACAAGGAAAATTCAGCCACACTAAAGTCAGTTCACCACGCACCAGCAGCCAGCAGCCAGCAGCAGCAGCAGTAAGGTCGGGTGTCAACACTACGAAGCACTATCGCTCCAACACATCTCTCTATCTCTCTCTCTCTCTCAACCTCTCTCACTCTCTCTCTCTCTCTCTCTCTAGGCACAGGCAGCAGGAGTTGCCTGTAAAGGACAAAAAGAGAAATAAATCATAAAAGTAAGTTAAGTTAAACTTTTTATTTTTATTTGTTTTTTTACCTTTAATCTATTTCCTGTCCGGGGAAGTGATTTAGTCCTCCTTGCAAAAGAAAGGGCTATACATGCCCCATTCTATCCTTTCTTTATCTAAATAGAAAATTAGTGCTAGGGAAGTAAGTCGGAAGGCCGAGGCATGAATAGGGTCTTTCTCGCAAGAGAAGCAGCTTATACCTACATATAACCCATTGGCCTCCCACCTACATAAAAAGCATAGGAATTTAAGTTGAAATTTCCTAACATTCCTGCTAGTGAGATCACTACTCTCACATACAGGGTCCCGAGCTGCTGCAGGCAACTCTAGGCTCGAAAGCCAATAAAACTTGGAAAGGCTGGTATAAAGCTCACGTGAGGGAAGAGTCTCGACTCCGACGTCACACATATAAATTTAATAATAATATCGATAATTTGAATAATATGTGAATAATATATGAATAACTTGTAAATAGAAAAATATTCGAATAACTGGTAATATATAAAACCAGAAAATACTATTTACCTTAGGTGTAAGCACAATAAACTGAATAGGTATTTGACCTCGACCTTCTACCTTTATTTGCGTAATGACTAAATTTTTAATTTACTTTGCTGTTATTTCAAATTGAAATACGAGCATATTTCATAAGAAAAAGAGAAAGTTATTCTACAGAATGTATATAAAAGGGGTAACGAAAAGCGGTTTACGTGAATTGATTTAAGTAGGATAAATCAATTAATTATTAATTATTAATTAACACGTTGAGACATAGATCTGTCAAAAAAGGGAGAAGGAAAAAAAACTTTTAATTATTAAAGTTTGCCTGTAAATTTTTGACAAGATTATGCCATTGCGCATTCTTCTGCGCACAGTCATAGATGCAGTCTTCGCGTGTCCTTGTGTGCACATGTACATGTGCTGCATACTTTTCGTTTCACCTGGCTTAACTGTAGAGGATCGAGAAAATGAGTGGGTGCACTGTTTAGCTCTTCTACGGGAATTCTTGATTATTCTCGTCGCGGGCCCCACGTTGGGCACCACTTATAACCTCTAAACTCGGGGTTATTACTTACGGACTGTCGATGTGTGCGTGGGCACTTCCACGCCGCTGCTTGTGAACTCCGCTAGAAAGAGGACGGGGAAAATTGGAATGAAACACGAGGCAGTTTTTACGAGGTTTTAACAATATTAACACTTTTTATTACATGAAACTATGTTACATTATTCAGGTAGCACATACGCTATGTGCTAGTTGCGGGCTTCGCGACGATATAACGATTATTACGCAAATACGCTATCATATAAAATGCACGAGCACGTGGACCACGGAATGGAACGCTAGATTTTACTACGCGATGGGAACAGTACAATGTGAAACAATAAGCTATATACGGTACATACACGATATATTACACGAAGCTACAAAAATATAACATTATACTAAATCGCGAGATATATACTACACGCACATAACCGCTACACTACACGCGGGAATCGCTGGGCACGGGCGCGGCGGTGGGCCAGGAGGCTAGTTACGCACATATGTATTATTATAAAATGAGATATATATAAGGCTACTTGCCGCCGACGACGATGCTGTCGCTGGTCTCGATGCTCGTTGGTGCTCGCTGATGCTCGCTGCTGCTCGCGGCTATCGTCTTATATTAGAGCGGCTAAGTGCGCTCTCTCTCACTTACCCGGATGCATAAAGACGTGGTGGGCCACGCCGCTATCTCGCGCTTCTCCTCGATTGCTTCCGTGGTTGCGCTTGACCGCGGCTCGTAGCCGCTAATGGCGTCGCTATACGCGACGATACACGGACGGCAGCGTGTTCGCTTTCTCAACCGTTCGCGCTCTCGGTCCGGGGCTGCGGCAAGGATATTGCCATGCGTCTTTCTCTCTCCTCCGATATAATTATAGTAGTTATGGACGGATATTATTCATCCCCATATGACTCAGAGCAGCTTGAAATTGAGGCTATTTTACCTGTATTTTTGACAATATAGCATTAGCTTAGATGCATACTATCGTCGATTGATAAATGAGCTCAGTAAATTAGGCTAGGCAAGGTTTTACATCATCATTATATTCTTATGAAATACCCTGCAGTATTGGCATAATTACTAGAATTTATGAAACGTACTATGGAGATCAGAGATGCTGCTATAGTAAATTTTCAATGACACAGGCTTTGTCAGTATATCATTGCGGTATTTCACTTTTGAGTCGCGAGAAAATAACTAAACAATTGACGGGTATATTTCGAATGCAATTAGTCAATTGTTTCTTAATCTCCGGAATTTTTCCTGATTTGTCGAAGAAGGTACATGATATTCTATTGAAAAAAAATCTAAATTGTTAGTCGCTGCTCCATCGTCATAATGACTGTAGTCATCTTCTTCTAATTTTAAATAGATAACAATTTAGGAATCAAGGTGATCAAAAAGTCTTAGACTTATGACAACTTGGAATAATAGAAAATGTAGGATGAACTTCGACTGTCGGAAGTCAATGATATAAAATATTAAAGACTTACAGCAGATATGGTTAATAAAGTTAATAAATATAAGTTTAATACAAGTAAAATCATGCTTTATCATTAAAAATTGAGTCATGCTTCCGTAACGTAGCTTGTAGAATATAAAAATAAAGACAATCCGGGTTCGATAAATAAATCAGATTTCCGTAAAATAGAGGAATTCAAAGAACATGAACTTCTTTAAGCAATAAAAACGTTGAGATGACTTTTAAAACTTTTGGAGAGAGATCTGTTAGATTGTTTCAAACATGCCTTCAGAGAAAATAATACATGAAGTGTGTTGACCTAGCGGCAAATCCTAAAAGATATAAATATATTTTCGACATAGTCAATCATTTTTTATGATTTGATTGCTTCATTCGATGAACGATAATAATGAATCCGCAGATTTTTATGAAAAGGTATCAAGTGTGTAATGAAGAGATAAAAAATTATACAATCACAGGTATGATAAAAGCACTAGTACTATAGTGAGTCAGAAACTGTTGCCTTTTTCAACTAATTTCGAGCAAAACCGACGTGTCCAGAAATCCCAGAATATAATTGAATGAATTGAATTTTTCTATCAAATCATTTGGAATAAGGTAATTCAAAACTGCGGTACACATATATAAACGTATTCTACACACATGAATCAATTTCAATATTGCTTTAAAAATGATATCGGAAAACTATAAGATATATTCGTGCAGATGTAAACGTTTAGGATGAGTCGGATTTTCAGACGTCAGCTTGATAGAGAGATGAAATTTGGATCTTCTGGAGCTAAATCTTAGTTAGTTGTATATGCAACTCATAGTTGAAAAATGTATGTACCGAAATAGCATGAATTCTTTGAATCCAGAGACTTTAGATTCTTAAATAATGCAGTGATCAAACAGAATTGTGATGATATTAAATGCTAGAATGTAATATATAGAAATAGAATAATTGAAGGATAAGTTGACTGAAAGCGTTAACTAGAGAAAACGATGAGACCGATAGAAATATGCTGGCTAAAGTTAGCAGAGACTCCTAAATTTACCCAAAAGATATATTATTAAACATCAACGAATAGAAACAAGCAATTCAAATTGAAATAATTTGTTAACAAGCCATATAAATAAGAAAGCATTTATAAAAAGCATGAAGCAATTATACTAGGCTTATTATAGAGGATTAACAAGCAAGTCTGTGACTTTCTATCAACATGACATGCTTTGTACCTACCTGTGAGAAACATGTATGATGAATTCATCTTATTGCATAATTTCTTGAAATATATCCTCCTAATATACTTGTATCATTTTGAATTGCATTGCAACAATCATGCGATAAAATTGATGGTGACAATAAATTGTGACATAAGATAGAAAGAAGATATCGTTATATTAAAGAATACGTTAAATAGATTGAATGCGTACATCAGTTAGTGAATATTTTTATTTAGAACTTAAAAAGTGATAAGTAAATAGTCTAACCAAGATTACTTTCCACGACTAATATTTATTTGGCTCTTATAAATCTGCCTACAAAACATTTATTAATAGCAATGTGAAACGAAAAGGAAAAATAAAAGTTCCATTTATATTCATAAAAGAGTATTTTATTATTGAGCCTTCCAGCTCAAAAATACGAGGAAATAAATAAAAAAAAAAATAATACCAGAAAGAACGAGACCGACTTGCAATTGAAGCAGATTGTCCGTTGATTGTATACGAACGACCAAATGATTTTGCAATACCAAAATCTACCATTTAGAGAATATTAACTTAGCATTTAGGAAAATGAACATAAGATATTATTATCGTTGATGACCCATGACTTTACGTCTGTGATGCAGAAAACGATACTCCTCACAGTGGACGCATGCTGTATCGCAAAGACTAGAAAAGTGCGTCACAGTCGGAGCAACGTGACGGCAATATCAACTATTTTCTGTGAATACAAAGATTTTCTGCACGATAAATATGCTGAGAGAAGCCACACAATTATTAAAAAACACTTCTTTGAGGTATTGAAAAGAATGCTTGACGTAATCATAACAAAAGATTTAGCATGGTTCAAGCGATAATTGTCTACTTCTCCATGATAATGCACCTATACATTCAATACACGTGGTACACCAAAATTTAATAATGTACCAAAATATATGGCATTGATAGTTCCTTGCGTGATAAAAAATAATATCAATACGGAGATATAAAGTTTGAGTCGACACCTTAAGCAGACACCTCGTACTAATAAGAGAGAGACAGAGGGAGAGAGAGAGAGAGAGAGAGAGAGAGAGAGCGAGAGAGAGAGAGAGAGAGAGAGAGAGAGAGTCAGACAGAGAGAATAAGAACATTACGATCGGCGCCTATGACTTACATTCTCGCTAATTCCTGCCTCAATTCAAGTTCTGTTAAACTCGCAGATTGCTTATAAAAAAACTCATACACTAGTTTTGAAGGCATTAATCTTTTAGTAAAGCTTCATAGATCATGTTACACTTGAGTTAAACTTGAATTCCAATAATAATTATTTATGCATAATCAAATTCGAAATTTGGCCTTAGTTATGTAAACACGTATATTTTTAAATAAATAATTTGTACGAAAAGTTTGTGAGGGAAAAATTTGTTTCTAACAATATTATATAAAAAAATATACTACATCTAAAAATTCGAGCACAAAAACCTATACTTTTTAACTTCAACAGCAGAATTTTAATATATATTGCACAAAATATTCAGCTGAGAAGTTTATGAATTAATAAAATATTAATGCTACAACTGAAAGTACTTGAGAGTATTTAAAAATATTTACCATTGCATAATTTTCCTTTTTATGTATTTCGAAATCGGAGATATTGAATTGTTTTTCTTCAGATTTATCGATATATTTTTTAATATTCTCTTGAAATAAAAGTTTATGTTCAGTTCTGACTAATGTCATATTTATAAAATCCAAATCTGTAACAAATAATTAAATTATATAACTAATAATATATATAAAACGAGATATTATGGAAATCGTTTTTAATTAATTTAGTTTCTACTTTTTAAGTGAGTTCTATTTAAAATAGTAATTTTATAAATAGGTTTTTATCAATTGTTTCACAAATGCACTAAAATTTTGCTTGTAGGATATAGTGAAATAATAAAAAAATATTCATTAAAATTATAGATGCATAATCGAGATTATTATTATAAATGTAAGGTATTATCGTAATAAATAAAAAACATGATAAAAAATGATTTCTATCAAAAATTTTGTTTTTAATTGGAATTAGAGACACCGGTTTTCCTATCCTTCACTAGCCAAGATTCCATTTAAAAAGTACTTGGGCATCGATCCAAATGAAAGAAGTATTGATAAGATCTTTAAAGGGATCATGCGAATTTAGACGATTTCATTCAGTAAATTGTATAAATAATTTTCCTGCACTCAAGATGCAAAATGCGATTTTCTACAGCGCGACTTAACTGAGGAGTCAAACTTGTTTTTGTACTTTGTCTTAAGTATTCGAGATTTTTAAAGAAAATAAAATTTATATTCTATGTGAAATTTGGTACATAAATTATTATGTTTAAGTATTAAAAAATTATTATTAAATTATGTTAAGTATTAAAAATTATCTATATAAGTTTTTAAAATTAGTTATAATTTTCAATTCAATTTTTTTAAATTAACTGTTTTAAATTTAATTTGATGATACATAGACACACACACATAATCAAACAATAATATAAACACATAGAAACACATATATGAACATATAAATAAATATAATACAAATCTACTCGTAAACTATAATACTATATATCTTCTTAATATATTTGATGTAAAAATAAGCTTCGTCGTAAAAATAAGAGCGTTTGTCAATAGGTGTCCTTACTAATAGATCCCGGTTAGAAATGTCTGATCTCATGAGTTGTATTTGTAGGTTGTCTGTTTGTCAACAACTTTACAGCATTATATGAGCCTTTCTATTTGTTTCATTTACTTTGTCGAGCAAGCTCATGACAAATTTCCAGCCAAATAACCGTACTTTGTGGGACACGTTACCTCTACTCTTTAATGTAATGAAAAGTGTGGCTGATGCCTATCATTTGTTTTCAAAAACTCATGAGGCGGAATATGTTAGTGAATTAATGTTCCGCGAGTATTTCAAATGGATCAATAATTTTTGAAATTAAAGACAAGGATTGCCTGCGAAAGAGGTTTCCCTGAGCCTAAAAGGATTGGGATTCATTTAAGATATTGGAAACTAGGTACCCTACGAATTGAAGCCTAGAAACGTCGAATGTAACTCTAGCGGTATAAAAATAAATCACTTTTGTATCGTATTGTCACTGGTGATGAAGAATGAATTATAATCCTAAACGCAGAAAATCATATACATAGACAGGCAGTCCCGCCCAATCCTCTCGGAAACGAAATATTCACGTAAATAAGATGATTTTCTGCATATGGCGGGGTCAAAAGAGTGTCGTACACTACGGACTACTTCTGAGTGGTCAAAACATTAAAGGACCATTGTATCACATCCAATTTATTCTTTTAAAGCGAGCATTATAGGAAACCGGCCAAAATATGAAACCAGGAATAAGTTCGTCTTTTTTCATCACGAAAATCCTCGGTCACATGTTGCGGCTTCGGTGAAAAACTATTAGGAGTGTGAATAAGTCTTTCCCGTTTTTTGTAAGAGATGGTGCCACCAATACTGTGCGAGTATTCAATGGTTACATATGTCATAATCAAAGCTTATTCATATGTCAACAATTCCATACTAACACATTAGTTAAAATTTTTTCGCATCATAAATTTTTGATATCGTGAAAATGTCGAAATTTGAGCCGAGTCGACGTCATTTGCGGGAAGTTTCACTTTATTGGTTCAATTTGAAGAAATCTGCTGCCGAGACGCATCGATTGCTTCAGGAGGCTTATGGAGAAGGTTGTGTCGATGATTCAAGTGTTCGCGGATGGTTTTGACGCTTCAAAAGTGGTGATTTCGACGTGGAAGTCCGGGCGGCCGCAAATCTTTGAAGATCGAGAATTGGCGACTTTGCTTGATGAAGATTCTTGTCAAACGCAAGAAGAACTTGCTGAAGCATTGGGAGTTGACCGAACAACCATTTCCAAGCGTTTGAAAACCATGGGAATGATCCAAAAGCAAGGAAATTGGGTGCCGTACGAACTGAAGCTGAGAGACGTCGAACGGCGTTTTTTCACTTGCGAACAGCTGCTTCAGCGACATAAAAGAAAGGGTTTTCTGCATCGTATCGTGACTGGCGATGAAAAGTGGATACGTTACGATAATCCGAAGCGAAGAAAATCATGGGGACTACCCGGCCATGCATCATCATCGACGGCCAAGCCAAATATTCATGGCGCCAAGCTCATGCTCTGTATATGGTGGGACCAGCTAGGTGTAGTTTACTATGAGCTTCTGAAACCGAATGAAAGGATCACAGGCGAGGTCTATCGACGACAATTGATGCGTTTGAGCCGCGCACTGCGAGAAAAACGGCCACAATACTCCGACAGGCACGACAAAGTTATTTTGCAACATGACAATGCTCGCCCACATGTTGCACCGCCGGTGAAAACATACTTAGAAACGCTCAAATGGGAAGTCCTACCCCACCCGCCGTATAGTCCAGACGTTGCTCCGTCTGATTACCATCTCTTCAGATCGATGACGCATGGCCTGGCTGACCAGCACTTCCACTCCTACGAGGAAGCCAAAAAATGGGTGGATGACTGGATAGAGGCAAAACCGGTCGAATTTTTTCGCAACGGGACTCGTATGTTGCCAGAAAGATGGGAAAAAGTTGTAGCTAGCTATGGCCAATACTTTCAATAATTCATTTGTTACCATTTTTTCACAATAAAGGCTCAAAATTTGAAAAAAAACGGGAAAGACTTATTCACATACCTGATATTTGGAGAAGTGTGGATGGGAAAGTCTGGCGTATCTGCCTTACAGTCCAGACTTTACATAATCTGACTACCATTTGTTTTTGCAAAGATAAGAATTTTTTCGGAAAAAGTTATAGCTTCCCATGGACGATACTATACATAAATGATATGTAACACTGTTTTCATAATAAAACATTACATTTTGGAAATAACGTTGGAAACTTACTTGTACATACAATCTAATTTAGTATAATGAAATTTAAAGAAATTGTAGAAATAACCTTAAGAGAAAACCGATAATATTATATTCTTACACATACAACCGATTACATTTTATGATAAAGCAACACATTTCGTAGAAAGTACCTTCTTGACTTTTATTATACCCGCTTAATCTATAAAATCATAATGAACACAGGAGAAATTTTCATATTTTTTCATTCTGTGAGTTTCTCATTCAATTATTTACGCAGTTCTTTGAAGAAAAGTAAACAGCTTCATATGGGAAAACAATACTTATCACATAAGGAAAAAAGGAGTTTTCTGACTCCGTTACTGTAATTCGCTTCGCTCAGGCGGCAAAAATACTCTCGTCAAAAAATGCCACAATAGATTAACTGAAAATTTGTTAAAAATCAATAAGAAACGTTCAAATAGCAACAGTAATGACAAAATAGTAGGTATCGCTCGCGAGTATGACAAAGCATTACATTTACTATGTGAACGTGCACTGCTATTGCTTAATTTGTAATGAATGTAGATATGTATGCTGGATCGATATCATGACATCTCTAGAGGAATTTAAGATTACGCTATATATACAAAGGGTTATCTTTAATTACTTATCTAATCATATCCTGCTTTATAATTCCTACGTCATTCGAGATTTACGATATTGCTCGTTTGATGGACTCCTGCTTTTGAATCTACTATACAATGGGTTATTGATATATCTACTTCCAAACCAGGTTTTAATGATAACCTATACTGGTAATATAGGGATAGTGATCGTAGATAAGAGGTTTGACAAGGTTATGTCCCTTGAGAGTCGAATTAATATAAGTAGTAGTAGCCTACTAGTTAAAAAAGATAATTTTTAATTAACATAAAAAAATTATATGGTACATAACTTCTGAATAAACAAACGAAAAGAGGATATATTACCTTCACAGTAGAACGCGCTCAGAAACATTCATGAAAAAAAGTTTAATATCAAGGTAGATGTTCGTTTCTTGGTCAAAGAATACCTTCAGAAAACGTACACCTAAAAGTAAGAAATATAGCAGTCACATGGATCTATCAAGTTCCATCTTACAAATGTGCTCACTTGGCACGGCTTCTTTCGCAATTACATCGAATTTGCATAGATACTACCACGAATACCCGCTTAGAAAAATTCTCTGGTATAATGAAGTTCCTCTTCCACTGTATAAAATTTTAGTAGAACGGGAAATCTTTCAAGCATTTTTGGAAAGTATTTTTTATTCTAAAGGCCATAACTAGATATATACTAGCATGACGAAAGAGATGTGATGCGGCGGGCACTTTGACCACGGTTATTGGACGAAACTTGGTACCATCTCAACAAAAAATAAAACAATAAAGAGGACTATACAGTCGAATCAGTTAAAACAGTCATGAAAGATTTGCAACAAATCCAATACTCTTTTTCATTATTATCAACTGATCCACATTCAAGAATATAATATTTTTAATAACAGATACCGAATATTAACATTTTCTATTTTATAAATTTCTCTTTTCTTTAGTAATTACAGCTTTTTTTCCATATAATATATCTACATTTTTTTATTATTATTTTCGCCAATTTTAGATTCATCTGCTCCAGTCAATTTACTTATCATTTTCCTATATCTATTATTTTAATCGCGGTTTTTATATATTTTTCCTTTCTTTCTCTTGTTTTGATTCCATTTCGATTTGATTATTTTGATTCTATCCTAATGGGACAACTCCTATGCCATACCAGAACTTCCTCATGTTTTCCTTTATTTTCTTTCCCTATTTACTTTCTAATTTCCCCACCCAATTCGCAGTTTTTATTAAAAATTTTTTTGGTTCTATTTTTACTCTAATTTCGCTCTTTTTTCTTTCCTTAACTCATTTACATATTTCTTTTTTTTCCTATATTCATAAAACTAATATAATATCTAATAAGACTAATATAAATATAGAATGTGACAGGAAGAATCTCGGAAATATATGGCACCCTACGGGAAACATATGGCATCGCAATGGGCCTAAGGCTACCAAGCATAAGGACAATGTCCGAATAGAAAAGAACACAAGCCCTTACAACCTAACCTACCCTCAATCTAGTATGTTATGAAAATGGGATACATTATAATATTGCGTTCCTAACATATCCCATAAGAAAAATAATATTGGACAGATTTTAAAAACAAAACTTCATTTGCTATTATATATTAAATATAAATTAATCTCACATTAATGCGTTAGAATTGCCTTGATAGTACTTACGAGAATTTAGGTACCCAGCTTCATAATCTTGTAAAAGCTTCTTATTTAAAGCAACTAATTTAGCTAACTCATTTTGCATTTGATTAAATTTCGTTGAGTTTCTTAACTGAAATAATATATTTTATGAATAGAAACATATATCATTATTTCTAGTAAATTTTATAAAATGGTAACAGATAATTTGTTTGATGTTTTCAGTATCTTAATAATTATTAATCCTGTCTAATTTCAGAATAAAGTGCCATTATCACTTCGGGGTTTATTTACCCTTCCGTTGACATAAATTACTTAATAAATATTTGTATATATTAAAATTTGGCTTTCAAGCCTGAAGTTGTCTCCAATAGCTCCGAAGCCTTGTTTTGAAGGATTGAGTTTAAAAATTAAGGTTTAATTAATATTTAAGTTATTCTTTAGAATTGATAAATGAGATGTGTAAAAATTATACACACAGACGCGCGTACGTATACGTAGGTTGCTATTTATATTTTGAGTATAATAATGAAAAGACAGTCATTTATAATGGAAAATGGATTTGTTACTATTAAAATTAAAAATTGTACTTGTGGCTTTATTACTTTTCGAAGAATTCTTCATAATGATCAATACACTTTTGCATGAGCTCGAACTAATTTTCATAACAATTTTTCCACTCCGATTGAGGTATCTCCAAAACATGGTTTTTGAATGCATTAACGGTTTCTTCAGGTGCCGAAAAACATTGACCATACAATTTATTTTTGATATGAGGGAATAAGAAGAAGTCATTGTGTGTCAAACCACAGCTATACAGCGATGACCCATCAATTCGATGTTTTGGCTTATCAAAAAATCGTTTGTTTGAACCGATGTATAAGAGCTCGCGTGGTTATAATGAATAATGAGTCTTCGTTCCGATTGTTTTTTCGTATTTTACAAAACACTTCTGGCAAATAAATGGTTATGTACCATTCAGAATATATCGTTTTACGTTGCTTTAACCGTACGACTGCCACATGTCCAGTTATTCCGAAGAAACTGGCAATCATTTGCTTCGATATGCTTCGAGCACGAACCAATTTTATCGGATTGGCCTCAGTCTTGGAAGACCCATACAATAAATTGCTGTTTTGTTTACGGGTCAGACGCATAGCTCCAAGATTCGTCACCTGTTTTTTACAACACAAAAAAAAACAGCGGTATGCGGCGGTATACATCGCCTGCTTCGGTGCAAGCTGAGGGCCACCGTAACGGCGGCGTAGGCGAGAATAGGGAACTGTGTGTATGTGAGAGAGAGAGAGAGAGAGAGAGAGAGAAAGAGACAGTGTGAGAGAGATAAAAACGAACTGCCTTACGCACACAACTTACACACAGCAAAGGTCGCCTGCAACTCGACATCGAAGATGGGCTTGCGTGAATGCGAGAATATTGGTCTTGAAGTAGTGACTGGCGGGTGTCGGGGCTGTGGTGCCTGAGAGCAGATGTCTCAAAAAGGCGGGCAGATCCATACAGTACGGTATCATGCCACGTACAGGATCACAAGGAGTGCACAAGAAGCCCGGGAACGGGAGGTCGGCGTACCGACAACAAGACCAGAAACAACTAACCGCGGCATAAAAGTACCCACAATACTCCGTGTTATACACATATATATATATAAATAAATATATACATAATTAGATACTTATTTGAATACAAAAAATGTACACGAGATACAACCGGAAAGAGAGCTTATGGACACCGGATAGTGATTGCTGACTATATATATATTTATATATATATATATATATATATATATATATATATATATATATGTACACGTACGGTACTGCGTATGTGTGCTAAATAATAAAATCATATTTTTCTTGTTTTTATAAAAATACTTTATTTTATTAAACACACATACGTGATATTTATACGGACTTAAATATCAGCAATATACTAACTGGTGTGAACTATTCTGTCATTTATTAAAAATTATTTTTTACTATTTACTGAGTTTTAGTTAGTGCCATTATTCAAATGATAAATCTACAATTTTGACGGCTGTTCGACAATTGGTTCATGAGAAATAGTGTTCTGAAAAAAAAACTTGTGAAAATGATTGTGAAAAAATGGATAAAAAAAAATTTCGTGTGATAATCAAACATTGCTTCTTCACAAAGAAATACTGCTGATGCCAAGGCTTGGCTTGATAAATATTATGCGGACTCTACCCTAGGAAAATAAACCATTGAGAAGGTTTTTAAACGTAAACGAGACGAAATGAGCATCGAGGACGATGCACGCTTAGCGCACTATTAGCGATAAAAATATTAAACAGTTCGCGAAATAATGTCAAATAATCGTAAAGACAAGTTAATCGCAATACCTGAGACTTTAAATATACCAAATGAGCGTATCGAACATATCATGCATCAATATTTAGACATACGAAAGCTATATCCAAAGTGCCGCGAAGCTTTCGACATGTTACAATGGATAAAAGATGGCTCAAGTACTACACTCCAGAGTACCATCCACAATTTGTTGAGTGAACTGAATGCGATGAATCGAATCCACAGCATGAAAAGACGCAATATTCGTCTAGCAAGGTTATGCTATCAGTATTTTTGGATGCGCAAGGTATAATATTTATCGGTTACCTTAAAAAGGGAACTACCATCAACAATACTTATTACGCAGCGTTCCTGAAGCGTTTGAAGAAACTAATCACGATACGTGCACATTTGATGAAGGAAAAAATATTCTTTCATCAAGATAATACAGCGTGTCATAAATCAATGAAAATTATGGCAAAATTCCATGCATTAGGCTATGAACTGTTTTTCCATCCACCATATTCTCCAGATATCGTGCGCTAGTGACTTTTTCTTTTTTGTAAGCCTCAAAGAAATGCTAGAAAAAATTTAACAGTAATAAAGAGGTAATAATCGAATCTGAGAATTATTTTGAGGCTAGCAAAAATCCTACTAGAAAAGTGGTACTTATATCTCCTCGTTTAATACATTACGAGGATATAATATTTAGTTCATGAATTAACTACAAAACAAAAAGTACAATCAAACCAGCATTAATAAATCAATGATTGGTAATGTTATATAATAATACTTGTTTCTCATACTGTACATTCTCTCCTGTAGATATATACAGCTACAATTAGTATCCGTATACAGAAAGAGCTAATTGTAATAATGTTTAGGCTTGCGTATACATTACAGGCAGCACAATAATTGAGAATTCTGCAAGTGTGACGAACTATTCGTCACTGTAAATATATATGAATATCGAGGGCCCCTTTCACATGGTTTTATTTTTTTAGGATGTGTCTATATGTGTGAGCTTATGTGAGTGTGAAAAGATGTTTATGAAAAATTGTTTATGACAGACTCTCGCTGTCCCCGCGAGTTACTGGTTAAACATTAAGCGCGACGATTTATGGTGGAAAGAGGGAGAGGGGTTCGAGAAATAACGCGAAGAAAATGCTCACGTCGCCAGCTTTATCACTAGTTGGATTTCGTTAAGACTGGTCGCGCTAGAGAATATTCACAACAGTGCATCTTCATTTTATTGTCCGGATTTATTTTATAGAATTCCGGAATTTCCTCATCAGCGTCATTAGAGTATTTGTAAGTGTGGAAGTAGAAGAGGCGTATAGATGTAGTTTATTGATTAGAGAGAGTGTGTGTGCGAGAACTGGTTGAAATTCAAGATAACGAGAAAATAGAGAGAGAGAGAGAGAGAGAGAGAGAGAGAGAGAGAGAGAGAGAGAGAGAGGAATAGAGGTGCAAGACTACAGAGAGACGTGAAGAGAACGATTTATAGACCGAGTAATAGAATTTTAATATACGATCGAGACGAAGAACTGACGTAGCTATTAGATTATATAAAGTTTTAGTTTAATCTTTTAGTTAAATAAATTATATATATTATAACGCTCTTTCCTTCTTTTTTAACTTTCATCGGATCTGATCTGAAATGGAAAAAGGAAGGAAGAGGACGACATATTAATACTCTAGTTTAGAGCTAAATAGCAGGCGATAATTTATTAACAAACAAAAATAAGGATCTAAATACAAATGTTGGGCTCCAGCTGGGTGGTTTTCGCGTATGAAATTGAGATGACGTAACCGTCCGAGCTCAATTCCTTTACTAAATCATCGCGCTCCCGGCTTCACAGCGGCGTAAATTCTGACGGAGAAATGCGCTAGGTAATCGGAATCGTGAGAAAAAATTCGCGTGCTTCATTGCAACGGTTATATGATAAATCGCTAAAGCTTACCTTTCTGTCTATTCGTTCCCTCACTCCAGGGTGCCTGCAGGTACTCCTGTATCTTTTGACGGGGCTTTAGCGGAGTAGTATCGGGAAGGAAAAGTTATGTGTGAATATTAATATTCATTTAGGTAAATTGTTAATAGGTTTTGCAGCGCGGGCCGATGCCTGTAAGCCAAACAGGGCTCATCGCCCGAAAGCGAGTAACAAGAAGGTCAAACGAAGGGAAACGAGACAAATTCGAGCGAACACGAAGACCAGTAGTTGTTATTTTTCTCTGTCCATTGTGAATGCTGGCGTAACTGCTTGCATATACGGAAGGATTGACAAAGCGACGTTCACGCATATTGTGAATGAAGATTATTCTTCTTCGTCTACAACGGTTCCATGCCATATTTTTTGACAAGTTAACCTTTTTTATAACAGCCCACTCCACTGTGCTTGAAGAATAGAGAGATATTTATAGAGCGAGCGAGAAATTGAGAGATAGTACACAGAGAAAAAAGAGAGAGTGAGAGGGAGGGGGCGCGAAGATATAAGCACCCTTGCGGTAATATTCAAACATTAATTCGCGTATTAATTCGCGCATTAGTTCGCGCGTTTCAGGGCCATATCATGAAGGGCACCTGTACGTATATATTTTTCAGAAAAAGGTATTAGTGGTTAGCATATGCAAAGAATGTGTATTTAAATTAATGTACATATGAGCTATGTATTTTAAACCATTATGTTTTAAAAAAGGATGTAAGAGTCTTATATTGTAATATTTGTTGAGTCGTCTTTGAAAAAATTTTAATTTCTTTATCGAACTTTTAAAAATCAATTTTAAATCAAAATCATAAACTTTATTTTGTTGTCATTTGATTACGTAGATCTAAATCATGAGAAGAGTCAGAGGGATTTTTGTTTTATTGAAATTTCGACTAATAAAATTTACTAATATTTCTCGACAACAATATTAATTATAAACGTCTTCAGATAGTTTTCCTGTAAATTAAATAACTCGTATAAAATAAATTTGGAATAAAAGTCTAGACACCATATTACGATAACTTCTTTTTAGTTTAGATACTTAATAATAACAGTATACAGTGTAGATCGATAAAAATGAAAAAGAGTACAGAGAAAGAGGAAGAGTAGAGAGGGAGAGAGAGAGAGAGAGAGACAGAGAGAAAAAGAGAGAGAGAAAGAGAGAGAGGAAGAAAGTAAATCGTCAGTTTAAAAACTTGAAGTACAAGAGGAGATATTTTAGAGCGAATTTTATATTATTGTTTTGTTTAGAATATTTTTTGAGAATTTCAATTGGTTAAAAATCCTAATATTTAATAAGTGTTTTTCTTTTATTAACGTCCTTCTTTTTGGTTGAGATATTAGCAAATTTGTAATCTAAAATTTAAACGTCTAATGAATGCAATTATAATCTAAAATTAGTTATAATCGTAAAGGAAAGTGGCGCTCAGATCATAGACATTATATAATAACAACAACGAACATAATATTATAAATTTAAATAAAGTAAGAGAAATTAAAGATGAAGTACATAGTTTCTATCAACCGCAAATCATACAAGTTTTAAAGAATAATAAATTAAATGATCGTCGTTACTCAGCTGAATTGTCAAAACATTTAATCGTTTTAGAATAACTTATCTCATACCTGAACCGTCAGCGGAATGGGATCAAGAGGTAGATGAAATCAGTATGAGCTAAGAGTCGAATTTTGATGAAGAGAAAGTGGATGTTTTTACGAGAAATACTAACAGACATAAACTTTGAAGAGACTCAAATCAGAAACCAGAGAACAGTTCTACCCCAATGTCTGGCGGTAGACATTTCAAGGAGTTTAAGAAAAGCTCTGATGAATTTACATCTGCTAGATATAATACCGAAAAACATACCACTTTCGCATACCAAACGAAAAGTACAATACTTTGTATTGTTACCGCGTAGTTATCTACTTTAAATAGATAATTAATTAATTAAATAAAAAATCAGAGCGAATTTACCTTGCAAAATTCGTTACCAGGATCGGAGCGTACGGACCAAAATGATTGAATCATGTGAGGAGAGATACTCGTATCTTACCGCAGTAACTGCTTAGATACTGATCAGAACCTTACCCAGAATTCAATCATACCATGATTACGAATAATATAAACAATATACTCACTTTTTCAATTTTATTCAAGTTTTTCCTTTACAGCAAATGTACTCTACTATTATAAAACGCTGACCGAACTGGCAATATTGGACGTCCTTAGCACACGATGAGGCGACATAGCAGGCATTAGAAAGGGGGAAAACAGCGGTTGTAAACGGCTCCTCATATAGCGAGGACGTGTTAATAAAAAACTGAAATGCGAAGGGCCACTGCGTACCACTGGCCTAACGCCGATGACTAGGTCAGTCTTCGTTTCCTGTAGTATATACGTCGGTTTACCGCTGAGAGCGCTCAGCCAATATACCACTATGCTATACCGCTAATGCTTTCTCTGAGACAGTGATTCTCCGGAGGGGCCCCGAAACTGGGATGCTGATCGCGTGTTTACACCTCCTTATATATGAAAACTCTAACACTGCGCTTACGGGAAAGTCGTGAAAAACAGTTTTGAACCAATACCCTCGTTTGCTTGCCCTCCCTTACTAATGTAGTTAAAGGACGTTAAAACGTTGGACTGGGACGTCAATTCGGTAAGGGTGTTGGGAACAGTCAGATTGCACTCTACTAACAAAATTTTTTCAACTAATATTTTATTGTCAGTTTAGTCTACGCGGGTGACTGTATACAAGGACAGTCTGACTGTAATTATAATTTTTAATTTTAATTTTTATTATTTTTGTGTATCTATGTATTAATGTTAATGTAGATATGCATTGATATTGTTACGTATTGTTTTCTATTCATTTGATTGGACTGTAAGACCAATGAAAAAATATTTATTAATTTAAAAATCTAGTTGCATTATCCCTATGCAAGCTTTCAGCGGTAGGGGAGGAATTACCGACTTTTACGAATCATTGGGGGGACGAGTAATTATATCTTTAAATTCAAGGAAGTTACAGCATTTATTTATAACATACTCATGTTTTACAATGTTTAACATTTTTAGTAATTTTGATTCATATAATAGTTAATTGATTAATCTAATTTTTAACGATTAATTTTTCAGCTTAAGATTTGTAATTATTTGAAAAGAGTAATTATATGAAATAATTATTAATAATCGTAAATTAAAACGAAATAGGTTGTTTATTTATATCAGGTTCTTAGATTTTCATTAATCAATTTTTCGATTATTAGTTAATCATAATAAGAATTCGTAATATTCTTAATAATCATTATAAGAATAACGAGGATAATAATAACAATAATTATATTTATGATTATTAATATAAATCATTACAAATGATTATGTTATTCATATTTCAATAATATTCTTTTTTTATTTTCCTTTTGGAATGTAATATAAACCCATATATTCATATTTTCGTATACCGATATATACATACATCTGCATACATACCGATACACATATAAACACATACATAGTATATACAGATATATATATATATATATATATATATATATATATATATATATATATATATATTAGTATATGCTTAGGATAAAGTAAGAAAAGGAAACGGCGTCAAGGGCTTCTAGCGCGCACGTATATATATATATATATATATATATATATATATATATATATATATTTACGACTTGCACATGTGTCCTCACTCGCCCTGCACTCTCACTTTTCCTTTGGACGGAGTGCGCGTACTACGCAGTTCGTTACGCTTCCCGACTTAAACGATTATTACGAATTACAAAATGAGGTAAAATCATCACGCTGAGTATTGGCCGAGGCATTATTTTCTTGGCTCTGACTACTAAGTCAGGTTTTGCTTAGCGAATACTAGGATTTTAAGGATTTAACCAGAAGAACCCTTTTTGTCGCGGTTGTGGATGTGGGGAGTTGAAGAATCATTGTTGCCCCCTTTGGCTTCATATTGCTGTTTAAAACCTCCATTTCTTGTATAATAGCTCCTTCTTCTTTTGGTGTTTTACTTAAGTTTATTAAGAAGTACGTGGCAGAATTTCATATCGATGGTAATGAATGGATCGACCAACCATAAATACTGTCGAGGATATATCTGTTCATGATTATTTCGATTAGCATTTTTATACCTTGGATTATAATTATGATTGCCAGTATACCTGCGCTAGGGGTTCCAAAGGTTATGAATTTACCCTATATTCTATGCCAGGCTAAATCTAAGATTAAGTCGACCTCCGATAATTCGGGGGTCATTTTATACCATTCGGATTCTACCTTGTAATAAACTGACAATATTTTGTTTTATGTTATCCTGGTGCCGTTATCCTTCAAAATGTGCGTTTTTGGGGTTAAAAAGTTTTGCCGAGAAACTCTTAATAGGACGTAACAGTTATGATTTTGATTTATCTTGACTTCAACCGGAATACATTTAAATACGTGTATAACTTCACCCTCCAGTACGGCTATATAGCTGGAGCCCTTCATGAGATTATAAGAAAATGGAGCCCATATTTACGTCGCAAAAGCTAGAGCGTTCTTCAGAGTCTGCTGCTCCAATTGACAGCTCTGTATAACTACATCCTTGTAGAGATCTTTCATTTGCGTTCTTATGAGTTTTTCTACGTACACGAATTTAGAATTTTCATATGTAAAAATCTCCATATTCGAGGTTGACATTGCATTTCGAGAAGCAAATGATTTGCCTTTTACGGTTTCGAAAATTACGAATTTCGAATTTTCGGTTTTTATTATTGTATTGCCGCATACCTGTTCCTCTTGTTTCTTTGTTAAGGCAAAAGTCAGTTCCTCGGTCGACAGGGAGAATACAACTTGATTGAAATGGTTATCTTCAACAATTTTTATCGCCTTTCCTTCGTATAAAATACTATATTTATTGAACTGTCAATTACTAGTGGGGATCGATTCCCAGAACGTGTGCCCGTTTTGTAAATCCATGCATTGTTTTTCAGATAGAACGCAGGTCGTGTCAAAACTCGTGTATTCAGATCAGCCCTTTTAAATCAAACTAGTTGTTAATGATCCGTAATAATTGTAAATTTCTTTCCTAACGTATACGATCGGAATGCGCGTACTGTATGTATCATGGCTAAGGCTTCCTTCTCGTAAACATCATAACGAAGCTCCAGGCCCCTTAGTACTTTAGAGGTATACGCAAGAGGCCGATCTTCTCCTATTTTACCTTGTGATAAGATTCCGCCTATTGCATACCCCGAGGCATCCGTCATGAGTATAAATGGTTTGTCGATATCTGGTAATTATAGTACGGGAGCGGTACACCAGGTTTGTTGAACTTCTTCTGTCCAATTAAACAGTTCGTTATTTTGTAAAAGTTTAGTTAACGGTTTAGCGATTTTTGCGAAATATTTCATGAATCTTCTGTTATAGACGGCTAAACCCAAAAATTGTCTGAAATATTTAGGAGTTGGGAATCTACGGCTTCAATTTTCTTGGGGTCGGGTTGTAATCCTTTCTCAAATAATACGTGACCTAGATACGAAACCTTCCTCTGAAATATTTTACATTTCCTAGATTCTAATTAATGCGTATTTACCTTCTAGAATTCTTTCCATTTTTATAGCGTTTTTCACTATGTTTAATATATCTTCGTCACCTTCTAATTTATCTTCGATTTCTAGCTTTAAACCGCGCTCAAAACACTCTTTAACGGTAGCTTCAGTTTGCCTTTTGAACGTGTCACTTAACGTTTCTGTAGTAACCCTTTTCGCTTCTAAGATTTATCTAAGTAAATTGCGAACGCGATTAGCGAAGGTGATAATCTTTTCATCATGAATCATGTTGATACTGGGATCCGATTTCACTTTCTAAATGATTCACCGTTTTAATGGGAACGTATATATTTTTTATATCATCCTTAAGCGTGTCTATGTTTTCGAAAGTTTGACCTTGCATAGATTTCTTAGCTTCCACCTTTATTTTAGTTGTAATTAATTTAATTAGATTCACTTCTTACATGGCGTCTATCATCTCCATTGTCTCGTCGCATTCTACAAAAAATTCGTATAGTAACTCGCTTCCCGTTGAATTCCGGTACGACCTTTAAAGCGTCCTTTATAGACACAGTTACCACTGTCATTTTCTCAGCATACAGGTTACTGAGCTCGAGAAAAATATTCGGTGATATTTTATTGAATCTTATTGTCAAAACTAGTGGACGAGCTCGCGATGGAAACTTCGTCTAAATCTCGCTCTACGTTCTTTCTTAATTCGCCCGGCAAAAAGGCTGTAGTTTCGTTTTTGAGTTCTTCACTCCCTTTCGCTTGATTCAATTGAGAGACCGGCGAATGTGGTTGCCATATTGTAGGCAAAACTTTTGGCCATGGTGGCGGTGATAGACCCAATGGAGAAATCGGTAAAGGTCATTGCCGTATTGTAGGCAGCCACTGCGCGACAGCGGAATTAGGTGCAGCGGCAGGCGCAGCGGTAGTTGCCCCAGCGAGGGGAGTGGTGCAAGAGCTAGCGGCGGTGGGAGAAACGGCGACGAGTGCACTGATGGCTGCGGGAACGGCTACAGCTGTAACTACTCTTGAAGTATTTGGTGCGACGTTTTCAGCCTTCGCTGCTTACTCCCTTCTCCACTCCTATTTTTATTTGTATAAGATCCCAATCGCACGGTTGAAGGATAGCCCTTAGCAACCGTTCTGCTACAAAAATCTAACACTGCGCTTATGGGAAAGTCGTGAAAAACAGTTTTGAACCAATACCCTCGTCTGCTTGCCCTCCCTTAAAAATGTAAATTGGTGGGACTGAGGAACAAAAGCCCGTCGAACACCAAGATGAAGATCGAATCTAAGTGATGAGCTTCCTTTCAGCTGGTAACATCTTCGGGGAGTTATTTCTCTCGATGCTTTTTTACAAACGAGGTATCTGGCATTCGGATGATTTAGGAGGGCCCATCCATGATCGCGTTGCTGCAAAGTTGATCAGCAGCTGATCGAACCAGAGCGTGGCTTCCTCCTAAAATACAGTTGCTGTAACAACCCACGATTTCGTGCGGGAGTATTTGTCTTTTTTTTAGTTATTTTTGTTTGTTTCTTATTATGTTAATTTCATGCACAATAAAAGAGGATTTCCTGATTCTAAGAGGAAGTTTGATGTATCACGTAGAACAGCGTACTTTCTTCTCGCATCCTCTTTCTTTTTTCTTTTTCTGGTTGCCCCTCCCCGCAAACTGAAGGGGATATCGAAAACTTATTGAAACGCCCTAACGCCGAGAATAAAATATGAACATCGTAATTCACGTAAGGGTCTTTTTTATTTTTAGTGGTATAATTGTTTGCGTCGCACATTACACACTTATTCCCAACCCATCGTGAACTTCACCTTATCATCAATAAATGACTGTGATATATCATCTCCGGTATCTAAAAGAATCTAAAATGAAATCATTACTTGTTATGTACTACTTCCAATGGTTGTCAAAAATTTTCACATATATTGTAATGGTTATCAACCCGTACTAAGAATACCCATTGTGCATGCATCTGAAGCAGATGGTAAGCAGCTGATGGGGAAACAATGAGCAAGAAGTGTCAGGGCGGTACATACATTTGACAGCAAATTTGGTTTTCATGTTCTCTTAACGTTTTTAACAAGAAATTTAAAGACAGCTAATAACAAGTATTAGCAATCTTTTTCCACTCAAACTTTAATTTTACTTCAATATTCCTTGGGGTTGGCTTGGTCAGGAACTACAGTTGGTCCGCTAACTGATCACGTATCTTCGTAGTTCAAAACACGGATTCACTGTAAATCATGAAAGTGCTGCATGCTTCTACAACCATCGTCCCATTCGTTTCAAAGAGGCAGAACTCGAACAGAGTCTAATTTAAAAAGTATAGGGTATTAGTACTGAACATTTCCACTTGCCTCTTGGTAAGCAGAACATTCTTTTCAGTTGTGCATCTTCCTCTCCGTGACAATGGATTGGCTGTATTACACCTATGAGCTGTCTATTTACGGATAGGTCTGCAGATGATGATGGTAAATAAATATTATGTATCAAATCGTGCTATAAATGCAATGATCTAAAAATAAATTTATTTATTATCCTGTATTTACTCGTTTCCTTTGCCTGGCCTATCATCATTATTTTTTTTTTATCAAAAAGGAGCGAATCAGCCACTAAACATGGCATAGTCCCCAAGTCTCATCGCATCAGACTACTACGCTCATCGGCATCAGTAGAAGTACATAATGAAAATCTAATCAGCAAAAATTAGATTAATCAAATTAAAATTTATTTATTTCTGTTTTTCTCTTAAGTATTTTAATATGTGTTTGAAGCTAAGGATACGCAATATTAAAAAACACACAATATTAACACATAGTAGTAAAAGGATTTGAAACTAATTGTTAATGTAAATGCAAAAATATATTTTATTCAGTAATTCTATATTAAATATCATTATCAAGTTGAATTAATAAAAAAACTCATAAAATATTTACCTTCTTCATTACGATATTTCTAGATTGATGGAAAATCAACACATAAGTTATAATTGCCCAACATATGACAGATAAAAATCCACAACAGATCGTTCTATTCCGCATGACAACTATCAAATTATCTATAAAAATACATATATGTTATTAAAAAATACATGTTCTAAATGTGTATTATAATTACTTTTATCCTGTAATATTTTTACATTTTTTATTTGTAATATTACATGTATACTTTATACTCTAGATATTATATTTAACAATGTAAACTTCTACGAAAAAGTCGTAAGAAAATTAAAAATAGTGTTCTACTTATAGTTCAAAATGTTCTATTTATATTGTTTTTTAATACCTCATTTTCACAGATTCTCATGACAAAAGCATATGTAATAAAATTTTATTTTCAGACTACTTATAATTAATTAATATGTGAACATATGTAATCTATTTTCTAAAGCTGAAGCCATCAGCATGTTCAACAGTATTATATTGTAGCACTGGCATTATAAATTTGATATAAGTTTAAAACAGAATATTCCCATGAAATAAAAAATTTCTTTCTAAACGTTATAAGAACATCAATCGTTATATTATTCTGTACGAAACTATTTACGTTCTTATAGATGGTTTCTCTCTTTCATGAACATAAAAATAGTATATTTTACATTATATCTTTACTTGTGGCCCTCAAAATTATGTTGAGAAAAAATTCTTAACTGCACCTCTATATCTTAGAACTCAAAACGATTACAAATAAGTGATTGTATGCAGATAAATTTATTTCATTGCCTCAAAATTTATCTTCATCCTACGGCATTTGTCTCTTAATAGCGGATTACAGAGGTATACTATATAATACCATTTCTGTGAGCCACACCTATCTTCATGCAAGTTTAATGTAAGAATTCCTTTTTTCTGTGTATGGCTATACGAACTAAAGCTACAAAGAACCGATTACTTATAAGGTCGCTGGCATTTATATATAGCATTATCGCAAATTATTATAACTTATGAAATACTAGCCAATATCTACAATTGAAGCTACAACTTTATTTTACTTATCTACGATTATTTTGAAAGAGTTGAAAGAGTGATAAAATCTTCATAGAAATCAATCGATTATGTTGAATTGATGCAACAAATTTTTGAGATGTTCATATTAGTTACTGAAGTGTAGGTTGAAGCTGATTAATTTCTCCTTGAAATTCAACAGATATAGGCTCTAACTAGATAAGCATGGTGAAACTTTCATCTCTACATTGCAATAAATAATACTGCAATAATCTTGAACCCAAAAACTGCCCCAAAATTTAAGACTCTTGATTCTCTCCAGAACATAAACATAGAAAAGAATGCGCCTTTCGGATTTTTATTTTTTACTCACCTATACTTTTATAAAAAGCAAAAGTATGTTGCAAAAAAACACTCATTCACCTACACTAGTCGTAAATATGAAAGTGGCCTTTTGAGCCTGCAATTTCCTTCACTACGACGGAACTTTATAGCAAGGGAACACATTTTTCACCGATGAAGAGAACAATGAATGAGCTGTAAGATGAGATTGTAATGAGATTGTAACTAAATACTTAAGTGAGGTCTTTTAAGTCGTACTACTGCCCAGCGGCATCCGCCTTTATTGTTTCCCTTCTTTTATTCAAGTAGATTCAAACTTTTAATTCTTACACTTATTTTAGCATCTCGTGGACCGACTCATCTCTCCTTCGCTAGAATTGTTCAGAACCAGTGCCACAACCCCGGCACTTTCTCGTAGCGGCTGTGTTCGCCGTCATCGTCTTTGAGGCGGACACGCAAGATATTACTATATATATATATATATATATATATATATATATATATATATATATATATAATTATTCGTTTTCTAGTTTTAAACTCGGACATACATAAAATATTTTAATATATCTTGACTTTGCGAAATTAAGCAGAGATGAAACTTTTTTGATTAGTTATAATGAAAATAAATGAGAAAATAAATTGGTTTATCTAATATTATATATTAATTTCATTAGGCACGTCATGTGTAAAGTAGCGTGTGTACCTATTGGCTATAAATGATTAACCTTTAAAGGAGCAGGTTTTGAGGTTTCGAAACCTCCTTTGAAAGTGCCCAAATGCATATCTTGTATCACCCATCAACTATGTGCAATGGTCGTATCATGGACTGAGCCGATATGCAGGCTCTCCGGCCCTGGAGGGTCATGAAAAATTTTTAGTTCGATAAAATAGGAATAACATCATATTCTCATATTTTGAGATGTGCTGCATCTAAATCTGGAACCTGATCTGTCATAATTGCTAATAATGACGGTCATTCGAGTTCAAAAAAGGTCACTTGCAGAAAGTATCATATATATTCGAACATAAAATATATCTAAGAGTATCCCGTATGATTCATCAGAATCTGACACTTGTTTGATTGTGAATAGACATAATCATACTCGTTCTTCTGGGTTCTGGAAATCTCAGGCTTCATATGTTTTGATTCATGCTTTTTTTTAGAAATGTGTCGTTTTTCGGCCTTTTACTCTCCTTCTGCTTTACCTAGAGCTAACGACGTAGACATAGAGAGTAATGTAGCACCTTTTTTCATTTTTTTTATATTTTCCTAATTTTTTTATACATTTTGTCATTTTGTCAGAGGTCAATTTTGTATTTTTCTCACATTGCTCTTCTAGGATCTATTGGAATCGATCGATAACAACTGACTTTACGACTTTCTTTTATTTTTTATAATTTTATCCAACTCGATCAAGGTAAGACTTATTTGGTGTTATAAGTTTCAAAACATAGATCTATACATAGAACAACTTGACAAGTTTTACATGCATAAGTGCTTCGATATCTGGTTTTATTTATGAGACATAAACAGCAATTGCCTTCTTTCTTAGGAAAGTGTTTCCCAGTAAGTCGAAAGTCATTATACTGACATGAATGACGCAAGACATCAGAATTTATTTTCCATAAGCCTCTCATCACTTCTAAACGAAAATCAGTATAAGAAATCTTTTTGTTAGTAGTAATTTTCATTTTATGTAATGCATAAGAATTTACCAGAACAAAATCCAGTAAGTGAAAAAAAAAAATTTCGATACCATTTAGTAGATTTTCTAATCGTTTCTGACAATTAAAATTATCTGTCTATGTTGTCAATCCCTCCCATATTTTATTTTAGTCCACTATACATATTTTATATGTTTTATAATATCTTTATTAGTGCTCCAATATTTCTTCCCTGTACTCGGGTAACCAACTTCATGTACTGTTGTTATCATGTAAACGTCTTTTTTGTCCATCCACTTTATTACTAATCAAGAATCAGTATGGACTACTTCAATTTCACGTCGGTTCAATTTACTGACAATCTTAGGCACTCCTTTTCTGCTTTTCTTCAAGATCCCACATATACGAGTACCTTTGTCATTGAGAAAATTAAAAAAATGAGGAGACCAGTACAAAATTCTCTATGAAGATAACGAGACTTTCGTTGAAATATGGTGTTAGAAAATCAACTACTATATCTCCAGAGATTTCCCAATCAAATTTTTCATAATCTTTATCAGCTCCTGTATACATAATAAATCTTAATAGGAATCCAGTAGCACAATCAATCAATTCAAAAAATTTTAGACCAATTCCGTGTCGTTTCAAGGGTAAATATTGCTTGAACTTTAATCTTCCTTTCCACAGCATCAAACTTTCATTAATGCAAAGGTTTTTCCCAGGACATAATGTAGAAAAAATTCTGATTTCGCTCGAGACGGCTGGTGGTCAGTCGTTCTCGGCGTTCCTCGTTAGATCGCCATCTTCAATCGGCTTAGAGACAAGTGCTGGATGAAAAACAAAAGCCTAGTTCGTTTTTTATTGTTCTGATTTTGTTTTTTCCTCTTAATTTTTCATCCTTAACAACTCTTATCTTATTTAGGCGACGGGCTCTTGATGTAATAGTCCTTGGCCTGATCCGCTTTCTGACTGTAGCTTCGCCGTTCATTGCGTCCATTATGGATTGGATTACTTCTTTCAAGGTTTCGTTGACTCAATACTACGGTCCAGGGCTTGACGAGTCTCTTTATTTATACTAAATTTAATAACAAAACGTGACTTTCGATTGTCCTAGTAAATTTTTCCTTTTATTTTCATTGTGATTTTCCTCATGTCTATAAATTTTCACTCGATACAGTAATTGGATATAATAATTTTAATTTCGTTGGATACATAAATAATTTCAATTGCTATTTGGCCGTGAATTCAAATTGGAAAAGAGCAACTAATTTTTAAGAACATTGATCTTGGGAGTGGAAGTTCGGACAGTACATATTATTTAATGAACATGTATTTTGCATATACACCCTGATCATACTGGTTCTAGTATGCATCAAACATCCAGGTTTGGCTGAGAAAAAATGTACAAAATTTAGTGGAATGAGCCGTGACAATTTCTTTTTACATGAACACGTCAGTGAGGAGGTACAGAGATAAGTCTATTAAGTGAACACGTCAGTGAAGAGATACAGAGATAAGTCTATTAAGCCAGAAAATTATTTAAAATTTGGATACCTTCTTTACCACTACCCTTTATTCATTACCCCACTGATTTTAAAGCCCGAAATGACAAGACCATAAGCAACGCATACATTCACCCTAATATTAAAATTCTCTGATGAATTGTGTAATTGGTATATCTTTGAGAGAGAGAGAGAGAGAGAGAGAGAAAATATGTTGCGTTCTCTCTATTCTTCGGTTTTTGGCTGTCGCGTTGACTATCTTCTGTAGTAGTCGTTGCCACCTTTACCCGTTTTTGGTATGTTTACCTCGTGCGCAATGTAATATATTAATTTAATTTTATTGTTCGTTAAATTATTCGTCGTATATATTGACTTTTACTTATTATTATTTTCGCGTGTGCGATGGAAATACATAATTTATTCGTACGTAAATTACTCCGTATTTTCGCGGTAATTTTGTAAAAGTAAAATTCGTGTAACGATCGTGATAAATTTGGCGGCCATGTTTTTGGCCGTCGCAGATTAAATTAAACTGCGTTTGTATCACTCACGTGTGAGTACATTATATTGAGCTTTATAATTGTTTACAACAATAAATTAATATAAATAGTTAAATTTTACTCAAGACGCATCCTTCTTTAACGAATATCGAAATCGAATCTGTTCCGGGAAAAAGAAGAATTGTTCGGAGTGTGCCAATTCGTTTCGTTACTCGAAAAGTATCTTTCCTTAACTTTCTTTAGTATTAAATGTATTGCAAGGGCTATCGGAGTAGGTAAGAAAATAAATGTATCTGCAGAACCCTTACACTATCATATTATTAAAAAATTCAAAAATATTAGAATGATATTACCATACGAAGTTAAAACTAATTTTCGACATAACTCCTTGCCGTCAAAGAAGATCGAATTTTCGTCATCGTCGTCGTCATCATCCTCTACGACATCTTCATCTTCTTCGTCGCCTTCAACCTCGACCTTGTCACCATCATAGGATACAGAAGAAGACGAAAAATGTTTGACAAAAAGACATGGCCTACAACACCGACCATAACAGAAGAAGATTTAATAAAAAAAGGAAAAAACGAAAGGAAACGGTTACGTTCTCCCGAAATAGTCCCAATGGAATTAGAGTTGTAGATCAAAGCGGTAGAAATACAAAAAATAACTGCGACACCATCCTATAAAGAAATGAATCGAAGAAAACGGGAATTCGTCCTCCCAAGCAGAAAGAAAATCATATACCCAGAAGGATATGAGCGGTATCGAATTAACATCGGCAATACAAAGTACAAACTGGGAATCATTCGAAAGACGGGACAGGTGCGACTACTAAACGCTGTAAAAAACGTTTTTTAAATTCAAAGTTTTTAATTTTTCGATCGACATAGTAAACGAAAGTCCGCGTTAGACAGTTTTCGCTACCGAAAAGAGAGGGAAATGTAACGTGAGGTACAAGAAAAGAGAAATTTAATCATTTCAATTATTATACCAAATATACGCGTAGAATTACTCTATAATTAGATAGAATCGAAAATGATAAACATACAAGTACATATGCGTAATAAACAAACACAGACATAGAGTAAATTAGATATGTATTATAGTAAACTAAACATGTATTATACATAATACTAATTTAATTTAATTTAAATATTAACCAATATAAATAATATTAATTTAAATCAATTTAAACGTTAACGAACCAAATGTTTGTTAATGTACGTTTACAATCTGTAAAAGTGCAGTAATTTTTTCCAGGAGCGTGGTTTATTTTCGGTACTCGTTAAGGAAAGATACTTTTCGAGTAACGAAACGAATTGGCACACTCCGAACAATTCTTCTTTTCCCCGGAACAGATTCGATTTCGATATTCGTTAAAGAAGGAGGCGTCTTGAGTAACGAAACGAATCAAAAACTACCGACCGATAGCTCCTTTTCAGGAGCGATCTACTTTCGGTATTCGTTGAGGAAGAATATCTCTCGAGTAACGAAATAAATCGATCCTCGTCGGACTCACCAATTCTTTCCCTTTTCTAGTTAAACATTCTTTTTCGAGGCAAAGGAAAACCTTTACTTGTACAAAAGAGTTCGTAAAAATTACTAGCTCAGAAAAACGGGCACTTTTTTGGCACACGCAAGGTATTTTTTATTTCATCTGGAAAAACATAAGGAAAAGTCAACGAAATAAAACTGAGTAAATAGGAGACTAAATACAATTCATTCGGAGAAAATACACCCTTTTTCTACAAATTAAAGTATTATTATACGCCGCCAAAAATTCTACTTGACAGACCGCTGGAATTGCAACATAGAAAATTAACTAGTCAATTAAATAATTTATTTAATTTATCTAACATGCGTTTGGGAGCGATACTTTTGATAAGAATTAAATTTATTATTATTAAAATTTCGATCTTTTTATATTATTGATTGAGGCACAACTTAGAGTAATATAAAAACGAACAAATGTCGTCCCGACATAAAATTGTTAAATTCACTCGGTTTCGTCTAAATAGACGAATCAAGCCCTGCGAATGGATATACGTAAACGTAAAAACAAATAATAAAAAGAGAAAGAATATATGTCAAGACCGTGCGAAAATCCCAGAACTTGAAATAATCGAATTAGCGCGCGATACTTTGAAATATATGTAGATATAGATATGCGAAAAGCGTAATAGTAAAATATTTTTTCTTGTTTTATTATATTCTGAGGGGAATCTACCAGGAGATCCCGATTCATAATTAGTTTATTTATTTCTTTTATATTTTTTGTATTTAATTAATCATAATATAATCATTGTTTTTGTTATAATTTAAAAAAGTGAGTTCAGAGTTATTCGCCTAAATTTTTGACTACTAGTTCCGATATGTTCCTCGCTCTTCAATCGAACCCTGATAAAATTTAAAATAACGAAAACAAAATCAATCATAAGGACAACGAAGATGGAGTATTACAAAAGTATATAGAGCGAATTAAAAAGAGTATTAAAAGAATAATGGAAAAGAAAATCTTATATTAATGGAAGAAGTTTCAATATTTAAAATGCGAAAATGACTGAATTGCTAAGCGTTATGCGGTTCCCAAAATTCATAACGAGCAATTCCTCTATAAAATAATTACATCATCAATTAATTTTCCAACGTATAAATTGTTAAATTTTTATTGAATATATTAGTTAAGATAGTTAGAAAAACTAACTCTAATGTTCAAAATTGCTGGAATGTTTATGATCCAGTTAAGGATAATATTATCCAAATAATTATAAGATATGTTGATGACATCTTAACATATGTGCCACAATGTTCTGTAGACCAAATGATGAATGGTTTTAATTCCAAACATTATAAAATTCAATTTAAAAAAGAAATAGTTTTTAATAATGAATTAAATTTTATGCACGTCAATGTTGAGTTAGGTAGTAAAATTTTAAGTCACACCATCCATTCGGACATAAGATAGATACTATAAAGGGAATCGTTGACATAGCCATCAGATTATCATAAAGATTTCAGAAAAATAATTTAACATAAGTTAAAAATATATTCGTTAATAATGAATATCCACCAGACCTTATAGAAAAAATGATTGCGAAGAGTTAATCAGATTTATAATAATAGTAGAGAACAGAATACGGAAGATAAAATAATAATAAAATAATAATATAATAATAAAAATCATAATAAAATAATAATAGTAATAATAATAATAATAACAATAATAATAATATAATTAATGATATTAAGAAGAGAATGTCGAATATTGTACGCAGCGGAATTGAGGGGAACTGTGCCCAACTGGCAAGGGTTGCTGGTGTTACCTATCTCAGCGTTTACCTCAGCCCAAACTGCAGTGCTTCTGAGTATGAACTGAACTTAATATAACCCACAATGTATACCAGATGTGACTTTGGCTTCAAACAGAATTCGAACCAGCGTGAGGGAGTGGCCGGTGATCGAGGGTTATACGGCTAGTGGTCACCAGTGCATTGCCTTTGAACTGAGAGACGCATTGAAACAGATGAAAGGGCGAGCTACAAGACCTGCCGAGTGGAATCCCAAGCGCCTAAACACGGACGAACTGAAAACGCAGCTGAAAAATGCAGAATTTCCCTCACAGGAAGTGCCGCGAGAACTGAGAAACCGGGACAGGGTGGAAGCGTTAGTGGCGGCGACGACTGGTTTTCTCGAACGTCTATGCGATGCCACCATGCCGAAGAAACGTAACATAAAAACAGACGACAGATATATTGGTGGACGGTGGAGATCGCAAATCTCAGAAGCTACTGTTTTAAGCTGACCTGAAAAGCTCCACGAGTCCGTAGTCGAGGTGAAGCGGCACCCTACTTTGCAGAGTAGAGTCGTGCCAGGCGGCGGCTGACATTCGCGATCAACAATAATAAGAAACGATGTTGGATAAGACTCATTGACGACATGGATTCAGGCCGACGGGGAAAGGGTTACAAAATGGTGAGACGCGCACTGGGAGGACGAAACCCACCAGTATTACGAGTCTGGGAAACGATGAAGCGGATAGTCCAGAGACTTTCAGATTCAGACAGAATGAACATGAACAATGAAACGACAGAGATAGATATCCCTCTCTTCACGCAAGATGGGCTCCACAGTTCTTCGAAGCGTTGAAGCCTAACAGGCTTTTAGGTCCCGATGGCACGTCTAGTGACGTACATTGTCTGGTCGCTTTAAGACGCCCGACTATCCTTTTGGACTTGTACAATGGGTGCCTGGTGGAGAGAGTTTTCAGAAAACTCTGGAAGGTGGCTCAATTAGTTCTCATCAGTAAAAAGAAAGAGGATCTTATTGGACGAAAACTCAGCTCAAAGACAGAAAGAACTCTCAAATAAGTTAAAAGTCAGTGACAGAGCAGATGGAAAACGTTTACATGCGATGGGACAGATCCATAAAGAAGGAAAATGGATGCCACACGATTTGACCGAAAGTGCCACTATGAATCGGTATAACATAGCGCTGTCTTTGCTTTCCAGGAAAAAAGAGAAGAGTTTTCTGTGGCGTATTCTGGAGCAAAGCCATCGATGGACCCAAGCCAACTGTCACATCGACACCAAAACAGAACATCCACGGCCAAAAGGTATTGCTGTGCATTTGGTGGGACCAACAGGCTGTGCTGTACTAGGAGCTGCTACAACCGAATGAAACCGTCACTGCTGAGGTATGTAAACACCAATTTAATGTGTGCAATAGGAATTGATTGAACATAGATCAGCAATCGCGAGCAATAGGCGCAAAGTTATTCTCTTGCATGACAACGATCGGCCTCATGTTGCGAAAGCCGTCAAAAATGCCCTACTGGAGCTTGAATGGGAAGTGTTGTCGCGCCCAGCGTATACGCCAGACATAGCGCCTTCTTATTACTACCTATTCAGATGGATACAGCACGACCTCGTTGATACGCACTTCCGACATGGTCAAGAAGTGGCAGAATTTGTGGATGATTGAATTGCCTCCAAACCGCCATCGTGTTTTCACTACGGTATGACCATATTGCCAGAAAGATGGGAAAAAGTAGTAGAAAATGTCGGAAAATATTTTTTAGAAGTCAATGGATGCCAAATCAGGACTATAAGACGAATGACCCATCAATTTTATTTTTTTTGCTTGTCAAAAATTCGTTTGTTTGAACCGATTTGTGAGAGCTCGCACTGTCTTGATAAAGAATAATCCTTCGTTGACAGTTGTTTTTTCGTATTTTACTAAGCACTTCTGGCAAACAAATGGTTATGCACCATTCAAAATCCATCGTTCTACGTTGCTCTAATAAGACGACTGCCACATGTCCAGTATTCCGACGAAACCAGCGACCATTTGTAAGTCCTAAGTTAATCGATCCACTCTTGTTTTGATAAATCCGTCAAAAGTCGTAAAAAATCATCGCACGAACATTTTCACGAGTTAGTTCCATTTTTTCGCTCAGACAAAATTTTCAAGTTGCTGTAGATAACACAAGTTATACTTAAATGAAAAAACGTTGTGAAGAAAATTATGGTTAGAAAAGTCAAGCTTTTAATTTAACACATCAAATGGCTCATGCAAAAACACTTGGTACGCCAAGGCTCAAAATATAAATAGCAACGCTCGTAGATTATATATTTATGAACAGCTTTTTAGCATTACATTTGAGCATCTCTTTCGATGTTGTTTATTTGATTGAACAAAATTATAGCAGGTTTCTAGCCAAATAAACGTAATTTACGGTAAGCTCTGCTTTTATTCTTTAATATGAGGAAAAGTGCGACTAAAGCCTATCTTTTGCTTTTGGAAATGTATGAGGCGAAATGTATTGGTGAATCGACGTACCGCGAATGATTCAAACAATTCAAATGTAATGATTTTGAACTTCAAAACAAGAATCGATCCAAAAAGCCGAAAAGTTTTGGAGATGAGAAATTAGAAGCTTTACTGGATCAGCATCCGTATTAGATTTAAGAAGAACTTACAAGCCATTTCTCTGTGCCTAAAAGCACTCGGCTTTATTCAAAAAGTTGTACAACAGTATAAATATTGTTATTGGTGATGAAAAATCGATTTATTATATACTACAAACTGCTTCCGGGTGCTCAAATGTAAACAAATCCCGGTGAACCGGTCCAATCTATGCCGAAAAGAGATATTCTAGTGAAAAAGATGCTCAGCATATGGTAAGATCAAAAGGTTCTCGTATACTAAAAACTCCTTCCAATTTTCAAACCAACTTACATGTATTCGTTTGAACCGAACATTACAGGAAAAACAGCCAGAATATGAGATCAGGCATAAATTTCAAGACATAAGTCTTAATAACCTCATAAGATTACCACTCCTTTCAATCAATGCAGAAAATTCTTATGGGAATATGCTTTAGTTCAATGAAAGCAATCAAAAATTGACTAGATACGTTCTTGAGCTCTAAAGACGAGAGTTTTTTTCAGTCCGGAATGAATATATTGCCAAAAAGATGGGAAAAATTTATAGCTTCCGATAGAGGATACTTTGAATAAAGGATATGTAACCATTTTTTCATAATAAAACTTCATATCTTAGAGAAACACTGAAAACTCGTACATTCTACGTACCATATAATCAAAATTGACACGGACTGGTGCATTTAAACTCCGCGCTTAAACTGAATCGGCAAATTTTTGTTCCTATATTGGTACAACTTTTCTTGATGTTTGAGTGAAATTTGAGCGCCATATCTCCATGTGTTTATTAACTGCTTGTTTACGACGCAAAAAGTTTGTCTAGTGATATTGACGATGGAAAAAAAGTTCATCAACGAGTTTGCTTGAAATTTTGTGTTTTCAATGGAATTACGGCTGCGGAATCGTTGAACATGTTGCAGAAGCGTTTTGGGGAGTCTACTTTATCGCGAATGCAAGTACTTAAATGGCACAAAGTATTCAGTAAAGGTTGTGAAGTCGTCGCAAACTTGCCTCATGTAAGTCACCTATCCACCTCTGTTAACGACGATAACATCGCAATTAGGCATTCGAGAAGGAATAAGCCAGTGCTGTAATCGATCTGTCAATGCAAATAATCCCTACGTGGGTTAGTCATACGATAAAAACAAGAAAAAAAACTCTTTTATATTATTATGTTAATAATTTATATGAATGTGCGATGGCACAACATCTACCAACGAGAAAATTTAAAAGGATTGACTATGAATCCAATTTAGAATTCTACAATGCTCCAGCAGATACAGATATAGGCTATATTGCTGAGGTACATTTAGAATACCCTGAAAAAATTCATGACGAACATCTTCTTCTACCTTTCTGTGCAGAGCATTTGAAATTTGCAAATGAATCTGATAAAGCCTGATTACGCTCTGTCCAATATATTAGGTTGTCAAATATCTCCCTTCCGCCTTTTTGTCTTATGAATTTCGCGGCTATGTACAAAGCTCTACAGAGCTCGTATCTGGCAATACTATACCTCATTTGAAAGGTCTTGACATAACGTACAAAACGATGCTATGCATGATTAGTTTGGATATTGCGTTCAAAAGTTATAGTCGTGTAAACATGGAGTTCACTAACGCCGAAATTCGCGCTATTTTAAAGTTTTTCTTCGTTAAAAGCAAATCCACTAGAGTAACGTTCCGTCAGATTTACGGTGTTTTGGGGGATCGCACGCTATCTCTTCGAACCACAGAGGAATGGTTTCGACAATCCGGAGCTGGTGAAAACGACACCATGGATAAGCCAGCCAGCGGAAGACCTGTGACGACGAATACCGATCAAATCATGGACTTTGTCGAGTTAGACCGGCATGTGGCATCTCGTCACATCGCCAAGGAGATGAGAGTTAGTCATCAAACCATTTTAAACCATCTGCAGAAAGCTGGATACAAAAAAAGCTTGATGTTTGGGTGCCGCATGGTTTGACGCAAAAAACCTTCTGGACCGAATCAACGCTTGCGATGTGCTGCTGAAACGGAACGAACTCGACCCATTTTTTGGGTCACTGGCAACGAAAAATAGATCACATACGATAATATCAAGCGAAAACGGTCGTGGTCCAAAGCCGGTGGACCATCCCAAACAGTGGCCAAGCCGGGATTGACGGCCAGGAAGGTTTTGCTGTGTGTTTGGTGGGATTGGAAGAGAATCATCCACTATGAGCTGCTCCCATATGGCCAGACGCTTAATTCTAACATCTACTGTGAACAACTGCACTACTTCAAACAGGCTATCGACTAGAAGCGTCCACAATTGACCAAAACATTCATCAAACGCATGATTACTGATGACGAGACATGAGTTTATGAATATGACGTCGAAACTGCCGAACAATCCAGCGAATAGCGCTCCAAAAATGAGCCGAAACTGAAAAAACCACGTAAAATTCGGTCGGAAATGAAGGCGATGTTCATCGCTTTTTTCGATTAACATGAGGTGATTCATCATGAATTCGTTTCAGGTCAAACGGTCAATAAAGAGTGCTATTTGACCGTTTTGAGGCATCCACATGAAGCAATTCGTCGTAAACAATCGGATTTGTGGGCAGACAATTCATAATTTTTTCGTTTTGGCCATACACGAAATGAAAATCATCGCTTAGCAACCGCATTCGCCAGATTTGGCTCCCTGTGACTTTTTCCTCTTTCCGAAGTTCAAAAATCCGCTTCGGGGAACGCACCATGAGTCCATTGAAGCCATAAAAAGTAATTCGCTAAAGGAACTAAAGGCAATCTCAGGTGAGGCTTACAATAGATGTATGGAAAATTGGATTAAGCGTTGACATGCTTTTATTGGCTCAAAAGGAGCCTATTTTAAGGCAATAATAAAGATTTGTATTAAAATACGTAAAAATGTTGTTTTTTTGACAGTCCGGGTCAAATGTGATCTCATGGTATATACGAGCAATTTCAACTTAAACCCTGATATATATATTAGGGCTTAAGTTGAAAATTGCTCGTTTTGTCGATAAAAAAAACATTTAATTCTGACAATTTTTTATTGAAATTATTGATCATTGGATTTTACACATTTCACCCATCCTTTGGGAAAATTGTGTATGCCACCACAAACAAATGTTTCTCTTTCGAAACAAATCATTCGACGAATCATTTTACGACATTTTCCAAATTGCCAAGAAGCTAATCTGCATGTGAGTGTCTCGTTTATGCAAAAAAATGAGATGAGATCTGGATAATATGACGGGTGTGATAATACTTCCCAGTCAAGTGCTTTCAACGTGTCCTTTATCGTTTTACTAGTATGAGACGGTGGGTTGTCATGTTGCATTTTATCATTTTGCAAGATAATTTTTCCATGTTTTGGAGCCCATTCTCACCGTCTTCTGTTCAACGCATGATTTAAATTAATAATTTGTTTCAGCAGCGATCCATATTTACTGTTTCACCAGGTTTTAATAACACCTTGTACACCACACGACAGTAATCCCACCAAACATAGAACATTGGTTTGAATCTTCCACTAATAATACCTGCCATGAGTTTTTCTCTGCACTAGGATGTTCATTGTCTGTCAAATGAAAATCTTCACATTAAAATTGATGAAACCATATCTCAAATGTTTTCATCAGTAGATTGATCGCCATAAATTTCTACCAGCAACCTAAGCGCTCCAGCTGCTTTTTTCTTTTGATGTAAGAAGAAAAGCAACGAATACCGCAAATGCGATTTACATGGAACGAAACCCGACATATTCACAGAGATAGGCAACTATGGTGCTATTATTTTGGCGTAATGTGAATTGCATATTTTTGAAGGTTAATACTAATACAAAAAAATGTACATATATACCAAATTATATAAATCTGTACATATTGTTAACGACATCTCACAGTGAAACCGGCAAATTTAAACTTAGACGCCTGATATATATATATATATATATATATATATATATATATATATATAATTTGTGACTTCGGTAATTGTGAGCTACAATTATCAATCTAATTTTACGAAGATTGTAATTAGATTTGTCAATTATATTAAAAGCCTCCATAACATCCATAATAGTAACGTTATAAAAAATCGTAGGAAAATGATTTATATAAAACAGAGAAGCGCTCTCCCATACATTTGGACTTTTTCAGCTTCTAAAAGTCAAAATTTAAGCCAATCTCCATCATGAATTTCGATCCAATATGTTTAACATGATTTTGAAACTTTGAACACGTTTGATTAAAACTATGTTTTTGAAGTGAATAAACACTATCTCAAAAATGGCTGCTCCAATGAACTGAAAATTTAAACAGAAGCATTACATATATATTTTCTAGTCCTTAATCAAAGTTCTTCTCATTGTGGTGAATTTTTTTCTTTTAACTATTTCAGTTTTCTTTAAAAAAATTTTCTTTGTTTTAACAAACCACCAATTTTGGAAATTTCAATATTTTATTTAATCCTTCAATTAACGACAAGAAACTTAAATTTTCTGAAACATTTTAAAAAGGTATTTACCGAGATCAGCTATAAAATTAATTGTAATTAACTTTTTTCATAAATCAAATGTAAAACTTGATTAGCAAAAAGTACTACTATATGTTTACAAAATTTTGTTTTATACGTAAATAATTTAAATAATTAATAATTTAAATAAAATAATCTAAATAAAATTTTTGAAATTTTCATTTTGAAATTAAATGCATATAACCCCTTAATAATAGTTCTTATTTGTATTTTTGAGTAAAATATTTTGGTAGTTTTTCAATTCAGTGTCGAATTTCAGGAGTTTCATGGGATATATTATTTTATTTGTTTTATGTTGTCTTATTTTTATTATTTTTTATTAATAATATTATATTTCAAATTATACAGGGATGATCATAAACAAGAATAGTCACATGGTCATAATTATATTATTTTATAAAATATATGAATATCTACAAAAATATTTATTAGCTAAACATAAATCATAATTAGAATTTTTTTAGAAATTTCAATAAAAATGTCATTACTCAGATGAATAAAAGAAACCAACAATTTTAGTTTTAATAGAATCTAATATATAAAGCAGAAACACAATTACCGAATTAGATACTTTGCTAATTTTTGGCTAATAAATAAGCATGAAAATAGGTTCGTTTTTTTGCTCTAAAAGAATTTCAATGTGAAATAAAAAAAGATTTCTTTTATATAGTTTTGTGAACTAGTATTGTCAACCTTTTTGAACAAATGATGAAATTGAATCAGATATTCTTAGTCAAACTCAGTGTCAAAAAATTTTTGTGATGAAATAAAATCTGCTTTGTTTATTTAACACCTAAATCCTTACAAATCCAAAAAACAAATCGATTCTTATTTTATATAAACATCTGCAAGTTTATTTTAAAAAATTTTAAAACTGATGTTCATTATAGAATGTATTAAATTTATTAAATCTATTAAGTTTTATATGAATATTTCAATAAATTTAAAATAGTCAAAAACAAATTAAAAAAAGTTCTTTGAATTCATGAAAAACATGCCCATGTTTTCCAAAGAAAGGAAATGTGAACATACTATATAAAACACTATGTAAATTACTATATATAATATATATCTATAACTAAAATGAAATAGTTGACTAATAAATGACTACTTCACTAATTTCAAAAGTTCATAATTATATTTTTAATGCAATTAAAGAAACCAATTTTATAAATAATATTTGCAAAAAATAAATAAAATTAATAAGTCTAGATCATTCAAATATCACTAAAAATTTGTACACATAAAATAGCTGTTTGTATATACTTTATTTAATTAACTCTATTATGTCCACATCATCTAATTAATGGTATTATAACTAAAATTATTTGTTTCTCGTATTTATCATACTTTAAAAGTTTCTATTAAAATTTATTAAAAAATTATTATTGTACTTTATCTTATCAATCAAAATAAGTTTTGACATTGAATTTTAGCAAATAAATGTATCAAAAAAAGTTTACTCAACTTATATTTCCTTTTTTGAAAAGTTTCAATATAGAATAGCTAAATTAGATTTGTTTCTAAGAGAAAATAAAAGAATAATTAGATCAGAAGAAAATTAAAGCTCATAAATAAATAAATACATTTTAACCTTTGAGTTTTTTTTAAATCTTTAAATTTGTTTATTAAAGACAATAAAAACTTATTCAACTCCTGGGATGTTTCATTCTGACATTTATTGAATTTTATTGTCAAATAATAAAGTAGTACTAAAAATTAAAAAACTTCATAGAAATGAATTAATTTCTAATTGTATTTCAATCAATAATTAAACAAGATGTTTCTTTATTATTAAATAACAAATTTGAAAAAAAAATTAATAATAATTCAACAGAAAATATATAATAAATTTCACAATAGTTTTTAGCCAAGATACAAATTTCTTTAACACTCACAGGCAAGAGAATTCTAAATATAAAATAAATGCAATAATTTTGTATCAGAATATTTCAAAATAAACATTTCAATATTATATATCCCTAATAATAAAAGTACATACCTATGTAATTACCTAACCTCTAATAATTTATTTAATTCCTACCATATTATTTATATATATATATATATATATATATATATATATATATATATATATATATATATATATATATATATAATTAGTTTTTATCCCTTAATTTCATGGAGATATACGAATATGCAAATATACAAACGCAAATACAGTTTTGATTAATACAATTTTTCCGATAGAATTAAGAGTGCTGCATACCTTTGAAGGAAGTCCGAATCGACCGCAGCGACTACTAGAGAAATTAATTGCGGTGATTGGCAGAACTAAACAGAATGTTCTCCTGTGACGTAATACGACTACATTCGACGTGTCACGAAACCGTATTTTGTCATGTCCTTTTACACTCCTTTTATAACCGCGAAATATAATTATGTAATAAAAAAATAGCTTAGACGATCAAAATTAAGTATTTTATACCTATAGCAAATATGTATTTTATAATAGTTTATAAATACAAATAATATTGAATCACTTGATAGCGCAAAGGACACGGACATTAAAAATATACATTATTCATATAGAATCGATATGTATGGGCATTCTGTTCAAATAAATATTTGAACTACATTTTATAATTGAGTTCGATGGCCAACAAACCGACATGCGCATAGCTGAAGCTAGACGATGCACATTTATGACCGCCGAGGAATTCCCGCAATTAAGCGACGCTGCATGGGAGCAGCTGCAGCGTACACAATCAGCAAGGGAGAAGGACGGTCGATGCGCGGATTGGCGCTCGCCATACTTGGGGTGGGGAGTTGTGATGTGTGCGGGAGTGTGCATGGAGATGTTTTTGCGGATACAAACACTTCGCTTTTGGCAGCCGCGCAGTATTATAATTATCGAATAAAGCTAACTTTTAAATTAATATCGTTTCTTATTTCATTTACATAGTATAATAATTTTAATTAATATTCTAATATAGATATATTCTTGTCTTTATTTCCTTCTTACGAAACACCATATTGAATTTCAAACGGCACATTTTTCGCGCACTATAGCTTATTTTTTACAGGATAGAGACATCACAGTGGCGGCAGCGGAAAACAAAAAAAAAAATAATTTTTTTATATAAAAAAAAAAAACAACAACAACAAAAAACAAGAAAATTTCCAGAAGAAATTTACTAGATAAAGCCATCAGGAATTGTCGAGTTTAATAAATTATCAAGCCTCCAGTTTATTCAAGAATCTACAAACTCCATTTTCAAGTAGACGACGACTAGCCGGGTTAGAAGTGCTACAGTGGTGCTCCAGTGCTATATATATATATATATATATATATATATATATGTATATATATGTGTGTGTGTGTGTGTGTGTGTGTGTGTGTGTGTGTGTGTGTGTGTGTGTGTGTGTGTGTGTGTGTGTGTGTGTGTATGTGTGTGTGTGTTTATTTGAATTAGTGAATTACTAGTGAAGTGTATTTAAAAAAAAAAAAAAGAAAAATCGACATCGTGTTTAATGTGTATGTGTTTATAGAGCTTTTGTGTATATTAATATTGTGTTTATTTTGTATGTGTATGTAGAGCTCTTGTGTAGTGTTAGTTTATTGTGTATAAATATGTGTGTGTGTAATTTAAGCGTTTATTGTGAATGCTATTGCCAACCCCCTGACTTGGGTTTTTGGCACGTTTTCCCCAAGTACAAGGGTGAATACCAGGAGGAAGTGATTACTATTACGTGCCAAGTATAATAGAATAATCACAGGCAACAGCAAGAAAAAAAGTAAGTCCGTAAACCTTAATTTTGTAAATCAAGTGATTCAGTGCAAAAATTAAAGTCAACTGTTAAAACAAAAGAAACTTAAAGAAAAATTTTATTATACGTATGTTGTGTGCGTGAGCATATGTATTTCTGTAAGCCTACCTGTGTATATACAGATTTATATTAATATTACAGCGTGCATATTGGGTTGTACAATTATAATAAATGTAAGTGGTGTATGTGATAAATGTATAGGTAGACTTATTAATATATTCAATAAATAAATAAGATATATATTGAACTCCATTTGGTTATACCTTTATAATTATAATCAACCATTTTTATAAATATATTACACTTTTAATTATATCTTCTTCTATTATATTTTATTATATATTCGCACGTAATTGATTCATTCATATATTTTTCTATTGTTGCTTTTATTGCGTGTATGAATTGTGATTGCTGAGTTCCTTTGCCTCTATGGGATGTTTCTTCTGTACGTTTACTTATAAAAACCGTCAAAAATTTTTATACATAATTCTACCTAAATAAGAAAATATAAATAAATAATTAAATAAAGTAGCCACTAAAACAAATATATATATATATATATATATATAATAAAACAAATTAATATATAGACAGATAAATTTTAAGCAGTTAATAAATAAATAATAAATAGATATAAAGTATAAATAAATACCATTATTACTATTACCTGCCATTACGTATTATATATAAATTAGTATTATTAAGGAACTAAAACTTAAAATGAAATAACCAAACAAGTAAAAATAATTAAAAATTGGATTAAATAATTAAATAATAAATACATAGAAATTATATATAACCTTATTTCACTTATAACCTTATTTCCTTATTAAACTAAATCATATAAACTATACGTACATTTTAAAACAAAACAAAAATTATAGAAACACAATAACACAAATTTTATTTATTAAATAAATTAACACATAACAAAATGCCGCCAACGCGTAGAAATAAAATAATTAAAAATGCTATTAATACCGTACGAAAAACAAAAAAAAATAATCCTACTAACAATTTAAATATGCCACATAACGACGGAATTAACGAAAATACTATCGCAAATCAAATACATGAAATCACAGAAATAGCAACGAAACAAAATGAGGTTACTAATGTAAAACAGATAGGAAATGATAACTTTGTTGACTTACGTACGGCAAATTTAATTATCCCGGAATTCAAAGGTACAAACGATTGTATAGAAACCTTTGTGCGTGCTTCTGAAAGAGCAAATAGTGCGGTTGCTCCAAATTCGAGATTTTTTCTTCTAAATTTAATTTGAGCCAAGTGTAAAGGGGAGGTTAACACTTACCTTTTAAGTAAAAGCGACTATACAAATTTATCAGATTTTTTAGCAGATTTAAGGAAATCATTCGGACCGCGAGAAAACTATAACCAACTAAATGCGGAACTAGCTTGTATTACACAGAAAGAAAAAGAATCGGTACGCGACTACGGTACCAGGGTCAGCATGCTTGTCATTAGACTTATCGCGTCTATAAAAAAAACGTACGCGGAAGACAAATCGCTCGGTGTTACAGCACGTGCATACGATAATGCAATCAATTGTTTTATTACGGGATTGTTAGACTATGGAATAGCAGACCGCGTAGAAAAGGAGAAGCCGACCTCGTTAGAAAACGCGATACATTTAGCCCTAGAGGCTGAGAAATTTATCAACTATAGAACCGGGATTCACAATAAAAATTGCGAGATCAAACCCTTAGAAAACACAGAAATCCGTGTCGCACATGTACGAGATATAGAACGTGAACAAAAAAACAATAATCGAATAAATAAATTTAAATCACACTCCGCTACCGACATTTCAGGAACGTAGCTTCCCAAATAGCAGCGTATGCCCGGCATGATCATGCACGTGAACTGATGCGTATTCATTCGCAATCTGCGCGCATATTGCGAGATTTCTTCTGTTGTGGGTAATATGTATGTACGTGTTTACGGAAAATCTGGAGCTGAGAATGGACTTATTGTCAGTTATATGTGAGATTAAACTGTTAATATACTTAAAACATTTTTAGGTTATAAGTATAGAATAATGCGTATCTCCTATATCGTAATATTGTAAATAGTATATGCATAAGCGTGGTAACTGCATAGCGATGAGGATCGTATTACGCGATGATAAAAAAGAGTAATAATACGTAATTATTTAATTTAATTAATATTTATATCGTTCTAATATTTATAATAAGCATCATTTAAAAATTCTAATTGAGGTAAAATATATTATTATAAGGAAATTACTTACGATAAAACATAGTTTTTCTTATTAAATTAGAGGTTCGATACAGATATATGCCAAATATTTTGTAAGTATACATTTTTGTTATACTATATTTATACTTCGTTATAGATATTAATGATTAAATATGATTAATTCCAATTTTTGATATTTGACTAATTGTTTTAAACAATTTTCAAATATCTTTTCTTTAAAAAAACGATAAGTTTTATATAATTTGATTGTTTCAGACGCCTATGGAGATGGAAAAAAAATATGCGAAACAAAAATGTACCGAAGTAAGTTTGTAGGAATTTCTAGTTTTTTTTTAATGTTAAAAGAAATTAGGATAAATTGCATACAGACAGTACAAAAATCTTTTGTATACCATTGACATTTTTCAATTATGTTAATGTAGTGATTTTGGTTAATTGAATATCAAATAATATTTTTTCAAAGTCTCACAACAGTGTGATTGTCTTAATATTTGTTTAATGGTTAAATATTGTTGTTCGCTAATATTTTGAAGTTAGTTAATTTGAGTTTCATTTTGATAACTGACATAATTAAATTTTTCTTATTTATATTTATTAAGTAATTATTAGTCGTATATGTTATAGTTGAATTTTCACTTCACATGAATTCAGATATTATTACTTTACTTTTTATTATGCCGTATTATGGAAACCATAATATAAAAGGTATAGTAAATAAGAAATAATATAATTCAATAATAATTAATAAGATTTAAAATTAAAATTTTTTCTAATAACTCTTTTAAAGTATTAGGAAATATAGGTAATTCCTTTTATGATTTTTATTATAAATTTTAATTATTAATAATATATATTATTATTAATATTATTAGTAATATACCGTTTATTATATCGATAACTTTTTATGAATATATTGTGATGATTATGAAATATATATGTCATGATATATATGTTATGATGTGATGAATACATATGCTATGAAATGATATATATCCGATATAATTTTCGAATTAAATTATTGTTTTGAATTAGAAAAAGCGTGAAAAAGTATGATAAAATATGAAAAAGTATGAGAAAGTATGATAAAAGTATTAGGAGTGTGAATAAGTCTTTCCCGTTTTTTGTAAGAGATGGCGCCACCAATACTGTGCGAGTATTCAATGGTTACATATGTCATAATCAAAGCTTATTCATATGTCAACAATTCCATACTAACACATTAGTTAAAATTTTTTCGCATCATAAATTTTTGATATCGTGAAAATGTCGAAATTTGAGCCGAGTCGACGTCATTTGCGGGAAGTTTCACTTTATTGGTTCAATTTGAAGAAATCTGCTGCCGAGACGCATCGATTGCTTCAGGAGGCTTATGGAGAAGATTGTGTGGATGATTCAAGTGTTCGCGGATGGTTTCGACGCTTCAAAAGCGGTGATTTCGACGTGGAAGACAAGGAGCGTTCCGGGCGGCCGCAAATCTTTGAAGATCGAGAATTGGCGACTTTGCTTGATGAAGATTCTTGTCAAACGCAAGAAGAACTTGCTGAAGCATTGGGAGTTGACCGAACAACCATTTCCAAGCGTTTGAAAGCCATGGGAATGATCCAAAAGCAAGGAAATTGGGTGCCGTACGAACTGAAGCTGAGAGACGTCGAACGGCGTTTTTTCACTTGCGAACAGCTGCTTCAACGACATAAAAGAAAGGGTTTTCTGCATCGTATCGTGACTGGCGATGAAAAGTGGATACTTTACGATAATCCGAAGCGAAGAAAATCATGGGGACTACCCGGCCATGCATCATCATCGACGGCCAAGCCAAATATTCATGGCGCCAAGCTCATGCTCTGTATATGGTGGGATCAGCTAGGTGTGGTTTAATATGAGCTTCTGAAACCGAATGAAAGGATCACAGGCGAGGTCTATCGACGATAATTGATGCGTTTGAGCCGCGCACTGCGAGAAAAACGGCCACAATACTCCGACAGGCACGACAAAGTTATTTTGCAACATGACAATGCTCGCCCACATGTTGCACCGCCGGTGAAAACATACTTAGAAACGCTCAAATGGGAAGTCCTACCCCACCCGCCGTATAGTCCAGACGTTGCTCCGTCTGATTACCATCTCTTCAGATCGATGACGCATGGCCTGGCTGACCAGCACTTCCATTCCTACGAGGAAGCCAAAAAATGGGTGGATGACTGGATAGAGGCCAAACCGGTCGAATTTTTTCGCAACGGGATTCGTATGTTGCCAGAAAGATGGGAAAAAGTTGTAGCTAGCGATGGCCAATACTTTCAATAATTCATTTGTAACCATTTTTTCACAATAAAGGCTCAAAATTCGAAAAAAAAACGGGAAAGACTTATTCACATACCTGATATAATAAAGATATATATATATATATATATATATATATATATTGTAATATGTATAGGTTAGTTTGACCTATACATGTTAATATTTTCAACAAATAGGAAAAAAGGGAGGGAAAAAGAGAGAGAGAGAGAGAGAGAAAGAGAATAAAGAGGAATATAATAGAGAAAATTTATATTATTACTACATAGCTTACAAAGAAAAAAGTCAAGTTTGCAAAACTTTTTTCTTTTTCTTTAAAATTTTATTGTGGCCATTGTCAAATATCAAAAGATATCATTACCAATCAATTGTGATAGTGAGGTGGAATATAAACCTATTATATTTACAACGCAATAAGTTTTTCTTTTTGGTATAAAAGATTCTTGCCGAAAAAAGGCACACAAACCGGCCGGTATTCTGAACCACGAGCTCACTCCAATTACTTCGTTGGGTTGTATTCTTTTCGGCGTCGATTTATAAAGGTTGGTGCATTTTTTTTATATATTTATTCTGTCTTTGGTTTTGAATAGAGTATTATATACTTCTATTCTTTTCTTCAATTTCTTTTTGATCAAAATGATTAGACATTATAAATTAGGTTTAGGAGTGTGAGAGAGACAGAGAGACATAGACTTAGAACTAGAATAGTGAGAGTAACAAGCACGCATTCAGTTTTATTTAATAGTACACCTTGTTCTTCGTAAGGTGGCGCTCTTGTTGTTCTGTCTCTCCGTTAGACTTATAGATTCACCTCTCTCACACACTGTGTGAACGGATACGCGCGTTAGTTCATCGCGTGTGCGTATTAGGTAGGGTTAGGATAATAATTATTATAATTTTATTAAATTAAATAAAAATTTAAGTTATTTTATTGATTGATGAAATAAATCTACTTTTGATTTTTTCTATTAATAGTAGAAAGTTTTAGAAAAATTTTTCCACCCTGTACCTGATCATTAATCCGTTTTCCCCTGAATTACCGATAATTTATTAAAATATATTATCATTTATATAATTTTTAGGGTATATAAAGGTAAGTCTTAGGAAGAAATATCTGCAAAGAACCTACGGTTCAAAAACATTGTTTTAAACAATTTAATCCGTTTGGGGTTGTTTGCAAATCTGTTAACGGGTACTTCGACCGGGTGTTTAATAATTAAGTACCCCGTTACAATATATATATATTGTAACGGTGCGCGTGTCCGCCTCGAGCACGAGGACGGCGGGCACGGCCGTTGCAAATCTGTGCCCGGCTGGGCTTAGCCCCGAAGGATTTCGGCGAGGGAGAGGGGCGGTCCGCGATGGGCGAAATATCGCGTTGTGGCACCACGAGCGCGTTACCGGGCACTCTCCCCGAGGACGAGGTAGGAGGCGGAGGGGAACCTTGGAACACAAGGTAGGTTCCCACACACGATCCGTCGCGGCACGGCTTTACCAACCCGAAAAAAAGAACACGGACGACGTGTGTAGAGGGCCGGTACGCGGTGTCTTCTCTTCGCGGCTCTCTTTCTTTCGCCCTAATTCGCGCGCGTGGCTGTCTCTCCTCACTCCCCGCTCTCTCTCTCTCTCTCACTTACCTCTCCGCCAGTGGTTGTGCGTCGGCCTGCAACATATAAACATTTCTACATATAAATATACAGATAAATATGTACATGCTACGGCTAGAGAGAGAGAGCAACGGGACGGGGAAGGCAGGCGCACGCAGTGCTTGCGTTCCTCGTCACACGCCCCCCCCTCCAGACGCTCGTAGCCGAAGCGTGACAGCTCGACCCAACATCTCTCTCTCGGATCGACCATCGTGTCAGGATGAGGAACGGGGTGGCTGCGGTCTACCGCTGAGGATCACTGGGATGAGGAAGGACGGGTAAAGAACTCTCTTCCCTAGACGCAGTTGTTTTTGGAGGTAACAATCGCCGGCGTTCCTCCATCAATAACGGCGCCAGTCAATAATCGAAGTTAGTCGGCCCGTTGACGGGCGCGGGCTTGGGCCCGAGTGCGGCGGGGAGATTGGTCCCGCGGCGGGGTTGAGCGTCCGCTCTTCCTGGGGCAACCTACTTTTCGCCTCACCAGGTGCACGTCGTTATGGCAGGCGGCTCCGCTGTTATCGGGCTCCGTAGGGGCTCGCGCTTGGGTTCTTCGACGGGTTACGATTCGCGTCCTACACGGCCTCCCTAATCTATGCGGTGCGATATCGGTCTTAGATCGCGTGGCATTGCCCGCGGGGGTATCGCTTCGCACGCTTGTATCGGAATTACAATGAGGCGCGTCGTCGGGGCGCCGTACGCTCACCAGTGGTATTACAATGCGGATTCGCTCGCTCGCCTCGACATTACAATTCGACGCATCGCAGTCACGCTCTTCGCCCGAAGGCTCTTCCGTGTCGGAACTGCTATCATCTTCGGGGTCGTGATCTCGATGGTAGGGCTTCAGGTCGGCGACGTGATGCTTACCAGCATCTCTTCCCGTAGAGTCGATCAGTCGATAAACATTCGTGCCGAGTTTCTTCGTGATGGTAAAGGGCCCGTCGAATTTTGGGGCCAGTTTGGCGCTGACGCCCTGTATGCCTGACGAGAGGATGCGATTACGCCGCCATACGCGATCGCCAATCGCGTAATGCACGTTGCGACGTCTCGCATTATAATAGCGAGCTTGCTTTGCCTGCGCTTTCTGCGAGTTTTCCGCTGCCTTTAGATGGAGATCAGATAATTTCTCCATGCGCTCTTTCCAATGTTGTAGAGCAGCCTCTTCTTGCGCAATCTGTGCGCGCTGCTCTTCCTGGCGACGATGTGTGCCAGGGGCTGAGGGGTGACGACCCGTATTAAGGAAGGCCGGATGTACGCCAATGGAGTCTTGTACGGATGTATTGTACGCGAACATGAGCTCGGCGATGTGCGCATCCCAAGTACTGTGAGACTCCTCAATGAAGGCGATTATCGCAGTCTTCAGAGTCCTATTGACCCTCTCTACCGGATTGGCTTGAGCGTGATAAGGAGGTATTGTGGAATGCTCCACCCCACGCTCCACAAGGAATTTCTCAATGATTTTATTACGAAATTCGTGCCATTGTCCGATAGGAATACTTCGGGCGTACCAAAGCGTAAGAATACGCGATCTTTCAACTCGCGGCGAATCGTTTGCGCATTCGCCTTTCTGATGGGAATACATTCTACCCAGCGAGTGAATAGATCCATGAAGACGAGCAAATACTCGTATCCCCGGGTAGATCGCGGAAATGGACCCATCACATCTCCAGCTACTATTTCTCAAGGGCGGGTGACCGTTCGATGGCCCATCAGGCCAGCTGGTGCAGTCTGCTGTACCTTACATTGTTGGCACACGGTGCAGTCACGGACAAATTGTGTCACATCTTTGTGCATTGATGGCCAATAGTATGATCGTGCAATTCGGTCATATGTTTTATGGCGTCCGAAATGACCAGCTGTGGGCTCCTCATGACATTCATGAAGAACGGTACGACGATCTTCTTTAGGTACGACTAACTTCCACGCATCCTGGTCGTCTACTAAATCTTCGACGGCCGGATCGGGACGGTAGTAGTATAGTCGCTGCCCAACGACTTTCCACCATGGGAGGTTGGTCGGATCGCTCACCACTTTCTTACGAAGGCGCAAATACCAGGGGTCTTGCACATCGGTGACGCCGAGGGAGGCGACTTCGCAGGTCGGCTCGTCTTCGTACAAACGAGAGAGGGCGTCTGGTACGCAATTCAAGGTACCTTTCCGATGGATCACTTCGTAGTCGTATCCCTGCAATTCCAAGGCCCAACGGGCGAGTCTGCCCGTGGGGTTGCGCAATGAGTGCAGCCAACGAAGGCTGCTGTGATCGGTTATCACCTGGAAGTGATAGCCCTCGACGTACGGGCGGAATTTACGCACAGCCCATAGCACGGCGAGGCACTCACATTCGGTGACCGAATAGTTACGCTCAGCCGCAGTCATCGTGCGACTAGCGTAGGAGAGCACGCGCTCCACGCCATCAACGGCTTGCGTGAGTACGGCGCCTAGTCCTGAGTCGCTGGCGTCCGTTTGGAAGACGAACGTTTCTCCAAACGACGGTCGAGAAAGGACGGGTGCAGATGCGACGAGCGCCCGGATTTGTTCGAAGGCTTGCTGTTGCTCTTCTCCCCAATGGTACTTGATGTTCTTCTTGGTTAATCGGGTGAGAGGCTCAGCAAGCGTTGCGAAGTTCTCTAAGAACTTGCGATACCAGGACGCAAGGCCTAAAAACCTACGGAGCTGCTTCAGGTTCTTTGGTGCGGCGTAAGTCAAGATTGGTGCAATCTTATCCGGATCGGGTCGAAAACCGTCACGATCCACGAGGACGCCGAGGAACCGTACCTCCGCGAGTCCGAATTTACTCTTCTGCCGATTGATGGTCAAGCCGGCATCGGAAATCCGTCTCAGGATATGTTCGAGCCACCTGAGGTGCTCGTCAAAGCTCTCCGTAGCGATGATCACATCATCGAGGTAGGCGAAAGCCACCGGCTCCATTTCAGGGCCGATCAGCTTATCGCTTAACTGCTGAAAGGTGGCAGGGCCACCGGCGACACCATATGGCATACGGGTCCATTCGAATAACCCCATGCCTGGAACCGTGAAGGCAGAGAGGTGTCGCGATTCCTCACGAAGAGGGACCTGATGGTAGGCGCTGCTGAGGTCCAGTGTGGAGATGTATCGCGCATTTCTCAGTTTCCGTAAGATTACGTCCATATAAGGAAGCGGGTACGCGCTGATCTTGGACACGGAATTCAATTTGCGATAGTCCACACAGAATCGGTAGCTCCCATCGCTCTTGCGAACCATCACGACGGGGCTAGACCATTCGCTGCTTGATCTGCGAATTACGCCCTGATCAAGCATCTTGCGAACTTGCGCATGCATTTCCAGCTCTATCTTCTGAGAGACCGGATAATAACGCTGCTTAATCGGCTTAGCATCGCCGACATCGATCACGTGGTCGGTCAGATGCGTGCAGCCCAGAGGCTGATCAGCCGGAGGCAGCATCCGGTCGAGGAGTTCCTCGAGAGCTCGGCGTTGACTATCGTCAATATCGGCCAAGCCTATAGAGGCAAGCGAATACGCCGAGGTAACTGAGACGGTGCAGAGTTGTAACGGAACGAAATCCGCAGCACCCTCGCTCGACATGGTGTTGTCGCGCGGGTGGATGACCGCATCGAAGGCGCGGTAGAAGTCTGCACCGAGCAGACAGTCATTTTCCAAGTCTGGAATTATGATGACGTCTAGCTCCATTTCTACGTCTGCTATGGCAAACGGAAGGGCCACCTGGCCTATTATCGGCTCAATTTTTCCCGTGGCGAGTCGAGCGCCAGATCCAGGGAAGGGTCGAACTAGACGACCGAGGGCAGATGCGATCTGCAGGCCGATTGCTCCGAGAGCTGTACGAGCAGCCCCTGCATCAAGCAGTGCATGAATGCGAAACTCGCCTATGCCTACCTGTACCCACCATCGTGAATACCGATCGGGGTCGACACTTGTGGCTGAGTCAGCGGAGTCACGGTCGTGATGCTCCTCCTTTACAGACAGGAGGGGGCAATCATCATTACCCTGTGTCCTCGCAGCTGCATGCTGGTCTTCAGAGGTCTCACGGAGCGGAGGGGCGAGTTGGACCTCAATTACTCGCCCTTTTTCGCATTTCCCGAACACTCGGGACAGCTGCGCAAGGTGTGGCCAGGCCAACTACAGCCCCAGCACAAGAACCGCGGATCAGGACCTGCTGTCCGACCTTTGTTCTTATCACTGAGGGGCTCGTGCACCAGCTTTCCTTTGAAGGAGGGCTTCCTCTCCGACTTAGGTGAGGTCGACGCTCTGGTTTTTCCTGTACGCGGCGACCTCGGGCGTAAATCGCGACCGCTCCTCTTTGGGATAAGGGCTGCGACGCCTGGCGCCTCTAAATCAGGTGAGGTGGCTCTAAAGCCAGCCTCTTGTAAAACTTCTCGCACCAGAGCTTTGAAGTTGGGCGGCTTCACGTCCACGGCCGCGATCCTTGGTTTCGGGCGCGTTCGAGACGTGTCGGCCGCATGGAAGGCCACTTCGGGCATTATGCAGTCCTCAGGTGATGGCGGTGGCTGATAATTTCGCTCCGCATCGAGGACGCATTCGGCCTCTCGAGCAAGCTCGATTAGCCGATTGACGCTCGTAATCTTCTCCCGCGGAACTAACTTCTGTATCTCCGGGAGTAGATTACGGTAGATCAGGGCGAGTTGCTTGTCGTCCGACCATGGTTCTTCGAACCGATTGAGAATCGTTAACAAACAAAACACGTAGTCACGTGTTGGCTCGCGCTTCGCCTGCGTACGCCGCTGCGCTTCGCTGATTAGCTCAGCTTGGAAGCGTCGATCGACGCCGTAGCAGCTCCGGGCTGCGTGGCAGAACTCTTGCCAAGTGGTCCAGTCTTTCCGAGATAGACGGTACCAATGCAGGGCGACACCGTCGAGGAGCTCCGTCATCGCATTGAGCATGTCCTCGTCTGTGAGCGGTGTCAACCTGCGACATTCCGCGATCCTTTGCAGAAATTCTTCTACACTTTTCCCCTTGGCACCATTGAATCTAATTTTCCATTGGCGCACGGTCTTACCAATATCCGTGCGCTGGGCCAAGGTGCTTGACAGCGTTGATCGCGTTGTATTCGCGGGCGAGCTCATCACATCTCGATCCATGTGATGTCCCACCCTTCCAGGCCCTTGGTACCGAGGGTGGCAAGGAGCCGAAAACGTAGGCTCGCCGGTCGACCCTACAAACCTATTATTGTTGAGGTTTTTGTCACTTTCCACGTATTGCAGATCGTACGTGTCTTGGAAAGTGACACGGTCGCGTCGCGCCGATTTCTGCAGCTGCTGCTGGATGCTGGCTAGCGTAGCGTGCATCTCACTTTGCCTCTGCTGCAAATCTTGGACAGTGCAGTTTTCGTGTTGCATCCAAGTTTGCAGCATATTTTGCAGGCCATGTAATCCCTGACGAAGGTTTACATTGTTTTCGAGGTCAGTCGGTTGAGGCTCGACTGTTGTATTTGTCGCCTGAGATGCGACTTGGGTTCGACGTGTGGTGTCATTCGTGACACCCGAGTCGAGAGGCGTAATTACGCTCGTGTTGGCTGCCTGAATCGGCGATTCGTTGGCAGTGCTCCATGCGAGCGGTTCATGCCTGTTCATCTCGGCCAAATTGAAGTCGATCAGATTTTGTATTTAGTGATCGACAGCTGTTGTTATATTTCTTTGATCTGTGCTCAGGTAAATTTCCCGAGCCTGCTGTATGTCAGCTGATTCGTCCGCTTGTTCGGCGTACGTCGCTTCGATTCGATCCAAAATATAAGTTTTTGTTGCGTCGCGCATTGTCGAGGTGACGATTATCTTTAACAGATTTTTATCTCTTCGCGTGCGTGTTTTTATACTATCACTGTCACTCTCGCATTCCACAAAATCTCCTGGGCTATAATTTCCTGCTAGTCTATGGTATAGGCTAGCAGCCCTTTGAAATGGGGAACCCTCATTTTTTAATTCTAGTTCCGCTGTAATTAGGTTTGTTTCTTCCTCACATAGGCTTTGAAGCCAGTCGTTAAATTCGTTTGGCGGATTTGCCATCTTTTATTTCTTTTCGTTGAAAATTAGAAGAAGACAAACGAACAAACGGAAAAAGAAAAAAAAATATACAACGTAAGAAAAATAGAGAGTTACAGCCAAAGTTTTCGATTAAATAATTAAAAGCAAATAATTAAAAGCCGGCAATCTCAAGAGATAGTGGAGTGCGAGGGCGAAAACGCAAAAATTAGGGGCGACTGACGCAAAAAAAACAGAAAATATAAGAGAAAAAGAATTCAACAATTTTCAAAAATTATCAAAAGAAATTTACCAAAAATTTTTCCAAAGTACTTATTTCGGCTTTCGGATTCTCGATTTTCCAAAAAGATTTATTTTGAAATTGTAATAGTTCTTCCTTTTTATATATTTTTTTTTTAAGCAATGTAAAAAAAAAATACAAAAATATAAAGAAAAAAAGGAAAACACAAAAAAAACAAAAAAATAAAAATATAGTTTATTTTTAGTTCTTTTATAACTTCTACCAAAAAAAAATTTTATTTTACAGTTTTCCAAAAAAACTTTAATTTTTGGTTTTCGAAAAAAAAACAAAAATTTTAAATTTTTAGTTTTCACAAAAAAAAAAAAAAAAAAAAAAAAAAATTTTAATTTTTAGTTTTCAAAAAAAAATTTTTAATTTTTAGTTTTCGGAAGAAAAAAAAAATTTTCAATTTTTAGTTTTCCAAAAAAAAAAAAAAAAATTTTTAAATTTTAGTTTTCAAAAAAAAAAAAATTTTAATTTTTAGTTTTCGGAAAAAAAAAAATTTTTAATTTTTAGTTTTCAAAAAAAAAATTTTAATTTTTCAATTATACTGCACAAATATTAGAGATATTACAATATCAAAATGAAGATCCGAAAGCGAAAAGCATAAAGGGGATAATCAATTTGGATCAAATTAAATTGAGAGCAAAGAAAAATTTGCGTTAGTCGCATGTACACTGTATGTACAGCGTAGAGTCGCGGTGGTGTGTGTATGTGAGTATACACAGATCGCTGACTTCGCTATTTATAGTCGACTATGTATAATGAAGAGAACTTTTAATGATATTTAATTTACACTAAATGTTCCTTATGCCTGTAACGACGAAAATTTTATTATTATATTATAATGGCGAATGTAAATCTATTTATATCAGTTATATTTTCATATTACGCTATCTATATACGCTAAAAATTAATTATTGATTAATTTTAGTTTAGCTTAGATGGAATTCACATATTTAATTTAAGCTAAATTTTAAAGTTATATCCAATTAATATATATATATGAATATTATATAAATTAATGTATATGTGTCTATTTAACTTAAAATTAGTTTTGCTTGAAAAACTGCACAAATATTATATTACCGTATTCGGCATTATATTTCATTTGTGCTGCTTTTCAGCCGCTTTCGCCGAATTGCCGTTGGCCTTGGCCGACTTCGAGAGTGTTTACATCTACGAGCTCGCAACGTAAACACTCGCGATGTGCTGTGCGTTCGCACTCTGTAATATTATAATTTTCAATATAATAAAATTATTAAGTTGTTTTCGCGCATCCGCGTCACTTGCGAATATTCGCCGGGGCACTATGATATAATATATTATTACATATATATTATAAAATGTATACATGCAATAAGATATATAAAGATATATGAAATATTCTTATATAAAGTGCGATCCCGAGATCGCGTTGGGCGCCATGTAACGGTGCGCGTTACCGGGCACTCTCCCCGAGGACGAGGTAGGAGGCGGAGGGGAACCTTGGAACACAAGGTAGGTTCCCACACACGATCCGTCGCGGCACGGCTTTATCAACCCGAAAAAAAGAACACGGACGACGTGTGTAGAGGGCCGGTACGCGGTGTCTTCTCTTCGCGGCTCTCTTTCTTTCTCCCTAATTCGCGCGCGTGGCTGTCTCTCCTCACTCCCCGCTCTCTCTCTCTCACTTACCTCTCCGCCGGTGGTTGTGCGTCGGCCTGCAACATATAAACATTTCTACATATAAATATACAGATAAATATGTACATGCTACGGCTAGAGAGAGAGAGCAACGGGACGGGGAAGGCAGGCGCACGCAGTGCTTGCGTTCCTCGTCACAATATATATATATATATATATATATATATATATATATATATATATATATTGAAGATGATTGTAAAGGTATAAAAATTACTTACATATTTAGTAGAAAGTTCGATAACCATTCCTTCTTCTCTCATCGTTCTCAATTCGTTCCACGGAAATAGTGGTTTCAAAAGGTACACGGTGGACAGTGCATCTCCTTCCAAACTTAACATACTAAATTCTTTTAAGATAGAGCTTTTGTTTGAAATCCCCGTATGTCGCAAAGAAATACCTTATCTTCCAGACATTGCAAGATATTTTTTCTAAAAAAAACCTCATATTGTCGTACTCCTGGCATTTCCACTTCTATATACTTAGTTAAGAAGCTGGAGTGATGACAAGAAATTTATGTTTTGTTCTCACATTCTCATTTTATGACAAGATTCGCCGCCTCCTCAAACTACCCCATCTTCTACGATTGGCTGAGAGAAAATAAACATAAATATAGACGCGATTGGGTAAGTTTACTTTGGTTAGAGCTAACATTAGAGTGAAAGCTTTATGCTTGCATGTACGAGAGAGAACGCAATGATCTAATTGGCCGAACTTAACTGAAGATAATCAAATTGCTCTGCCCTTAAACACAGAGCTTTCACAATTGGTTTTTGAAAAAAGCAAGGTGATGATCTCTGATCATGAACTAAAAGTTCGATATGGGATTGACTGTAAGACAATACATCCCTCCTCCTGATTTTAAAGTACTGTTTAATGTTTTCATTATACTCAATATTTTCCGATTCACCTTTGTCTTTCTTGCTTTCCTTTAAAAGAGAACCATTCTTCTTGAAGGAACACACTCTCTGCAGCGCAATAAAATAAGTCCAATTACTGCTTTTCGCTTTTGAGATACACTTGTTTTTTTTATATATAAATTTATATCTCAAAACAAAATAACTAAAAGAGGAGGAGATGTAGACAAAGAATGCTTACTTAGAGACTAATGAAAGAGTACTTTGAGTGGGGTTAGATGACAATGTAGGAGAACTAAGAAATAAAATCAGTAATGAATCTAGAGTAACCCGTGTAGAGGTGCATACAGAATAAGAGTGGGGGAATATCGAAACCAATGCAAATAGAGTGACGCGAGAGGAGGTGACGCTTTATGGCATTGAAGGCGAACCAATCATCATTGAATATGATGTATCACTGGAAATCATGAATGAGTGGAATCCCGAAGAAATCTTAATAATGCTGCACGGGATAAGTTCATTAGAAAGGGAAAAAGTTGAATTGAGGAATGAGCTATATGAACAAACTGATGAAGAGCTCATTCGATCAGTTGAAGAAGTCTAAAGAAACTCCTCACCTCCTCAAAAGAGAGCAAGACTTTATTAATTCTCAAGATAAAATATAAATTTATATTGTCTATAAAAAAAATTATATACATCATTTAGTGTATTAAGAGTTATTCATTTCTTTTTTTGTTATATAGAATGGATCTAGCTACTCTTAACAGACTTACGGAAAGCGAGTTCCTGATGAGAAAGAAATGTAGAGTTGGAGAAAAATCATCAGTATATGGCGACTACTCTGCAGCTGGTCAACACTCGATGTGGCTCGAAAATTGTAGCAGAACTTGACGATAGTTTTCAAATATTTTTACCACAAAAGATATCGTCAGCAATATTAAGGATCCAGAATTTTTCACAAATCTAGCAAATACTGCAAATAGACGATGTTTATTTTTACTTATCAAGCGGAAGTTGTTTTAAATTTGATACTTGTAGTTCTTAAGGAATAATTCAAATAATTCATGTTAAAAAGTCATTTATTTCTCAAAGAAAAAAGATATATGTATCCTTAATAACTAAATAAATAAATAAGATTATAAATATATTGCAATTTTGTTATCTTATTTAATTGAAAACTAATGTCCTTATTCTTACATAAATTAGTATTAGTTATTATGTGTTTTCAAAAAACCTCTAACGTTCTTTCAAACAGATCATGACATATGTTGCTACTGATTACAACGTCTATGAACATATGAATATATGTATTTTGTGTCGCGTAATTCTTCAATAGTGGATTTAATTTCATTGACGTGATTGTTATTCTCGGTCAATTGTTCGGCAATTACTATTCTCAGTCTATCAAAAAGATCATTTGGATCATCCCAGTATAGTAACTCTATTGAAAAATCTTTCTTTCCTATTTTATATTCAGGTATGAGACCTCGTCCTTTTATTTTTTTCTACAACTAGCACTGCTGCGAAACATCGGTGCAACGTTGTTGAAATATTTTCTACTTTTTGATAAGTGTATAAATCCATCCTTGCTATATTTTTTCCGGTGAGTATTTGTTGTTTCCAGAATACTGCGATAATTTTCACGATCTACTGACATTATTAACATGTCGTCTGGTTCTTTTGTCTAAATAGCTCCATTAGTCTATTACTTTTAGGATAAGTTAAATCTTTCACATTTATTTTAATATTATTAAATATAATTTCAGAATCGCCAAGCATGTTCTTCCAATATCTCTTACTCCATATATGTTATCGAATTTACTGCGGCTTTGATCTAAAATATTAGTTTTAACACTGTCTTCGTGCATAGATTTGAATGTTCAATTCACTATTGAGATATCGAATAAGAGTATTTATCTTCAAATTTAAGCTTATCTATCATAAAACTAAATTTTTTTTCGAGATCTAGTTGGCCTTTTAATGTTGTGATCATCCAAAATGAGATTAGAAAACTATAAACTTTTTGATTGGACAAGCTTTTTACGTGGTGTAATGACTGGTATCAATGTATTACCTACAACTTGTTCAAGATTCTCTTTCTCCCGTTTCAATAGTGTAGATTTTCTTTTAATAGTTTTACGAGCTTGCTAGAGCTCGCTAATGATTAAGATTTTTTTAATTTCTTTTTATTGCAAAACAGTCAAAGCCTTTTCTGTATCTTCCATTATCCATCGCTCTAACTATACCAATAACAACAAATCTATGTATACCATTTTTCCAGAATTCAGAACAAAGTTTTCGAAACTCGTTGAAAGTCAGATCAGTATTGACATAGTCATCATAAATATGTTTCAAATTCACATCATCTTGACGATAAATGACTAAGATATTAATATTATCGTTAATAAGTTGTTTTGGTATATGAGCATATGATTGGCATAGGTAGAAGCAGTCTACACCTTAAATCGGTTCTAAAATATTTTGCAGTAATTGATACTTTGGCTGCTTTAACGATTTTGAATAAACATAAACATTCTCGAATCTAAGACCATTCGGATGAGTGATTAGAGCTAATAAGCTATTTGTTTTTTTCGCAATTTGATGGGTCGTTGAAAAGTGTTCTTATACTATCTGATAGTAACTTTCCATGCCGCATTTTCCTTTTTGACTCGGTTCTAAAATTAAAGTTGGTAATGGGGAGTTTGATGGTTTGGTCAGTGAAATCCATGTTTCCTTGATTAAGCCAAATGTATCATTGAACGATGAAAATCTATAAATGTATGTTTTATAGTTTTTTTAACAGCAATTATAAAACAGTAGTCGAAGATGATTGTTCATAAATCTCGAAAACAGTCGAAATCATGGCGGAGGATTAGTGTGGTCCAGTAAATAAATTAAGAAAGCGAATGAGAAGAGTTGATCCAGGAATAAATCAGCTTTATTAGGAATGAAAAAAACATGACATGCAGAATGCAAATAAAAGAATAATCGTAATATTGCTAATATATAGCTTGCTAATAAGGCTTGGCAATGTGTTAAAGCAAATGATTCTAGTTAAGAAAGCTGCTCCTCTAGCTATTAAAAGTGCTATGAAATGAAAGACAAAAACTGGAATAAGACTAAAATGCAGCAAGTTGGTTACGGCAGCGAAAAACTTCAAAAAAAGTCATTCAATCTACATTAAAGGGTACCCGTCAACCTGCCAAGAACAATGGTAGAAGGAAGAAAGTTATTGTTTTAGGCGTTCCACCCATTCCATCTAAAATAGTGGAGTTCTTCCATTTTGTATACCATTATTTTCAGGACTCAGTGCAACTGGTGCTCCAGCATGAGGTGCTGCTGGAATAGCGAAAGCAGTAATTTATGCTAAAGCTGCACAGAAAGATTTATCAGAAAGTAAGCGACATATTGCATTAGGTACAGATCTCTATGTTATGCCATATAACAATGGAATGGGATTATTTCTGAATCTTACATTAGCTTACCGATGAAATCTAGATTTGTTACTAATGCTATTTGTCATCTCTTTGATGAAATTCTCTATGTATTGAATTGAGTAGAAATAGACAAAAGTAAAAATGTCGAATTAAGACATGTGATGAAACGGTGGATTTCGTTTATTCCCAATAAGACTCCCATGCTTGAAAATTCAGGCTGGCTTGGCAATTAAGAATCGCCAAAATTTTTCGTGGATAGTCAAGTTAATTTGACGTTACCATTCCACTGAATGTGATTTTCGGCTTTGCAGAAGATTACAAAAAAATAGTAGTTAATATGAAACATACACTTATTCTCATGAGATCGAGAACAAACATTAATCAACAATCCAGGATGGTACTACACTCGGTAATAATACTACATATGAATAATGTGATCTAAAAAGGACCAATATTGAATCGCTAATGTCTTAGACCATTGCATCTGATAAACAAAAAATACAAATTTTTAATTTCATTGGCAAGAATAATCCTATGTCAATGTGTTATCGTCTATGGGAATTATTGAAATATCTTGTTCTACGAAGCGCTAATAAGCATATTCGGACAGTGAAACCTTCCAATCAATTGGAGAAACCTCGTTTTGACATTCTCGGCTTACAGATGAAGAAAAAAAAGAACCTGTTGCAAATACAAGTCGTATGGATCATTGTAATATTAGTAACGTGAGGCTTTTCTTACATTCTCAGTATTATCCATATGATAATCTAAATTTTCATATTTCTAATAATCAGTATGCATTACTCTATCATATGTAAGCAAATTTTCAAAAAACATAATATGCAAGAGATCTTCAGCCACTCCTTACAATGATAGAATTTCTTTTGAATGAACCACTCATAGTTATTGATTATTCGCGACCAAATGAATCAATAATGAACGCTCCTGTGGACGTACGCCTAGAAATTGAGGCAATAAATATCTTTCCAGACAATACTACAGCTTATTGTTTGATCTTATATGACCGCATTGTTCAGTATAATGTTTCCAATCAGAATCCTATGAAATTCTTCTATTAGTCCTCCATTAGCAAGCAATTAAGAAAAAATAAAGAAAAAGTAGAACTAATAGCTATAGGCATCATAGCACAACAAAAAATGTGTCAGAATGCCTATGTGCCAGTATGCCTATAGTCTATCTACATATATATATATATATACATACACACATACACACGCGCGCGTGCGCAGACACAGAGTAAATAACCCCAGGCGTTTCGGATTGTTCTATAGAACGATCTATGTAGACTGTAGCTTGCTTCGTATTATTTTTCTTCGAACTTATCTTGTTATTCTGGATTTTATATTTTATATAATTTCAATAATAAATTATAATAATATATTAATAACAATCCAGGAAAGGATGAGACAACTGCCAGGTACAGAGAGTCTTGACAAATTTCTTATTATAAATAAAAAATAATAAAAAAGGAACTTATTTCATTCAGGCCTACGATGGCTTGATCTCTAGAACGAAGGACTAGTAACTTGGTATTCCGAGTTCAAATTCTGGTCTCGGCCGATTGACACAAGCACCGCTGTAATAATTTACATGTGCTTTGCTTACAAACACATCGTAGACCTCCGTCGCTGATTAGCACCAATATTTGGAAACATAAATAAAATAAAAAAAAAATTATTTTATTAAATCTCATTTAATAAAAATCTTTATATTTATTAAATTAAATAAAAACAATAATTAATAATCTAACTCTACGTAGTATTCACCCGTGCTACATTAGCGCACGTTAACCCTTCACACAGGGTGCGAGAGAGGCAATTACTATACTTTTTATATAGCCATGGTGACAAGAGCGCCGCCTTATGGCTATGTGGAGCAACTAACAATCAATTCTTGCACGCGCTTATCACTCTCGAGATAACTTATAGAATTCGCTCTCTCTCTCTCTCTCTCTCTCTCTCTCTCTCTCGCATTACTAATATCGCGGTATTTTACTTATTTATAATACAGATATACAATATTCATCGTAATTTAACTTCCGATTAAATTTTATAATGAAAATAAAATTCCAAACGAAATATAAAAGTAAAGAACTTCAGCCAACTTTAAAATAACGACGCTGTAAAATATCGACCCAACGATGAAAAATGTAGTCAGTTGAATACCTCAAGTACTTGGTCGTTAATTCCTTGGATATAAGCTAGATTTTCTAAAAATCAATTTATTTAATAATCACTGGACGGTAAATTGATACAACACAGCCTCGAGATCATAATAATAATAATGACTTTTTGACTTATTTCTAATCTATCTAATATAAATTAACCATATTATATTAACAATTTTCAAACTATACCTATAGCTCTATCTCTCAACTTTTCTATTTTTCCCTCCAATTTCACTTTCCAACACACATAGAAAGAAACTTCTATATGTGCTAAATATATATATATATATATATATATATATATATATATATATCTTTGTATTAGCATCCGCCGTCCCTGTTTCATTCAAGATGGCAATGTAATCAATTTATTAAACAGTTAAATAATGCTAATATAAATCATTCTCTATCGTTAAATCAATATTACTATAGAAAATTATATCCTCTGATAATATTTCTGCAGAAGCAGTAAACAACTCGATCTTGAGTTCTCTCCGAAGCATTGACAGTGGTGTGGCTGTATTAAATTAATCCTGGCATACCATTTTTCTAAAAAAATTTCTCAATATGTTTTTCAGGAGCGTTGATTACGAATATAATAATAACTTTAGACCCAAATTAAATATTTTTTCCTAAATCTATGAAAATATCCCTGAAAATCATAATTTCCTGAAAGTATCTTAGAAAACAAAAAAAGTTGCAAAAATATTTAAAGCCAAAATCATATAGCTCATGAAAATACATACTTTTTTATTGTGTATAAATTTTCAGTACAAACTATATATTTTGGAAAAAAAAATCTATAGTTTCGTCTCGGGATTCCCTGAACAATTCTACGATTATATGCAACACGGATACTTTAGAATACATTCTTCTTAAGAAATGCTGACTGTAAAAAGTCAAAGCATTGTATAAAAAATGTATATGCAAGATCTGCAACTATTGTTTGAAATATTTTTTGTAATTTTCAATATACTAATACAAAATTTGATAATGTTAAATAAATACATTTCTTTAAATTGAAAAAACGATATATCTGTTTAATATAAACAACTGTTTGTCATTATAAAAAATATATATTTAAATGTATTAAGTGATTTAGTTGAAAGGATATATTTTAATTAAAAAGAACATTGGAGCAGTCAGTACTTTTATTATTTTTATTTTACTTATTGTTGTATTTTTATTTTTATTTTGTATTTTATATTTTTATTTTTAATTTTCTGATATAATTTATTGTAGTAATAAGTTTTGCAATTTCAGATTCTACGGGGGTGAACATAAACAAGGACAGTCTGACTGTCATTATTTTATCTAATATATGATACTATAAAGACTGTAAGACCGATAAAAATATTTATTAATTTTAAAAAAACATTATTAATAGTCTATAAAGAATTTATTTAAATTGTCTAAATCAAATTCATTTTCTTAAATGCATTAAACTTCATTTCATAAGCATATCATCAAGTGGCGCGTCAGCGCCACTCGGGCAAGCTTCAGAACCGCCAATATTCCACGGCCGTTACGCTATTTACCTCTATATTGGGATTTCGAATTTTTAATCAATGAAAGTTTGGCTAAAAAGTAGTTTTTAATATAAAACTCCGTGTATGACTATAGCAGATGCTTAGAAACAATGTATATATATATATATATATATATATATATATATATATATATATATATGTATCTATATAAAGAGAGATAGTAAAAATCAGTTCACTGATTTAGTCACATGTTCTACTGATTATCATAAAGGGAAATAATAATATATATTTTAAATATATAAATTACTCTTTTTGAATAAACGGTTTACTAATGGTATAAAACATTTGTTTCATTTAAAATGTATGTATTTAAATATTGTTACGAGGCCGCAGGCCTTGCAATATGCGCAATATCCACCCAGAAGAATACCGCGCGCGCGTGCACCTTGGTGGATTAGCCTAGCTGAGGTCTATTAGCTGAGTTGGAGACGCGCGGCGAGCTTCTGCTCAGCCGCGCCCTCAGAGGAGGCGACATTCGTACACGTCCTGCACGCTCGCCCGGACAGCAGAGTCTAGCAACTAGGAAGGCGCGACGCGAGGGGAGATAACTCCCCTACACACACATACACACACTCTCTCCCTCTCGTACTCACGCACACACGATGTGCAAGAAAATTAGCGCCGCTCGCTGATACTTACGTCGGCCAACGGGGAGGCGTCCCTTTTTGACCGTTGGTCGACGGGCGACCTGGATTATCGAGACGTCGCGCACCCACTGATGATCGAAGAAACAGCGCATGGCGTGCACTGCGCGGCTACATATGGTCGACTGCTACTCGCGCGCTACAGTTACAATATGTTCTAAAAATCCTGTATTTTTAACTAATGTGTAGCTTCCAGATAGGCACGTTGAGTAACTTATACGGGGAAATATTTAATAACTTTTGATCGAATAGACACACGAGCTTTTTTAACAATTAATTTTATAGATGAAAGAATACAGAACACTATAACATTTATCACATTCGGTTTCAGTTTGGTGCAGGCATGTTAAAATGATTTATTAGGAGTGTGAATAAGTCTTTCCCTTTTTTTGTAAGAGATGGCGCCACCAATACTGTGCGAGTATTCAATGGTTACATATGTTATAATCAAAGCTTATTCATATGTCAACAATTCCATACTAACACATTAGTTAAAATTTTTTCGCATCATAAATTTTTGATATCGTGAAAATGTCGAAATTTGAGCCGAGTCGACGTCATTTGCGGGAAGTTTCACTTTATTGGTTCAATTTGAAGAAATCTGCTGCCGAGACGCATCGATTGCTTCAGGAGGCTTATGGAGAAGGTTGTGTCGATGATTCAAGTGTTCGCGAATGGTTTCGACGCTTCAAAAGCGGTGATTTCGACGTGGAAGACAAGGAGCGTTCCGGGCGGCCGCAAATCTTTGAAGATCGAGAATTGGCGACTTTGCTTGATGAAGATTCTTGTCAAACGCAAGAAGAACTTGCTGAAGCATTGGGAGTTGACCGAACAACCATTTCCAAGCGTTTGAAAGCCATGGGAATGATCCAAAAGCAAGGAAATTGGGTGCCGTACGAACTGAAGCTGAGAGACGTCGAACGGCGTTTTTTCACTTGTGAACAAGTCCTACCCCACCCGCCGTATAGTCCAGACGTTGCTCCGTCTGATTACCATCTCTTCAGATCGATGACGCATGGCCTGGCTGACCAGCACTTCCATTCCTACGACGAAGCCAAAAAGTGGGTGGATGACTGGATAGAGGCCAAACCGGTCGAATTTTTTCGCAACGGCATTCGTATGTTGCCAGAAAGATGGGAAAAAGTTGTAGCTAGCGATGGCCAATACTTTCAATAATTCATTTGTAACCATTTTTTCACAATAAACGCTCAAAATTTGAAAAAAAACGGGAAAGACTTATTCACATACCTGATAACAATTTCATTATTTATACTTTGAAATTTTTAACTGTAAACATTTTTTTAATTCGCTTTCAAAGATTACATAACAAAGTATATGAATGAATAAAATTCGAAATAAATTGTAAATATGAATCTTTTACGGTAAATGTACCAATTTTTTCAAAATTCATGTTTGGATGTGTTCGAAAAAAATGTTTTTCATCAAAATCCTAAACTAGGCCTTCATTAATTTTATATCTGCAAGCTGTAAAAAATCCGATTTAAAGTATTAACTTATTTTCACGAAAATTATGCAATTACTGTGAAAGAATTGTTCATATAGACTTTTTAAAGACGATATTTTAACCGGGGTGGATTATACAAAATTATCCTGAAAGAGCAAATGTTCCTGATATATTGGGTGTTTAAATAAGTTTCCGCCTATTTATATAAAGAAATAAGAATTCATTGTAATGAAAGGTACAAATGATGTCATTCAAAATATTGCCCATCAAAATATTCGCATGAAAGATGGGAAGAAGTAGTAGAAAATGACGGAAAATATTTTTATTGAGTTAACGTGTATCCATTTTCCATCATAAATGTTCTTTTTCTACTATAACTATTTATATAAATAATTTAAATAGTTTAAATAAATTCTGAATGTTAACAAGGCTTCATTATAGTCAAATGAAAGGTATTAAACCAACGATTGAGAATAATGTACACACTGATACAGCATCAACAACTACAGGCCATTAAAGTAGTTATAAACAATAGTGACAATCAATAAACATCATAGAATAGAATCAGTAATCGCCTGGCAATAATCTAGGAATAATTAAAACTATAATTATAATTTAAGGAAGGAAACAACGTCAAATAAGTAGAATGACCAAATAAAAATTTTTTTTTTCATTTTTAAACAACTAAATAAATAAAATAATTTAAATAACCACAACAAATAAATAAAATAGTGTAAATAAATAATTTAAAAAGATAAACGAACCAAAGTACGCAGATGGATTGAGATGGCTATATGAATAAAAATCAACTTATAATTATATATTAATAAACAAGATTATTACAAATAAATAAATAAATAAATTACATTTTGCATTACTAATTTACTTAAAATTAAAAGAAAAAAAGAAACAGGTATATTTACGCACACGCATCAACCACCGCAAATAATTGTCAATTATAGTCTTTATCTTAAACATCCATCGTGGAATTTTGGATGCTCCTGAGATTTCTTTTTGAAAACATCGAAAGAACTTTAGAAAGAAAAATATTTCAGAGAAATTTCATGGAACAGAGAGAATTAGACGACGCAAGTGACCTCACCTGGAACTCACCTCGTTTTCTCCCTCTCGTTCGGCTATGGCTCACACAGTGAACACGGGCAACGCCATCAAGTATGCGCCAACGAAGGCGAAGTGGACCTGATCATCAATATCGATAACAAAGGTACTTTTTTTCATGCAAACCCTCGTTACAGGGACATATAAATAAAACCTGTATTATATCCTGATCACACGGAAATAGCCGCTTTAAGGAAAAACACGGTTCAACCAGTCCACTGCTGCACACCGAACAGTTCAAAATTTTTCTTGCTATCTTAGCGCGCTTACTACAAAAAAAATACCGAATATAATTCGGTAATGTAATGTACTTTCCCTGGCTTATTTGCATTTTGCACTCCGAAATTGGGAACATACCATAGACGCAATCTCTCGACTTGGGCTTAACTTTCACGGCATAACCATTTGAAACTAACCTATCGAATTCTTATTGATAAAGTTCTGCAAAATAAGGTACTTTTGCAAATCTTTTTTCGAACAATCTGAGCCGATTTTACAACCCTTTCAGCCACGTTGCGCTTATTACCAAAATTCAATTTCAAAAAAATGCATAACAGGTTCTGCCGAACTGGTGGTAGCTAGTGAAGTTTCTACCACTTCCCGAGCTTAGCCACGCAACGCTTTATAAAATCTCGAAATATTCTTGCGCTCGTTCAATTGACAGATACGCGTAAACGAATTGTACGCATCTTCAAAATGCATCCACTCTAGTGGGTTGGTGCTAATAATCGGTAAAATTCTCTCGATCTTGATACGACTCTCGAGTATGCGAGTCCGGATTACTTACAGCTGTGTCTCTAACTACTCGCAATGTCTCTTGCAGAGATTCAGCAAAAAAGTCGTCGGATTTGTTTCCGGACGCGAATATACACATAAATTGTTAACGCAATCCATATCGCTTGTTTTGCTGATTTGCTTGTTTTGCTTTGTTGTGCTGATCGGTGGGCTTCGTTGGACGTCAGCATCGCCTAGATGGTTCGTCGTGGATACAGCGTTCATAATTTCGGGAGAAGCTGTTCAAGTTGATTGTGGAGATAGCACCTGCCATGCCAGTGGTGTATCCTGTTGAATGATGTGACCTCGTTGAACATCGCCTTGGTCTATTGACAACGCGATCTCCTCGATACCACTCTTTACTGGCGGAATTGTATCATTTCGTAGGCGACTTAAGGGTGCGACTTGATCACGTAGATGTGTCTGTTGGCTCCCATGTTGCGGAATTCCTCCAATGATGTACGTTTACTGCCTCGTTGTCTTCGCACCATAATGACCGATAATATTATACAATTCTTTTTAAGCAACACGTAACTTTATGAACAATTTTATACTCTTTCATGAACCCACTTCCGCTTGATACGTTCAAATTTGTTCCTCACCCGGCGTACCAAAATATTCGGGATAAGGCGTGCAAGCGGGAAAGGGGAAAAATAGTTTCACCTAAATAAATCAGATAATGGCTAAGCTATATAGTATGAACTTTATTATATTAAGAAATTTAAACACACAGATCTGACAAGTAATTCTATTAGAATAAAAGTTGTCTCGGCAAGAATCTAAAAATTTCTCTCGCGCGGTCTATCTGCTCGGACATTCAAGCCAAAGGTGCCCCCGTCTTGCCCGTCCGTCCCTTTTCACCTGCACGTTGTAGGAGAGGAAAGAGCGGGAGCGGTCGTCTACAATTCATCGTACACTCTTAACTGTTACCTGTTCCCTCACGTACCTTACACCTTGCCGTACCTAGCTGATGAGGTGGCACTCCCCTCAGCCATAGGATGACGTCATTACTTAGGCGGGTCGAAACGCCACGAGCGAAGGCTGCGCGCACGGTCCGATGGAGCACGTGCGTGGCGATGGCACAGAGTAGGAGGGGCAGGGGTGCATAAATGTCCTGTATTTAAGTCTGCTTGCTATATAATACATTAATACCGATTTCCACATACATACATGAAGTAAAACGATTATAATAGGTCGCAACGCTTCGACACACTTACGCTGGATGGTGAAAATGAATGCAATAACAATAATAGTAATAATAATAACAACAATAATAAAAAGAGTAATAATATTTCTGTCAAATATTCGCCAAAGAATTACAATTGGTACATTTCAAATCAAAAACATTTCTTATGGTTAAAACAAATGTATTTTTTTCATGTAAACATTCGTTACAGGGCTATATAAACAAAACCTTCGAGTTTGGGAGGGGGAGTTTGTAACCATCGTTTCGCAATAGTATAAGGAAAAGTACAAATTGATCGAGATATCGATCACCGCAATGACGCGATCGAGGCGATGCAACGCGACGTGAATACGCGAAGTGAATACCGAGAACTCGAGAGAGAAGCTCTTGATCAGCCGAGTAGAGCGGAAGCACTTTCCCTTTACTCAGCTACCTACCGTATTACCGCACTAACGCAACACACCGCGTGAAGCTAGTATGTTGAAGGAGCGAATATGTCCACACACGGAAGGAGAGGACGTATTGTACGCGCTACGCTTACCGAACGTTGAATGTTGAGGACTGACGCTGTGACGAGAGGAGAGAGTGGAGACTATCGGACGTACGCCGTGAGCTAGTAATTTGGACAAGTACCGTTTCGTATTCATCTAATAGTTTAAGTAGCGCCGTTCTGTGCCACACTTGTGCCTGTCGCGATTTCTTTCCTTTGTAATAAGGACCCGCGAGTCGTGTAGAATGTCGCCCCCCACGTATGCGTATTCAATGATGCAATGAGCGCGTCAATGTGTTGAACTCGCTCGGGATTTAAGAGGCTTGTACCACGATAATGCTGCGATGACGGAAATGATGAAGGAAAAAGAAGAGGGCCCTCGGAACCAAATCGTCTACTGTCGAGGCGAAACAAGACCCCTTCGAAGCAAAAGCCTATTGGAAATACTAGTCCGGAACTTAATAAGAAGTTTCTGAAAGGCAGCTTATTGGACAGAAGAAGTCTCCAAGCGATCCATTCAAATGTTACAAGTATGGTGAATTAGACTACCAAACTTATAACTGGCCAAAGTTCGCGTAATGGGAGGTGACAGAGGCGACCAATAGGAGTCAGGTCGCCTCGTACTTCCAACGTGAGCCCAGGCCAGATCGATTGAGGACCTAGTTCCTGGACTCCTTAGTCGTTCTCAACTGATCCGAATGAAAATACGCTTCATCCAGATGAGCAAAGGTGAACGACTGAGGAACATGAAGGTAGCGAATTGAACCCTGTTCAAATTGCAACACGGCCGGAAGAAGCACGCTGGTGGATTCCAGTACAAGTTAATGAATATCGAATACATGCATTATACGATACCCCACATCGCTCTATTGGATACTCTCAAGGATCGCCAAAATCAAGCTACCGCGGAAACTCAGGAGAAGAAACAGAGGTCCTGTCTGGCGAAAATACGTAAATTGACAGGACGTCGCTAACACACGGTAACAAAAGCAACGATATCATCAGCTTGTATATTATAATGCCAGACAACGTCCCTCTTCATATCAAGTTGTTGACTCGGTATGGAAGAAAAATCATGTCTTATCCTCGTCAGCTCATGGGGTAACGGAGAAATTAGCCCCAAAGTACGTAGGTCCCTTTGTAATAGTATAGAAAAAGGGGACTAATACCTATGAACTGGAAGATTTTGACAAACGGATTGGGCATTGAGTTCATGCTGAACATCTCAAGTCGTACGTTCAACCAAAGGAAGACGATCTCTTGAAAACTCCTCCAGGTTCAGGTGATCGAACCCAAACAAACGAGGTCATGTCACAACCACTAGAGACAGAAGATGAGGCTATCCCTCAACCGCCGCTGGATCGCGAACAGGCGAAGAGCGACCCACCTGGCGTGCAAAAAACTTCACCATCGGGTGAAGTCTCTGATGTCAGGTCTTCTGTGCAGGACAATCTCCAGCATACTCGTTAGGTGATAGAATCCGTTCTAGATAGGAAGCGAGATCGTTCGCATTAACATCAAACAACGGTTCGGCAGCCTTCGCATCAAGTTTTGACGTCCTGTCGTAGGAAGGATCTTCCAGAGCGATGGCCACGTGGGTGGCCGCTGAAGAAGAAATAGTTCTCCCCTTCCCATTAATATAGTTCGTCCATTTCTTGTTTGTTACAGATAGACAAACTAGTTCATGGTCCAATTGAAGGAACTATTAGGTGAAATTTGGGGTCAAGGATTAGTTCTCTCCGTTACTCGACGGAACCAGAGGGCTTCTCGACCAATCCCTCCTAACTAGTTACTTCCGGACCCCTCTTTCGAAGTAATAGAATAATTAATAGCTAATTAAGAGGAATTCCGCGCCCTCAACAAGCCCTTGGATTTGAGGCTGCTTCTCTCGAAGCTGGAGCTTCGAATCAAGAAGAAGCACGTTCGAATTATAAGAGCAAGAAAGCTGGCTGCCCCGGAACATCCTTCACTCCTCCCACAGCAGGCGCGCCGGGTCAAGGGTATTAAAGCATAGTTGTCCTAAGTGAGAACCTGTTGTTCGTCCGTTTCACTCGAAGATGGAGTTTCGGGTTCCGAGATAGACGAAGAAGGGAGTTGCACCCCAAAGTTAACTAGACTGCAGCGTTTTACAAGGCTATGTAATACTACTCACCAGGAGATCTGAGTTCAGACATCTCGATCTCTAGGAGGAATTGTCGGTACGACAGAATTGATGCCGACAATTCGGACCCGCTATCTTACAAGAACTCCACCAGCTAAAAGAGTAAGTCAGGATTCGGAATACTTTCATGGGCCTATGCCGAAGGCGCTAAGATCAAGCTTGCATCGAAAAACTAACGGCTGCACTCGCTCGCCAGAAAGCCGCTAAGGCTGAAGCGAAGTTAGTGCAAGACGAGCTCAAACGGTCCCAAGAAGAGGCCCGTCGGTTAGCAGAGGGTATTGCCTCTTCCCTCCGAATAATGACCGCCGATTTGACAGTGAGAGGCCAGAACTATACGCCTCGAAAGGCAGGACAAAATGCCCGAGGGTCCAACATAATTCGAATACTCGGCCAGGGACTCCAACAGCACATCATCAAGAGAGTGTACCGCAGCTCTCACTTGAAAACTTCCGGTCCTATTATCTCCAGGACCCAACTGGACAATGGAGCCGGCACCATAGGTACATTTTCTATGGATAGCCAGATGTTACGAAGGAAGCAAAACGCCCAAATCGTAGCGTCCATAGCTTGCTCAGGAACACGCCTTGGTTCAAACATGTCAAAGTAATTTTTAAATTATATTTTTACATTACTGTATTCTCACTTTATACATAAGCGAGTGTATAGGCACACTTTAATATGAAACTTTTTTATTGTATCATAATAAGTAATAATTTTGAAAGTTAATCGGATTGATACTTATGCATATTTACAGAATTTTAAATTTATCAAGATTATATATTTTATAAGATTACAAGAATCGGAAAATGATCCAGATTAGCGGTCGAACGCGCAAAAATCAAAACAATGTGAGCACGAATATTAAATATACCTGCCTCGCAAACGTAGGCCAGGGGAGAGCAGAGGGGGACTCACGCGCATCGCGCGCGCGAGAGAGAGAGAGAGAGAGAGAGAGAGAGAGAGAGAGAGAGAGCCGCAGCCGCGCGGTAGACAGCGTGGAAAAGATATACCGCGCCTCCACGCTCCCCGCGCCGGCGAACTCGGGAGGCAGTAAAGGTAGTATTCACTGCATTTCGGGCACCCCATGTTCCTTAAATAATATGGAAGTCTCATTTTTGATACTTCTATATTATTTAGTATACAGCACGCATATAAAATATTATGTAAAAATAAGTATTATCATGAATACATGCAAAATTAAACGAGTACGAACGTGCCAAAGGACAAAAGTAGATGATTATTATCATTATTTACATAACGATTATTATTAAAACGATTATTATTAAAAGTATTAATCATTATTTACATAACGATTATTATTCTCATAATATGTTATAATAATTATCATTGCTATAAATATTATAACTAAAAATTATTGAGAAACCGAGATAATTTAATTATTTACAAACATTTTGTTTACAAACCATTTGATAGAGTTAGGTCGCTGATTAGCACCAGTATTGGGAAGCATAAATAGAACGATAGCAAAATAGAAGGATCCAGGGAAGGTCCGCCTTCTTCCGTTTGAGAATAGCCTCGACGAAATAGGCAACCCTTCCCCATGTTTCCTGGCTGGAGAGCATCAGGGGGACGATGCCTTCCGGGGTAACCCATCCAGCATCCTCCCCCAATAGCTCCCTCTGCTGCTCCCACTGTCCGCACACAAAAAATGTATGATGGGCATCGTATTTTGCGGATATACAACCTGGATCCGCGACTTTGCCCATCTTGTGCAAGAATGCGCGGAAGTACCCATGGCCGGTCAGCATATGGGTGAGATAGTAATTTACCTCCCTATGCTGCCGACCAATCCACGGGGCCACCTGACTTATAAATCTGGCGGTCCACCTTCCGCGCATAGCTTGCTCCCATCTATTCTGCCAGCAAGCCTGCGAACGCTCTCTGGCTTGCTGCTTCCCTTCGGCTTGGCGAAGTGTCTTGTTAATCTGGTGGACGAACTTCCGTTCCTGGGCCAGGAGGTCTACCGGGATCACCCCGGCAACTACTAGGGAGGCGGCCTCCGAGACCGTGCGATACGAACAATCTACACGAAGAGCGCATCTCCTCTGTACAGCCGTCATGCTCCTACGATACTTTTCGTATTGCAGCGCATCGGCACAGACTTCAGCACCGTAAAGCATGACGGACTTAGCAGCTCGCAGTAGCAGCCACCTGATGCAGGGGCATGACCCTGGAAAGGGAGGCCGCCACTACCGCCGCCTTGTCCGCCGACCTCCGAATATGTTCTCAGAAGGTGAGCTTCGTATCTAGCATCACCCTCAGGTACTTGACAGATGTTTTGGTCAGGACCGATATCTCCCTAATAATTAGCGGCTGCACTCTGGGGACGCACTTCTTCGTAAGGAGCATAATCACAGTTTTCGCCTCCGCTAGTTCCAGACCGTAATCACCCATCCAATGGCGAATTCTGCGCATGGTCTGATCAAGGCACGTCTGTACCAGCGTAATATAACAATATGTAACAGCTGCCACATTATCCGCATACTCGATCAGCGAGCAGTCTTCCGGCATGTCCACTCGAAGGATCCCGTCATAGGAAATATTCCATAGATCGGGACTTAGGATGGAGCCATGGGCTGCGCCATACGTTAGCTCTTTTCGCTTAGAGCCCTCTGCCGTTTCGTATAGAATGGATCTGTCCTTCAAATAATCTCCGATGATCTGGAGTAGGTACTTAAGTACATTGAAGTCCTACTCCAGTGCCCCCAGCACGTCTGTCCACCTAATAGAGTTGAAGGCGTTTTTGACATCGAATGTCACCAGAAGACACACAGGTCGGGAGAAGTGATTCCCCTGCTCCGTAGTCCTGGCCGGCTCCACTACCTCCTGAGTAGCATCTATGGTTGACCGCCCTCTCCGAATGCCATACTGCCTCTCGGAAAGGTCACCAGATGTAAAAAGCGCCGCCTGTAGGCGGGGTTTCACCAGCTTTTCTAGGAGTTTCCCGGCGGTGTCTAGCATGAATAAGAGTCTGTACGCCGACGGAGCACTAGATGATCCTTTGCCCTTGCTTATTAGTACAAATCTCGCCTCCTTCCAGCAGGGATAAAATATCGTAGCTTCCGTTACCGCTTTCGCGCGCTCGCAAAGCGTTGCACTCCTTGGTAATTCAACTAGGAAGTGCTGTCCACGTTCTAGTGCCTGGGAAAACTTCTCGTGATCGACGCGGAAGGTGATGTATTGGTGATCGCTGGCTGAATAGTCTTCGATCACCCGTCAGTCCCACACTCTTGCGGCCAGAATCTCCTGGAGGGGTCAACCTTATGGCGGATCCCTCCAAGGATCTCTGCATAGTTCTTCCCCTCCGCGGGCTTGAGGAGCAGCGCCTCAGGCCTTGCCCTTCTCCCAATTTTACCTTTCAGTTTGGCGGGGCTCTCTCCAGATTTGGTCGCTCCTTTGCATTTAACTTCTTTTTTTCCTGTTTCTTTTTCTTTGGCTGCTCTTTTTCTTGCCTGGTGGGAACATTCTTCCATCCTTGCTCAGGCTGTGGCTCGTCCCCACGATTTGATTTGGCAGCCGTGTCTTCTTCTTTTCTTGAACCTTCGTCTCTTTTTTTCTCTTCTTCTTTCCCCCCCCCCCTCAGGTAATTCCATTGGAGAGGTAGAAGGATGTTTCTTCTGGCATTCTATTGTCTCGGCAACTTCGGGGGTATGTAGGCGCCGTGCTCTGGGGCACCTTCTGCTTACGAGCTCCTCGAATTGGCTTTGTAAAGCCCGATTTTATTATTCACGTTTTTTTGCCTTTTCATCGACTCCATCATCATTCTAAACAAACTTTATATGGAGTCGATGAGGGCTTTATCGTGATCATTCACATTGCTGACATGACTTGCTGCACCAGCAGCGTTGTCAGCTTTGGCGTTACTGACCGTACGGGGGACATCCACGCTGTTCACCCCCGTACTCTTCTGGTCCGTCTCCTGCTTCTTCACTTTTTTTACATTTTCTTCTTTGTTGTTAACAATGTCCATACTTCTTTCTTTAGTTTTCGTCCCCCCACGAGGCCGGCCTCCATGGACCCTTCAACGATGAGCTCGCCAAAATGACTCCCCAACACTTGCCTGTAGGAGTCATTCTGGTTTGGACCTTCGTGTAAAGCTGCTTTACAGAGCCGGAGGATATAGCACGTCACGGCACGCTAGCCCTCCTCCGCTCTCTCGAGCTTCACGCCCCAACAATAAGGTGCTCCATTCTCAGGAGAGTTTCCGGCAGACATTACGAGTCAGGACGCACTCACCAATGCCGAATGACTGGTGCTGACTAGGCACCCAGCCGCCCGTCCTGCCATCAGCAGGAGCCAAAGATGGTTCGGATTGTCCAAGAACGCAACCTGAAGACTCGCTTCCCCACCCAGGATCTCCCTTTGGCAGCTCCCAGGCATGCACCGCTCGGCAAGCGTGATGGACCATCTTTAGCTCCGTTTGGAGCCCCTTCTACCTCCCTGACAAAGCCAAGGGGGAACGATCAGGCGAGAAGATTTGATCTGCATCAATTAATAAGCCTCGTGAGCCCCCTTACAGATCAGAAAAGAGCCTGCCTCCTTCTATTCCGCTCTTGTTTAGAGAGCAGAGGCGTGGGTGGCAAAAATTGTGAAGTGCGTGAGTTGGGTTATCCTTGTATAAGTGTAGTGAGCAGTGGAGGGTGTCCCCAGCCAGAGCCGTGTGCATGTCGCTCCCACCCAGTACCAGAATGCCGCTCCGTGCTTCACACTTACAACCCGATTACCCATATGAGAGAGCTCCTCGGGAGGCGCGGCACCCACATCTTTATATTCCTTAACATGTCCGTTTATAGGACCCCCCGCGAGACGATGGCGCACAGCAGGCCCCTAGTCGGCCGCGTACGAGCTGGCAGTTCTAGTCGCGCCCGTGCCTTTCCAGGCCTGTAGAGTGCATGCACTCCATGGTTGCTCGGCGTCGCTCCGTGTCTCGCTCCCGCTCCTCGAACTACTCTACAGAATTTCCGAGCTGCGTGGCGCCCGAATCTTTATAAGCGAAGTATGTGTAACGCGTTTATACAGCCCCCTCGCCAGATATGACGCCTACAGCCTTACTCAATGACGGCTGTACTAGCATTGCCAGTACCCCCCATTTTTCAGCCTGTCAAGCTCGTCCACTTCGTGCTAGCTGCAACCGAGCCGAAACCGTCACACGCGAGCGTGGCGATGGTTACCCCGTCCTTTGCCAGGTGTTATGTTGTCTGATGTGTCAGTGTTGTGAAGTGTATACCTGTAAGAGTGTGCTGTCCAGTTGTTGTAAGTGTACTCCCTCCTCCTTTATCCGGGCTTGGGACCGGCACCGTCAAAACATAGGGTCATTATAAATCCGCGGTGGCGGAGTTAATTTGTTATAATTATAATATAATATATTATTTTAATAATATATTATAATTATTATAATAATTAATTATCATTTGTTATAATAATTACCGTATTATTATTATTAGTATAAATTGTTATTATAAGAATCATTATTAGTATCATTATAATAACTAAATATTATTCACAATACGAGCGAACTAAATCTCGAATTAATATTAAATTAATAAATATTTTTATCGGTATTACAGTCTTTATAATATAATATATTAGCTAAAATAATGACAGTCATACGGTTCTTGTTTATGTTCATTCCCGTAGAATATGAAAAAAACTTATTACTACATTAGATTTAGATATTTGTACTAAAGATCTAAAAGCTAATATGCGTGAAACAAAAAGATGAAACAAAAACGTGGATCTACAAGTGAGCGACGTAGAAAAGAGGAACGATATCAGTCAATATTAAAATCACCTAACAGAATCAAATAATCGTTGAGAGTATTAAATTAAAAGTAGCCTTTTCAATATCTTTTCAGAAACCTGCTTTCGGGAGACTATATAACTACTTTTAGGAGACGAACTTAGTTTTTGACCTTCACGTTCAGTTCGCGATATAAGTAGTACGAAAAGTCAGATGTGTCGCAGAAAATCAGAAAATTAAAAATAAGAATAAAATAAAATTAATAATAAAATGAAAATAGAATTAAAAATAAAATAATAAATAAAATAAAATAAAAATAATAAAAGCAATATTCTACTTCCTCCAACACATTAAATTTAGAATTACCTTAGTATCCAACGTTTCGAACTGCTACGTTTCATCCTCAAGAACTAAACTAAATTGAAAAACTTAGTATGCTACTTTATATACACCAACCCTCTCTAAATTTATTAGTATAACATTCATAGGAGCCCTTTCTTAACTCAAATCTGAAATATTAATTTTATATTAATAATGATGATAAGTATTGTCTAATTTACTTGACTCGTAACATTAAATTTACATTATTGGGATTCTTCAAAATATGAACATTTTCAAGAGCTTGTATTTTATATTTATTTTTAATATCTTGTTCCAAAATGTTCACATTTTCAAAATCGAAAGAATGTAATAAGTTTAAACTATGTTCTTCTAGCCTGCACGTACCATTCATGCTTCGTAAGTTACGTTGACGTTTATATATTCTTTGTTTTAGGTATCTTACCGTTTGTCCAATATAATATTTGTTACAATCTTTACAATTTATTTTGTATACCACTCCTGTTTGTAAACATTCATCATCCTTATCTTTACAATTATTAATTAACATTCTAATATTATTATTGTTTCTAAAGTAAACTTGAATATTATGCTTTTTCAATGCATTTATAAATCTTTCGGATAATCCTTATACATATGGTAATACCACGATTTTAGTATTATTATCCGTCTTTTCTATATTACGTTCTCTAGTGTTATTATAAATTTGATCCACTCTCTCTACAATAATTTTATCTATAAAGAGTATTGGATAATCATTGTTAATGAATATCTCCTTAACTAATTTTAAATTATCTTTTCTAAAATCTTTGTGTGATAATTTGATTGCTCTGTGGATGACTCCCCTTACAGTACCTATCTTGTTTCCGAATAGATGGTGTGAGTTAAATTTTAACAACATACCTGACTATGTAGATTTCCTGTACCAATTTAATTTTACTCTGTTATTACTAAATCTAATAACATAGATTTCCAAAAAACTTAATTTGTTGTCTAATTCAAATTCCTCTGTACATTTAATTCTATCATGGATGGAATTAAAAATATCCATCATTTCTTCTACACATCTTTAATAAAATTGTAAAGATGTCATCAACAAATTTTTTAGCGATAATTGGTTCAAAATTCAACTTATTTAATGCCATATTTTCTAATTTTTTCATTACCAAATTACCAATCACCGTTGATAAAGGTGATCCCATTGGAGAGCCACATTGTCGTTCCATTTTCGCATTTTAAAAATTTAAAAGTAATTTCATCAATGTAAGATTTAGTTTTCTAACTATTATTATTGATATTATAATTATTATTGATATTATAATTTATTATAATAAAAATTATTATTATTATTCTTTTAAATAAATATTCGAGAGAATTAAGTCACATATTATTGTTTAAAGAATGTGCCGAAATTATTATAGTAATACGAGCGTCCTGAAGGGTAAAATCACAAATTAGCATCATAATTATTATAATTATAATACGACTATTATTAGTGTATTATTGCAAAATTATTATTAGTGTTTTTCGGCGGCTTGATATGAAATTAGTCGAACGGCGGCATAAACACCTGATCGACTAATTTTTCGTGTATAAAAGGGGGAGTTCTCCACCTCAAAAGCAGTTCTCTGAGCGATACGGCCGAAACAAGCTCCCTAAAGCTATCTAGACTCCAGAGCTCTAGTAAATCCTGCGCATTCGAAAATCCTGAATAGTAGAGTCGCCTTTGCGTATCGCTCCGTGAAAGACCAGCAGGCTCTACTATCCCAATCGAATCCTAGTGAAGTTTGACCCTGCTTACGTGGGGTTTCATTTATGATCAGCGATTTCACTAAATTCTTCCGCATTTCCTGGTGAGACTTGGTCTTGGTTGTGCGGCACTCCGTTAAAGACCCGCAGCTTCACCAAAAACCTTTCCTGTAAGCTAGTAAGGCTTGATGTCGGTTGCGTGGCGCTCCCTTAAAGACCAGCGACTTTACTATTCTTCTAGGGACTTGATGCTGAATGCGTGGCGCTTCGTTAAAGCTTAGTGGTCTCACTCCTAGTCCCGAAGGAAGTTATGATCCTAGGTGTTTGACGTTTTTACGGGCTTTGACGTATTTTAGTGCTTGCGAAAAGAACTTAGTGGCGGGTTGAGCGACCAGGGGCCGAGGTGGGTTGAGACGGAACCACGAAGTAACAAGCACCGAGCAACCATCAGATACTTCGTTATCGACCAACAGGCTTCGTTCATTCTCCACACGTCCCCCAGCCCCAGTAAAAGTATATCTATACTGCGTGAGATTAGTATAATAAGTACGTATAAATATGAGTAGTAAATACCGTTTAAAATAAGAAGCGTGCGGAATATAGTTTAATAAAGTATAGTATAATATTTAACATAAGAAATCTGTCTTGTTTTGTCTTATCATTGTGTTATTGTAGTATTTTGTGTAGATTTTAATAATATATATATATATATATATATATATATATATATATATATGTATATATATTGTTATTCTTTACATAAATGTATCCGAGTATCGTGATTTTTTCCGATTTTACCGAAAACTCCCTTTCCTTTCAAACTGATCCTGGCGCTACCGCGTAAGCTATTCCGAGGGGAAAAGGGAATTGTTACAATGTTACAAAAATTTATATTTTATTAGCGCTTTTTTATAATAAACTTTCAACCCATTGGTACACGCAACAAATATGCAATTTACATTGTAAATGCATTATATGGGAATCGCGATTGATGGCAAGCTGAAGGGATATAAATTTCGAAGAAACTGTAAAATGCTCGAAACATCAAAAACCTCCAAATCCTTTTTTTTCTCAATTTGATCTCATCGCTCGGACTCTACACAACGCAGGTCAGGTCAGAGCCTGCAAAACCCGGATTATGTTATAGCACATCATAAATTTTTTGCCTGCTTTAAGTCAATACTTTTTGTACTGATGCCACTGCGGTACATCTGGCTTAGCCTGTGCGTTCATGCGCTCTCGTGTATCACATTGTTCACCTAGCCATCTGTCCTTTTCGACTGCCACATCCGATTGCCACAGTAATAATGCAATCTAACAACTAAAAATTTTTCGTACCATCGGCCTATTACTTGTGTTCTTCTAAAAGCGTCTATCTTCCTGAGTTCTATCTTCACTGAGTTTCAACGGACATTATTCGTGGTTCTACCAATTTTACATGGGCTCAACAATTTCTATTCATCTCTTCTATAAGGGCGCAACTGCATCGAAATCAAGATGTCAGCCATGAGCATTTCGATAATACAGAATATATATGGATAGATATAATACGAAGAAGATTACATATAAAGTTAATATATAATATAATATTTAGCGTAAAAAAAGAGCGAGGATTATTTTGCATAAAAGGAAGAAACAGTTTTGAATTATGTATGCATTAGTATTAACAACCTTGGTCATCGTGTAATAATATGTTATTCATATGTGATCTGGAATTTTTTTCATCAGTACATTATAAACTTTTATTAGCTTTGGCAGACGAAATTTATATTAAATATAAAAAGATTATACACATACCAGCAAACTAATTAGACGTGATTACTTTGAAGATCGTTTCATTGCTTTCTTTTGCAAGAAAAAAATTTCATCTATTTCGCTTTCAATTTAATTTTAGCTGAATCATCTAAATCTTGATAATTGAATACATTTGTTGAATTTGCGAATTTTTTCTATGTATATATTGTATTGAAAATTGTATTTATGTTGGTTTTTGCGAATTAAGTTAATAGACATTTAACAACAGTAATTAACAAAAGTAATGAAAGTGAGATAAATAACAAATTTAATAGCTATTCAAAGAAAAGTGGTAATACTTTTGGAGCTTTCTCTCAGAGATGACAGAATTAAGACTCCAAAAAGTTTACTACTGAAAAACTCAAAGTAAAACAAAAATTTATTAACACAAAATATAAATAAAAATAAAATAAAATACACTACAAATGAATCTGTTGTAGATTTGACGCATTTCTTTCTTCGCATGCCTCTTCTTGAAATAATAATTATCCATTATGAATGTTATGATTAGGGAATATTGATATTATAATAATAATTCATTGTGGAAGATCAATATTTGTTTCTATGTGAGAGAGAGAGAGAGAGAGAGAGAGAGAGAGAAAGAGAGAGATAGAGAGAAGCTCAGGACGTCACCCCTACTGAGAAGGTCCTCCTCTGGACTAGGACTTACCTCTCCCTCATCAGAACCCCAAAACTCAGATAACTGATTGGCCGGCAAAATAGGCTAGGTGTCATTACAAAAATCAGAAGTTTTTCAAGCAAGATATCATATCAGAAAGAAGCAATCTCTCTGTTTCTCTCTTTCTCTCCCTCTCTCTGGATCATGGTATTAAGAAACAAAAAAGCATAATAAAAGTAAATTTTTAAATCATTATTTATTCATCTCTTTTTCTTTTTCTAGACTCTAAAATTAAATGTAAATCCTACCGGAGAAGTGAGTGGTACTCCAAATGAGAGAACAAAACATGGCTCATTTTCTTACCCTGAATACTATTCAATTTTTATAAAGTACTCGGAACAATTGGTCTAGTCGACCAGGAATCTATCTCCTTTTCATTGACAAGCACTTGCAGGCCAAAGAGAACGCTTGGATCTTTCTTGTAGATAAGCTCACGATGCTTTCTATTGAATATATGAAGAAGAGTAAGGAATCGAACAGGAGAGCAAGGTGTCTCCGCCTATTCAGGACCTATTAGAGAAAGCAGATTTGAGTAAGTATCACGTGTCCTTTGATAACTTTTTCTATAATCCCGACCTAATAATACATTGGAAGAAGAATGTTTTATCATCAACAGGCACTGTCCGACAAATTCCTGTGAAAGAAATGTTCGAAATATCAAAAAAAAACCTGACAGAGGAACCATTATTTCAAAGCATAAATGAAATTCAGGGTTGAATTTCATTACGGTAATGGATTCCAAACACATATCAATTTCTTTTCCCTCATTCTTTTTTCATGTACAATCAACACATGGGTAGTGTCGATCTCCACGATGAACACTGTAACGTTCTTTTATACGACTTATTCATTAAATTTTTATAAATTATTTTATAAGTTATATAACTTATTCAATAAAAGTTTACAATAAATTCCATCCGGATGAAAAGAAAGGTTCCAAACATATTGTTTAAGAAGTTTGTGAATGTTATATTCAGAAGCTATCATCAGTACGTATTCCCAGGAAAAAAAGAAGCCAGAAAATTTTTCGGAACGCATCATGAAACAAGGAGGTATGAAAAAATGCGGGATAGGTACGTGTTCGACGAGAACTGAATGGTTCTGTACAAAATGTTGAAAAATAAAGATGATCATGGCAATGGGCCATAATTGGGTTAATAACTTGGAAACTTATGAAAACATTTAATACTTTGCGCATTTTTAATCGTTGTTTTCTACTAACAAATTGAACTCTGACAAAAAAACGATGTAATGTAGAATCGATATCCACATTCAGTTTTGTAAAATTACGAAATTTTGGGTTATTTATTTAAATAATTTGTTACTATCAATTGTAATAGACAAAAGATGGCACAGTTCGTTTCTCGATATCTCCGCCAGATTGTGCCTGGTTTTTAATGGGTTAACTATAAAAAAGGTCGATTCTATGGGGCTGTGTATATGGCTCATCGAGGGCCTGTTTTCATCAATAGGTTTTTTTTTTTAGTTGAAAACGTAAATTTTGCTCAAATCTTCCTGGATTTGATTTCCAGCATAGATATGGTTTTTCTAAATAATATGCAATTTTCAGAATCAAGAAATTCAATTCGTTTCTATCCTTTTTAGGTCAAACGAAAATCTGCATGTATGATACATCTATGCAGCGTATCAGCTGTCAGTTGTTACTGCTCAATGACACAGGCTTGGGGACTAAATTTTAAAGCAACATCTTCCTATACTTTCATCTCATTCCACGAGTGATACAGGGACATTTGCCACTAACTTTCTTAAGGTAGTGAGCTGAACTACAGGTAGAAGGAACATCAATAAACCGTTCAGGGCTTCATATACATATGAATAATACAAGTATATATAAGAAATAGATAGATATGACATGTAAATAATATATTGGCTTGATAGCAATAAAAAAGAATATTTATAATATTTATAATATGAATATAAGCACAATATTTTAAACATAAAATAGATTTGAACATGCAATATAAATAGGCAATTCAAGGTTATATTATTCATACATGCATTATAAATTACATTTGATAAATACTCAGTTATAAATTGAGTCTTACTCATATTTGTACATAGAAGTAGAATAGCTTTTTGCAAAAGATATTAAGAAATATCTTTTGCAGAACAGTACACAAAATAAACTATAGTTCCCAGTCCATCGCATGAATTAAAATTAATTAAATACAGGGTGAATATATACGAATGTGTTTTTAATAGACATTGAATAATTTTATATATTTTTATTAACCAAACTGCTTTATTTTATCAAATAAAATTAAATTTACTACAACATATGTTATAATCTACTATCTATACGAATTCATAAATTTGAATATTTGAAACTTCTATCGGTAAGTCTATTTAAATTACGAAACAAAGAAGATGACTTCAGTAATATTTATTGACCTAAAGATTTTTAAATATGCATGAATTTTTAACATATATTTCGTTATACTGTCATTTATATAATAACTTATTATCAATAAATTAATTCACAGTATTCTTCTTAAATACTTGTATTTCACTATCTTCTTTGATGTAACCTTTGCTTAATAGACAATAACATTAACATTTAACAATATCACGATTACCAGCGCCGTATTTAAATTTGGAAGGGCCCCTGGCACCATCGATGTGGGGGCTCTTCAGTGAGGGTTTTAAAATCACAAACGAAACAATTTTTGTAATATAATTTTTATGATATATATAAATGAATTTATTTATCTACACGTATAGTTTTTTAATAAATAACTAACTAAATATATATTTATTGAGTAGACAATTCAGTAAAATAATAAAAATAATTCCAAAAAGCATTTTCGTGCTTTATATTAGCAAATTTGCTTAAATAAAAATTAATAAATATTTTTTCATTGTTCTTACAGTCCAATCAAATCAATCTAAAAAATACGCAATAATATCAACACATATCCACATCAACATCAATACATCAATACATAAAAATAATAAAAAATAAAAAATAAAAATAAAAATTAAAAACATCCACCATTTCATCCCCAAAAACTTCTGGAACAAGATAAAATTTTAATTCTGTACATGACAGAATTAAATTTACGAGAGAGGTTGAGGTTAATAATCAGTTAAGTTTTCTGGATATTAATGTCATTAAATGTAGTAATAATATGGTGAAACTTAATTGGTACAGAAAGCCTACTTGGTCCGGTAGGTTTTTAGATTGTAATTCACATCACCAATTCGGAAACAAGATTGGAGCATTAAAGGGTGTCATTGACAGAGCAATAAAATTATCACATTAAGATTTTAGACATAATAATTTATAGATAGTAAGAGAAACTTTCATTAATAATGGTTATCCAATTAAATTTATTAATAGATTAATTGCTAAGAGATTGACATTTATAATACCGAAAATAGACATAATGCAGGAGATGATGTTAAGAGGAGCAAATTTGTTGTCTTACCATATGTTGGAGGATTATATGGAAGAATTAAAAGAAATTTTCGGAAATATAACATTCAAATTTTCTTTAAAAATAGCAATAATTTTAGTAGACCGTTTAATAATTACAAAGATAAGGATGATTTATGTTTAAAATCAGGAGTTGTTTACAAGATTAATTGCATGGACTGTAATAAATACTATATTGGACAAACAAGTAGATATTTAAAAAAGAGAATTTATGAACATAAATATAGGTTGTGTAGCTCACATATTACTTCCGGTTTAAATGAGCATTGATTAAATTAATAAATATTTTTTTATTCAATTTAAAAATATTCAATTTAAAAATTCAATTTAAAAATAAAATAAAAATAAAAAATAAAAATAAATTAAAAAAAATAAAATAAAAATTAAATTAAAATTATAATGACAGTAAAACTGTCCTTGTTTACATTCACTCCCGTAAACTAATCTGAAAATAAAATATTAGCTGAAAAAATTCTTTGTTAGTAAAGTGCAGTCTGACTGTCCCCAGCACCCGTACCGAGCTCGTTACAGCTCCTCATCAGGGACTTTAAATAACATAAAAAAAAAATATTATTAATGACAAAGAGACAGATAATTTAAAAATATAATAATTATTATAACACAATACAGAAATACGTTCATTGTATACATAAACAAATTAAAAAAAAAAAAAAAAAAAAAATGGAATATTATATTGTTATAATGATCTCCCGATCAAAGAAATCATTGCGGAGGTTGAAAGTAATCTTTTTGGTTTAAATGATGAAGTGAAAAAGGAATATAGGGCATGTTTCGTTAATATCAAAAAAGAGTCCCTGATGAGGAGCCGTAGCGAGCTCGAAACGTTGGACAAGTCTTCAATTAGGTAAGGGTGTTGGGGACAGTCAGACTGCATTTTACTAACAATGAATTTTTTCAGCTAATATTTTATTGTCAGATTAGTCTACGGGGGTCAATGTAAACAAGGATAGTCTGACTGTCATTATAATTTTTAATTTAATTTTTATTTTTATTTATTTTTTTTTATTATTTTTGTGTATTGATGTATTGATGTTGATATGGATATGCGTTGATATTATTGCGTATTTTTTAGCTTGATTTGATTGGACTGTAAGACCGATGAAAAAATATTTATTAATTTGTATATGGGCAGTTGTCATAAGTACAATTGAATTATTTTAAATGTGCTTAATATATCATCAATATTTATATGGGGCATAATGACTATATCCATACTTATACTAATCAAATGATTTAACCGATTTTTAGTCATGAATTGCATGCTTCTAAACATAACAGTGGTAGTATTTGCGGGTGATTATAAATTTGATTGTGTCAATAAAACAAACACTTTAATCAACAAACACTCCTATTTTAATAATCAATGAAAACATAGCTTGTTTCGACTAATTTCAATCTCAGATTTTAGTTCGAGTAATTGAGTTTAGCGTAGGTACAACAGCGTGATAGGGGCGAAAAACGGAGAGACACTGAACGCACTGTGACAGAGAGAATTATCCTAATAATGATCCAGAACCCAAATCTTTACTTGCAATTTTTCGAGCACATTACGGTAGAATACTTGATTCGCGGTTTCTGCCGGTGGTACAAACTTTTTGTGAATCAACTTTGATTTGGAAAAAGTAAATTAACATGATTTTTTCATTGGACTTGCTCATTCTCGCATTGATAGCCATTCCAGAATACGGGTATAAAAAATGTTTTGAAGATTAAAAAAAGCGTTGGCATAGATGCATTACATCTGGGGTGGATTATTTTGAGGGGAAGAAATACATTTAGAAAAATAAATTAGATTTAAAAATGGTACTTATGTCAACTATTCTGAATTAAATAAACAAAAACTTTTATCGGACTTACAGTCTCTACAATATAATATATTAGCTAAAATAATGATAGTCAGACTGTCCTTGTTTATATTCACCCCTGTAGAATATGAAATAAAACTCATTACTACAATAAAATATATTAAAAATTAAAAATAAAATAAAATTAATAATAAAATTAAAATAAAATTAAAAATAAAATAATAAATAAAATAAAAATAATAAAGGCAATATTCTATGTTAGTAAAGGACAACCTGACTGCCCTTACAACCTGAAATTTAGAATCACCTTGGTGTCCGACGTTTCGAACCGCTACAGTTCATCCTCTGGAACTAAACCAAATTGGAAAACCCAGCATCCTACTTTATATACCCCATCCCCACTCTAAATTTATTAGTATAAAATTTATAAGACCCCCTTTCTTAACTTAAATGCGAAATACAAATTTTATATGAATAAGGAAAAATAAGTGTTGTCAATAATATACTTATAAATTTATAATAGTACTCGAGAACGTAATATGGAAAACAGGGTTAATAATAATAAAATCGGGGTATTACCATATGTAAAAGGATTCTCCAACAGAATTAGAAATGCATTTAAAAAGTATAATATTGAAGTTTACTTTAGAAATAATAATAATAGTAGACAGCTATTTAATAATTGTATACATAAGGATGATAAATGTTTGAAAACTGAAGTGTTATACAAAATAAATTGTAAAGATTGTGACAAATATTTTATTGGACAAACGGGAAGTTACCTAAAACAAAAAATATATGAACATCAATATAACTTACGAAGCATGACTGGTACATCCGGGCTAAACGAACATAGTTTAAACTTGGTACATTCTTTCGATTTTGAAAATGTAAATCTTTTGGAACAAGGTATTAAAAATAAATAGAAAAGCGAAGCTCTTGAAAATATTCATATTTTGAAGAATCCCAATAATGTAAATTTAAGGTTAGATTCAAGTAAGTTGGAGAACACTTATTATTCCTTATTAATATAAAATTTGTATTCCGCATTTAAGTTAAGAAAGGCGAGGGGGTCCTATAAATGTTATACTAATAAAATTAGAGTGGGGATGGGGTATACAAAGTAGCATTCTGAGTTTTTCAATTTAGTTTAGTTCGTGAGGATGAACCGTAGCGGTTCAAAAAGTCGGACACCAAGGTGATTCTAAATTTAAGATAGTGGGGGTAGATAGCTTGTCCTTTACTAACATAGAATATTGCTTTTATCATTTTTATTTTATTTTAGTTATAATTTTATTTTTATTTTTATTTTATTATTAATTTTATTTTATTTTTATTTTATTTTTAGTTTTTAATATAATTTATTGTAGTAATAAGTTTTATTTCATATTCTACGGGGGTGAATATAAACAAGGACAGTCTGACTGTTATTATTTTAGCTAATATCTTTTATTATAAAGACTGTAAAACCGATAAAAATATTTATTAATTGAGAAGAATACATCCACATTTCAAAAGTAATAATTAAAGTCTTACTCATACTTGTATACAGTAGTATATATATTATACCTCCAACGTCGGTTGTCGCCTTGTCGTCTGTCCTGTAGGCCTGTGTGGGGACTCGTATAGGGGTTTCGGGCGACTGACCCGGCAGTGGCTATGGGAGACGGTAGACTCAACCTATAGGTGGACATGTTGGTGAAATTGAGCTGCTATGGGAAACCGCCTCTGAGCTCTAAAAGTAACCACCCCAACGGGACCCTTAAAGGGGACCTGCTTGGACTTCTGCCGCAACTAGAATTGGGCCTCGGGGCTCTTGAGAACGGTCATGCGGAACCCTCGGAGGCTATGGAGGACCCCCTATTTTGTCCGGAAGGAGGTAGAATGTTTATTAAATCCAATCCCCACCACAAGAGGGAATTTCTCGTACTGAGGGGTGAAGCCAGCCGAAAGACTGGCCTTGCCATTATCGAGAGGAGTTTGGCGACGGTGCACACATGCATCTCATTGATCCAAGAACCTTAGATAGTGAAAGGCGCGAGAAGGGGGCTAGATTTGAGCGTCACGTGCATTAGGGATCCAGAGACGCTAAGGTCTAGAGCCTGAATTCTGGTAAAGTGTGTAAGTTTTATGTTATTGCTCGGCCTCTGTCTTGGAGACCTAGCAGTAATCACTTCGGAGGTAGAGTGGATCGGGCAAGTAGTCGTTGCATCCGCTCACTTTCCATATAACGGCACTAACAACTCGACTGAGAAATCCCGAGACTGGTGAAATATTGTATGATTAGCAACATTCCACTATTCCTTGCGTGTGGCGCAAACTCACACCACAGGGTATGGGATAGCACTGAGACGAATGAGAGGGATGGTAAACTGCTAGAGTATCTGACAGGCACAGTGCCAGAGATACTCAATATGGGTGACACTCCGACTTTCGGAAATAGGTAGCCAACTTAATTAGCGGATGGGGGGTGGAGAATGTGAAAACAATTTCTAGCCACTCCCTGCTAACGTTCTCTTCGGGGATACCCAATGGGGAAGAGCCAATCTGGGTGCGAAATCCTAAACTCATAGCATCCATTGACATGGATACAAAAGGTCCGTCGAGGATAAACTGAAAAATATACCTGTTGACGTCAGGGACATGTGAACGCTAAACTGCGCCGCGAATTTCTTTAGAGCCGCCCTCAGATACGCTTTTGAGGAAAACTGTCGCCCAAAACAAGTGAAGTCCAAAATGTAGGTGCGTTGATAGAATAGGAAACTAAGTTATCTAAAAGAGAAAATCAAGAGTCTTCGTAAGACAGCTAGGCGTACAAATAGAAAATCTGCTTGTAGTGCATACAGATTGTGTAGAGATGAATATAGATATGCAGTAAGGACAGCCATAGAGAGAAATTTGAGGAATTACTGTGAAAGCGTCTGCGAGGGAAAAGATACAGACAGATTGAGCAGGATTCTCTCGAAGAATGATGTCATCCTTGGTACGTTGAAGCATCTCGATAGCAGTTATGCAACATCGGATGAAGATACGTTGATATATCTCATCCAATCACACTTTCCTCAATTCTGTCATACAGAAGCAAACGAGAGCACAACACATGGAGGAGTTTGGTCTAGTATGCTAGACTCCGCACTAACCGGGCGCTAGCAAACCAGATGATACCTGACATAGTCAAATGGGCTATCAGATCATTTGATCCATATAAAGCACCGGGATCGGATGGGGTCTATCCAGCCTTTTTGCAAAGATCCGAGGACATCATCGTTGCTCGACGAGTACTTTAGGGGATTATAGTAGGTTTTAGTTTTCTTATAGCAGGCTTATAAGTATCTTATAAGGCGGTTTTAAAACCCAGGCTAACATATATAATGAGAGAGTAAGGAGTGAGGTAGTGAGGAGCATCTCAGGCGCGATTAGGTCTACACCTACTGCTACGCTACGCATACTGCTCAAGATAGAAGCATTCACACTGACTTTGGCGGGTGCTGCTGTAAAAGCCGTCTAGAGAGTTAAAAGTTTACACGGAGAGGTTAGCAGGGACGGGCCATTACGGCTCCCCAAGGGACAGGATGGAAAAATGATTTTACGAAGCAATCAGGACGCCACAAACAGAACCTTCCTCTACCACAAGAAATATAGAGTCAGTATACCATCCAAAGAGGAATGAAAACCTGGCTTAACAGGTATCTCAAATATTAGAGAAATGTGGTTCACAGATGGCTCTAAGAGTTAAAAGGCTGCAGGTGCAGGGCTGTACCGCAGAAGTAATTGCACGGGAACAATTTTCCAACTAGGACGATACCCCACCGTTTTTTAAGCTGTGCTAAGGACAAGAATGCGAGGGGCGGAGATAGCCGCAGAAGCGGTCCCCACTACCTGTATTTGCATCTGTTCAGACAGTAAGAGCGCGCTAGAAGCGCTAAATAGCTATATTTCAAAATTCAAGCCGGTTAGAGACTGTATTCTGGTCTTATATATATATATATATATATATATATATATATATATATATATTGTAACGGTGCGAGTGTCCGCCTCGAGCACGAAGACGACGGGCACGGCCATTACAAATATGTGCCCGGCTGGGTTTAGCCCCGAATTGCTTCGGCGAGGGATAGGGGCGGTTCGCGAGGGGCGAAGTATCGCCTGCGGAATTGCGCGTGAGGTAGGAAGACGAAATAATCGTAAGAAAACAGAATAAATAAGAAATAAACGTGGCTTTAATGGCCCCTCTATGGGCAACACATATACGCGAAGGCGCGCGGCGCGCAGGTCGAGATTCACCACGGCGCGCGCTGAGTTAGGGCAGTGAGAGAGAGAGAGAGAGAGAGAGAGAGTAACGGGCTGCCACTTACAGTCGGATGGTGGTGTAGTTGTGTTGCCTGCTGGTGACAGGAGGCGGCGGCGGCAACCCCAGAACCGGTGACAGTACGTTCTCGTTCGCCGGTGAAGGCGGCGTCCCCGCTCGTTGGTGGCCCCAGGATGGGTCAATCACTCCGCATGACGGAAGCCGGGCCGCAGGCTCGTTAGATCGAGCTCGGCAGCGGTGTCCGCGTAACGGTCTCCGTGGGCGGCACACAAGTAAGCGGCACAAACAAGCACGCACAAGACGGTGCACCTCGCGAAGCCAAAACTAAGCGCCGGCGATCGCGTGGCATTGTCCGCGGGGTTATCGCTTCGCACGCCCGTATCGGGATTACAATGAGGCGCGTCGTTGGGGCGCCGTATGCTCACCAGTGGTGTTCCAATGCGGTTTCGCTCGCTTGCCTCGACATTACAATCAGACGCATCGCAGTCTGTGCGCAAGAAGAGGCCTTAACACGGGTCGTCATCCCTCACCCCCATGCCAGGGGCTGAGGGATGACGACCCATGTTAAGGAAGGCCGGATTACGCCAATGGAGTCTTGTACGAATGTTTTATACGCAAAGATCAGCGCAAAGACGATATGCGCTTCCCAAGTACTATAAGACTCCTAAATGAAGGCGATTGTCATGGCCTTCAGAGTCCTATTGACCCTCTCTACCGGATTGAACGTGATAAGAGGGTATTGTTGAATACTCCACCCCACAATACGCGATCTTTTAACTCGCGGGGAATCGTTTTCGCATTCGCCTTACGGATAAGGATACACTTCACCCAACGGGTAAAGAGATCCATGAAGACGAGCAAGTACTCGTATCATCGGGTAGATCGTGGAAATGGAACCATCACGTCTCCAGCTACTACTGCCCAAGGGTGTGTGACCATCAGGGCAGCTGGTGCAGCCTACTGTACCTTACATTGCTGGCACACGGTGCAGTCATGGACAAATTGTGTCACATCTTTGTGCAATGAGGGCCAATAGTATGATCGTGCAATACGGTCGTACGTCATATGGTGTCCGAAATGACCGGCTGTGGACTCCCCATGACATTCATGAAGAACGGTACGGCGATCTTCTTTAGCACGACTAGCTTCCACGCATCCTGGTCAGCTACTAAGTCTTCGATGGCAGGATCGGGATGGTAGTATTATAGTCGTTACCCAACGACTTTCCACCGTGGTTGGTCGGTTGGATCGCTCACCTCTTTCGTACGATGCGCAAATACCAGGGATCTTGGACATCGATGACGCCAAGGGAGGCGACTTTGCAGGTCGGCTCGTCTTCATACAAACGAGAGAGGGCGTCTGGTACGCAATTCAAGGTACCTATCCGGTGGATGACTTCATAATCATATCCCTGTAATTTCAAGGCCCAACGGGCGAGTCTGTCTGTGGGGTTGCGCAATGAGTGTAGCCAACGAAGGCTGCTGTGATCGGTTATCACCTGGAAGTGGTAGCCCTCGACGTACGGGTGAAATTTACGCACAGCCTATAATACGGTGAGGCACTCACGTTCCGTGACCGAGTAATTACGCTCAGCCGCAGTCATCGTGCGACTAGCGTAGGAGAGACGCGCTCCACGCCACCAAGTGATACGGCGCCTAGTCCCGAGTCGCTTGCGTCCGTCTGGATGACGAACGTTTCTCCAAACGACGGTCGAGAAAGGACTGGTGCAGATGCAACGAGCACCCGGATCTGTTCGAAGGCTTGCTGATGCTCTTCTCCCCAATGGTACTTGGTTAATCGGGTGACAGGCTCAGCAAGCGTTACAAAGTTCTCTAAGAACTTACAATACCAGAACGCAAGGCCTAGAAATCTATGGAACTATTCAGGTTTTTTCGTGCGGTGTAAGTCAAGATTGGTACAATCTTATCCGGATCGGGTCGGAAACCGATCCGATCCACGAGAACATCGAGAAACCGTACCTCTGCGAATCCGAGCCTATTAATGGTCAAGCCGGCATCGGAAATTCGTCGCAGAATATGTTTGAGCCACCCGAGGTGCTGGTGAAAGCTCTCCGTAGCGATGATCACATCATCGAGGTAGGCGGAGGAAACCAGCTCCATTTCAGGGCTGATCAGCTTGTCCCTTAACTGCTCAAAGGTTGCAGGGCCACCGGCGACACCATATAGGTCGTGATGCTCCTCCTTTACAGACAGGAGGGGGCAATCATCATTACCCTGTGTCCTCCCAGCTGCCTGCTGATCTTCAGGGATCTCATGGAGCGGAGGGGCGAGTTGGATCTCAATCACTTGCCCTTTTTCACATGACCCGAACACTCGGGACAGCTGCGTAAGGTATGGCTTGGCCAACTACAACCCCAGCATAAGAATCGTGGATCAGAACCTGCTGTCCGACCTTTTTTCTGTCGCTGATGGGCTTGCGCACGAGCTTTCCCCTGAAGGATGGCTTCCTGTCTGACTTAGGTGAGGTCGACGCTCCAGTCTTCCGTGTGCGTGGCGACCTCGGGCATGAATCGGGACTGCTCCTCTTCGTTATAAGAGCTGCGAGACCTGTCGGCTCTAAATCAGGGGAGGTGGCTCTAAAGTCCGCCTCTTGCAAAACTTCCCGAACTAAAGCTTTGAAATCGGGTGGATTCACGTCCACGGCCGCGATTTTTGGGTTTGGGCGCGTCCGAGACCTGTCTGCCGCATGAAAAGCCACATCGGGCATTATGCAGTCCTCGGCTGACGGAGGTGGCTGCGATCCTCTGCAAAAATTCCTCCACGGTCTTTCCCTTGGCACCATTAAATCGGATTTTCCATTGGCGCACGGTCTTACCAATGTCCGTGCGCTGGGCCAAGGTGCTTGATAGCGTTGGTCGCGTTATATTACCGGGCGAGCTAGTCACATCTCGATCCATGTGATGCCCCCCCTTCCAGGCCCTTGGTACCGAGGGTGGCAAGGAGCCGAGAACGTAGGCTTGCCGATCGACCATGAAAATCTATTGTTGCTAGAGTTTTCGTCACTTTCCAAGTATTGAAGATTGTACGTGTCTTGGAAAGTAACACGGTCGCGTCACGGTGTTTTCTGCAGCTGCTGTGGAATGCTACTCAATGTAGCATGCATTTCATTTTGCCTCTGCTGCAGATCTCGGACAGTGCTGTTTTGTTGTTGCATCCAAATTTTTAGCATATTTTGTAGGCTGTGTAATCCATGGCTAATTGCTACATTGCCTATGGTGTCAGCAGACTGAGGCTCGATTGCTGCCTCTGACGCATGAGATGCGACTTGCGCCAGACGTGTAATATCATTCGTGCTACACGAGTCGGTCGACGTAGCTACGTTCGTTATGGCTGCCTGAATCGGCAATTCATTGGCTGTGCTTCATGCCAGTGGTGACTCGTGCCTGTTGATCTCTCAAATTGAAATCGATCAGGTTTTGCATTTGCTGATCGGCAGCTGTTGTGCTACGTCTTTGACCTGTGCTCGTACGAACTTCCTGAGCCTGCTGTTTGTCAGCTGATTCAACAGCTTGTTCGGCGTCTGTCGCTTCCATTTTATTTAAAATATATGTCTTCGTTACGTCGCGCATTGTCGAGGTTACAATAATTTTTAGTAGATTTTTATCTCTGCGCGCGCGTCTTTTTACGCTAGCGTCCCCACTCTCGCATTCCACAAAGTCTCTCGGGCTATAATTTCCTGCCAGTCTGCGATATAGCCTGGCAGCCCTCTGAAATGGGGAACCATAATTTTTTAATTCTAATTCTGTTGTAATCGTGTCTGTCTTCTCCTTGCATAGGTTTTGGAGCCAATCATTAAAATCGTTTAGAGGCTCTGCCATCATTTATTTATTTAATTGACGCTAAACTGAAGAGAGACCAACGAACAAAAAACAACGCAAGAAAAAGAAATCAGAAGCAAAAAAAAATATTTCTGTTTTTTATTTATAAATTACAAAAAAAGCAAGAAATTTGAAATTAATTAATCACGATTCTTATATAAATTACAAAATTAATTAATCCACTGGATGGACAACAAATGTCTCGGTTGTACTCCAGCAATTGGAAAATAACAAAAATAATAGAAATCAATTTAACAAACCATTATTAGGTATTACAAAAAAAAACAAATTTGAAAGAATTTATTAATTATTTAACTAATTAACAAATATTAAATTAGTCAATTAATTAAACAATTAAAATATCTAATGAATTAAATAATGTCTGTAACGAACCCGTTGAGCGATGCTCGTATGATGATTGTTACTGCGATATAGAAGAACAGAGACGAGATAATAAAAAAAACGAAAAACAAAAAACAAAAAAAAATGGTTGCCGGACTCACCGGGAGAATTGGTATCCACGTCAATCTGGCTAGAAGGAGCTCCGAACCCTCCATTTTTAGTTTAGGCCCTCTCAAGCGTAAGACCAGAGTGGCCAGTCCTTCGGCTAGCCACTCGTCCGTCTCCGGGTTGTTGGACACCGTCACTATCGGTCACCCTCTGCAGAAGGAGGCATCACACCTATGCCATGTATCAGATGGCGCACTATGCATTACTTTCGACACCGCTTCAAATAACGCTGAAAACAATTCCATGGTGATGGGTGTCTGCCAATAATCCTCGCGCACCACGGCACATGTTATTATTATTATTATTATTTAATTTAATTTAGAAAATTGGGCCTTCCCGGCCTCTGGACGCATGGGTAAACCCTTCACTTCCCTCCCTTAACCAGCAAGCGCTATAAACGGCAGGTTTCCCAGAATGAAATTATTCCGGTTGTCATGCTGGATTTAATCTTCTCAACCTCCAAGTAGCCTCCAAGTTGCCGCCTTTTCTCAGATATATTTGGACAGTAACACAGAAGATGTTCAGGGGTTTCATCCTCCACGTAGCAAAAACAGCAGAAGGGGTCTCTCACGAGACCCATTCTGCACATGTGGGCGTTAGTCCATGATCATTTTTGCCTTTCTTCTATTGAGGCCAAGGATAACCCTGATCCAATCTTTTATGTTATTTGTGGAATGAAGGCTTTAATCTGCCTACACTCTCCATTGGTTTCCCATAGTCGGCTGTTTTCTTCCGTTATCCACCTCTCTATCTCCCCCTTGATGAGGCTGTTACAGAGTCCTACAGCCGGCGCAGGGCCGCTATAGGGACTTCTAACTCCCATTTTGTCCCAAGGTCATCTGCTACCATGTTCCCTTTAATTCCACAATTGCCCGGTACCCATAATAGCGTGACCCTTGTCTTATTGGCCAGCCTATTGAGGGCCTCGTAACAGTCCTTGACTAGATTGGATCTAGTTGTGTAACTGCTTAAAGCTTGCAGTCCGCCTTTACTGTCTGAGGAGAGGCATATGTGGGTGTCAAGGGCCGCTTCCGCAGCCATCTCAGCTCCCCGCAGAATTGCCACTGGCTTGGCTTGAAAAACGGTAGGGTACTTCCCCAAAGTGAAACTTGTGCCCTTTCCGTTACTTCTTTGGTACACTCCTGCACCTGCACCCCTTTTACATTTAGAGCCATCTGTATACCACAGCTCTTTAATGTTGGGGATGTCTACCAGCCCATTCTCCCATTCCTTTCTGGACGGGATGCTGACCCTATATTGACTCCCAACTTGATCTATGCAGCGGAGCCTGAATTGTCAGACCCAGTAGCACTACGCTGCCGATCTAGCCTCCTCTTGGCTGTGTCGCACAGCCTTTTTTTGCTTAGAGACTTTTTATCCCCATCCTCGCTGGTCTGCGGTCTAAGGATCTCAACTACTTCCAACGTAGTGCCTGGAGCTGCTTCCATCCTGACCTCCTGGCCAGTTATCGTAATTGAGGGATTCGAGAGCAGCACTGCCCCTCGGGCCTTGCCTTCCACTTCAAGGTTCTGTTTAATGGTTTACTTTCCAGTTTGATCCCACGAGTAGCTAGAGAAGTACAGATCACCGGCTCAGAACCCCGTGTCTGCTCGTTAGGATATTTCGTCGGGGAGATTGCCCAGTGTCCCGGGTCATCGTTACAGACCACTACTACCCCAGCGGCAAAGTTAGTCCTTTCGACACGATAGCACCCACCTTGTGATTGGAGGTTAGATTTAATAGCCATTGCACTTCCTTCCGGACGAAATGGGGGTTTCCTTTAGCCTCTGAGTGATCTGCCTTTTTGTCTTATTAATTTCGCGGCTATGTACAAAGTGCTACAGAGCTCGTATCTAGCAATATTATACATCATTTGAAAGGTCTTAACATAACGTAAAAAAACGACGCTATGCATGATTACTTTGGATATTCCGTTCAAAAGTTATAGACGTGTAACATGAAGTTCACTAACGCCGATGCTCGCGGTATTTTAAAGTTTTCCTTTGTCAAAAGCAAATCCGCTAGAGAAACATTCCGAGAGACCAATTTTTGAAGCGAATAGTGACTGGCGACCAAAAATGGATCAGACACGATAATATCAAGCGAAAACGGTCGTGGTCCAAGGCAGGTGGATCATCCCAAACAGTGGCCAAGCCGGGATTGACGGCCAGGAAGGTTTTTCTGTGTGTTTGGTGGGATTGGAAGGGAATCAGCCACTATGAGCTGCTCCCATATAGCCAGACGCTTAATTCTACCATCTACTGTGAGCAACTTGACCGATTGAAGCACGCTATCGACGAGAAGCGTCAACAATTGGCCAACAGGAAGGGTTGTATTCGTCCAGGACAACGCCAGACCACACACTTCGTTGATGACTCGTCAGAAGCTACGGGAGTTCGGATGGGAGGTTTTATCACATCCACCATACAGCCCGGACATAGCGTCAAGTGGTTATCACCTGTTCCTTATCAAATTCGATCACTGTAACACTTCTTTTAAAGCATGGAATGAAGAGCAAAAAAGCGGAAGGCAGATATTTGACAACCAAATATACTTGGAGAAACATGTTTTAATAATATAAGGTTAATTATAAATGAAAATACTTGGATAGTTTCATAATCTTAAGAATATTTATTTTGACAACATTGTTTCGGCTATAAAGTCACTATGAGAGACCGATACAAAGGGTGAAGATTTGATACAAATTCAAGTATATCTTATATACATATATAGATGATAATGGTTTTGATTTATAATTTACCTTATATTATTAATACTTTAATTTTTGAATAACATTTTTATTATCTGCAAGAAGTGCGACGCTTTATATCTCCAATGAAAAACGTTTAATAAAACCTAATATAATTAACATTCTAAAAACCGCTCAAAGTTAACATATTACAAAACTTTTTTCTTGATATGCCTCCTTTTTGTGATAGCATCAAGTAAATGTAGATTGTCGTATAGAAATGGTAATTCATTACATTTATTCCAAATATTTTCATATAATTATGGGTTTTACTAGTGCACTAACGGCGGTAAGTGGTTTTTGATCGGCATAGTAGCACTATCATATTTACATTTCTTTGAAGCAAATCATTAGTCAGTATTGATAATTCATAATAAAGAATATATGATATGCGTAAACAATGTCTCAATAATTCATAGTAACAAATTAAAATAATAATAATAACAATATAGTTCTTCATAGTATTATAGCGTACTATGCATTTATCTAAGAGCTGCTAAATACACGATATTTTTATAGGAGCTTGACGAACCTGTCTATAGAAATGTTATGACTAGACTAGAACACCGCTATGAGAAATGTATCAGCCTTGGAGGAGATTATGTTGTGAAATAAAAAAAAATTCTTAAAAACGTTGTTTTTCTTGGTCAGGCGGGAAACTGATTAATCCACCCTCGTATATCGTCGTTTCTGTATAAAAACAGCGAGATCCGAATGTCCGCTTCAAAAAGGTGCTGTTTCACAAACTACTTATTTGCTTCAAATTAAGTTTGCAACATTAATTAAAAGTTCGTGATTTTGAATGTACAATATGAAAAGATACGACATAGATATATATATATATATATATATATATATATATATATATATATATATATACATCTTACATATGGCTTTTACTGGAAAATATTGTAATTTCGTGTTCAGGTAATATTGGGCGTACAAATCAGTTTCCGCCGTTCTTTTATAAAGAAATAAGAATTTCTTGTAAAAACAGGTACCAAAAATGTCATTAACAATGTTGTCCATCACTTTCTACTACTTTCGACCATCTTTCGGGCAGCAAGTGAATACCTCGTCTAAAAAATTGCTCGTCTTTTAAGACGATCCACGAATCGACCCATTTCTTCAATTCCTCGTAAGAAGTGAAGTGCTGCTAAGCCAGACCATGAGTCATCGACCGGAATAGGTGGTAGTCTGAAGCAGTAATGTCTCGTGAATACGGCGGGTGATGCAGGATGTTCCAATTCAGTGATTCTAATGTTTCCTTTAGGATTTTTACAACATGTGTCCGAGCGTTGTCATGCTGAAAAATGACTCTATCGTGCCTTATTGCATATTGTAGACGTTTAATCTTCAATACTCAACTAAATTGCATCAGCTGTTGTTCGTAACGTTCCTGGGTGGTGGTTTGATTGTGTTAGGGTAGTTCGTAATAGATTACTCCAAGCCAATCCAACCAAATTCACAGCATTAGCTTCTTGCCATGAATGTTTGGCTTGGCCATCGTAGTAGAGGCATGCCCGGGCTTAGCCCATGGCTTCCTACGTTTTGGGTTGTCGTAATGAATCCACTTTTTGATTTCCGTCACGATTCGATGTAGAAATCCTTTGCGATTTTGCCTTTTGAGCAATTGTTCGCAAATAAATAAGCGACACTCGACGTCTCTTACTTGCAGTTCGTAAGGAACCGAAGATCCTTGCTTGTGGACCGTACCCAGAATTTTGTGGCGTTGTGAAATAGCTTGCTAAGTCACTCCTAACTCTTGTGCAAGTTCTTCTTGCGTTCGGCACGGATCTTCCTCCAGTAAAGCTTCCTATTCTGTGTCACCATTCACTTTGGGCCTTCCATTGCGTGTTTTGTCCTCCATGTCAAAATCACCACTTTTAAATTTTTAAAACCAGTTCCGACAACTTCTCTCACTCAACTCAACATCACCATATGCTTCTATGAGTAGCGGATTCTTCCGCTGCAGATTGCTTTAAATCAAAACAGTAAACTCAAAATTTAACATCTTAACACATCTTAAAGGAAAGAAGTACACGCATAACTTGACATCATAACACGATAAAAACTAAGTGATGCTAGCAGAAAGTCAGAGGAATTAAAAGGTTATACTGTTTCCAGATATCAACATATACTATACGACTTTTTACAGCTGACAATTTCGATGTTATCTGATCGGTGGCACAACTTTTCAAAACGGTGGAAACTTATTTGTAGACCTAATAGAATTCGGTATGTCCATATGTCTTGAGGCGAGTTCTACGAAAAAGTACGTGTTTGGTATGGTATGTTGGGATGACTCCTACGGGGAGTTTCGTATTCGCACAGTAGGATACGATGTACAGATACATCGGGAGGACTTCTACGAAAAGTTTCCTATTCAGACGGAAAAAGACAATATCCAGCTGTTCCGGGGCAACTTCATAGGGGACTTCAGTCTTCGCACGGTAAAATACTATCTAATTTATGACGGGACATCATATTATACCTCCCAAAAATGAAACTCCCTATATATTTTCGTATTTTAAATAAATGACCGCAATAATTTTGTTAATGGTGTCAACAGAAATTGAAGCAAAAAAAAGATCTGTGTATAACACATTTTAATGAGGACCCTAAGGTAGCACCTTTTTATACGGAAGCGACAATTGATATACGATAAAATGTGTTATTCGCAAACCATTATTTTGCTTTAATATATATATATATATATATATATATATATATATATATATATATACATTGTGATGCAGTGAAATAAATTTGAAATATATTTCATTTAATTTAGCTACAGGTTCGCACGCGCACACACACACACCAAAATCTTGATCACCTACTCACCTGGATTATATCACTGGGGAGTTCCGTCGACGAAGAAGTCAAACAAAGGGCGATGCAAAAAAAAAAAATTGTGAAAGAAAACAAATTTTTTTTGTTGATAGAAATAATAAATTCATCAAATTTTTCCTGTACCTCATTAAGAGACAATCTATAATTGTACGATATTCACATAAACTTATGTTACTTCATAATTCTACTGCGTCGTACTCTACGTCATTTAAATTGAATTTGTGGGCGGAAATTAAAAATTGCTTCTATTTCGACCACATATGTAAATATTTCCACATACGTAAATAAAGCATTACCGATTGTGTGAATAAAGTGATGTTTAAAAGATTTCACCGTCGTCTCCGGTAACCCACCAAAATGGGGGGGGGGGTGCAGAGGTGAAAAATGCCAATGAATTTTCGAATTCATTAAGAATTTAGTTCTCTTTTCATGATTTCGATAGATGTAATAAATTCGTTCAATAACTTAATTTCCTTATTTGCCCTTACAAAATAAGTTACATTGTCGGAGTAAAAATTGATACATTTACCTCGACGCGCGAAAAATTTACATTATGCGGCAATAAAAGCGTTTGTGGTGAGATCCAATACTAACTCAATGCGGCAGGCCTTCATGGCGAAGCAAACAAAAATTCCACAATAGTCGACGCCGACATTCGAAAATGGACACGACGGAGTAACGCGATCATGTGGAAGGTTATCCATAATATATGTATGAATTACTGATTTTACGAAAGCATATGACACATTTTCTAATGACTTGTTTTACGGCACTTTTACCTGAGGCAGGCCAATAATTTTCTCGAATTGCATATAATGTAGCTTAAGTACCGCCGTGTAAAATTTATTTCTGTCTAATAAAAATAAGGAGGTAACATGATAATTCTTTGGGATAAGAATCGGATGCTTATTATCATAAGATAAACTAGAATGTATCAAGCGACCACCTACTCGAATTAGACCATCTTTATCAAGAAATGGATTTAGCGTAATTAGCACACTCGATTTCGACACTGGTTTATTCTTTCTTAGATGCGGTAACTCTACTTGGAAACATTCCTCTTGTATTAACTTGATAATTTCAGTCGTCGATTGATTTAATTCACTTATATTTCAATTTCCCTTGTGCTTTGTTGATTTGCCGCGGATATTGTTTAGAAACCGGAAATAATACGCGAGGACTCGTATTAATTTATTTATAGACGAATATTCTGTAAGAAGGTGATTTAAAGGGTGTATATTAATTTCGGTTTTAAGAGCATTTGTCGGTTTTAATTCAGGTAGCTCGGCGATTTCCAATTGAGTACTCGGCCAATACGCATTGGGTTTGCTGCGCCAGTCGAACCCAAATACTCATGTTTTACTTTTTAAAAAAATCTAATGGTGTTTAAAGTTTTTCACGCGTGAGGTTGAGTTTTTATCCACTGCACGGTAATATTTGAATCCGACCATAAGTAAACATTATCTTAATAAATTAGTTTACAATGTGCTCTTAAAATTAGTTTACAATGTGCTGAAAGATCAGTTTTTAATAATCGCGATAGCAATAATGCAGCACATAATTCTAATTTCGGTAAGGAAATGGATTCCAACAGAGCTAGGCGATTTTTAGAACATAAGATTTACTGATATTTTGCCATTTTCGTCTTGATATCTGACATATTACGCATGATTCTGTCGCTTGTACCGCAGCAAAAGCGTGGTTCTTCTGATTTATCTTACACGCAGGTGTCGCCTAATTGTATTTATTGGCTACTTCATTTGATTTAAGCACATTAATTGTAACTGGATTAGATTTCATTATGTAATTTGTAATATTTGACGCATTCAGTACGGTTGTTTGTAGAATCAAACATTTATTTTCAACAAGTTCTAAAAGTGTGGCGAGAGCTGGCATCCCGTTACCGGTTAGAGATCGCTCTTTCATTTGAATATACATAGAAGTGAATCCCATGCACTGGAGACAGTTCCATAAGTGTTTTTATATGCCTTTGAACAATAATACGAGGATTATCAAAACGTTTCTTTAATAGGTCCCACGCTATTTTAAGTTATCCGAGAAAGTTTCCAAAGACTCTATGGCTACAGCTGCTTCGTCTTTTAAACAAGAACGCAAGTAATGTAATTTCTGGGTATTCGGCAAATTTTAATAATCGTGGACCATAGTATGAAACGTATCGCGAAACTCTAACCATTTTTCAAAATGACCATTAAACGTTTTCAGTTCTATTCGAGGTAACCGTAAATAATTGTCTGCTTTTCTCGCAACAGCCGGCGTACATTCGCATTGAGTATTCGTAGGATTCAACAACTGCTTGGGCACCGCGTTCGTAGATTCCGATTTTAATAAATTTCGCGCGCGCGTTATTCCAGTATAATACATCGATTCAAATTCATATAATTCCGTATCATTTACTACGATAAAACATTCAGTTTCTTGATGTATAGATTCAAATTGTTCGAACACGCTGATTATTGGGATTGATTATTGGGATCATTTAAATAATTGGAGAATCTTGTCAACTTATCCTTTAAGGATGCTCTATTTCTTTTTAACTTATTTACTGTTTCGGTTTCACTCATTTTTAGACGCGATGTTGAAATATGTGGTCGAATATAGCAATAAAAAGGTACGGGGAATTGACGGATTAGGAGATTTACTGACTTTTACAATACAACTTGGTGCTAGCTGGATCCCTTTACTGCCTTGGTGCCGCTGACATGGAGTTCATCTCATTGGTAGTATTTGTGGTCGATATTTTTGATATTCTTGATGGCACGTGATGATTAGATATAGTGTAAACAGGAACTGTATCTATTTTCCAGGTCACTTTCTCTTTATTTAGGCTGATTATAGGTGAATTGTTTGATGTCGCTCGTACACTGAATTTAATTGATTTTATTTACGATTTATTCAATTGAATGATGTATCTCTGTTTCGACTTACTCGGTTGATTTACTTACTTATCGATTTTGATATTCTTCACTTGTGTAAGTAATTTATTTGATTCAAAATTTAATACTCAGTCTGAACTATCCGGCTCTAAGGGCCAATGTTAGGGCCGTGCAAGAACTGTGACGTCGACTCGATCGGCACACACTCATACGGTGTGAGGAAGGTATTTAGTCAGATTCAGTTATTTATTGGATTCGGATAGTAACTTCAGGATATGAGTACACAAGATAATACACTGTAGATGGGTTTGATTTGATTTATTAAAGATTTAATTTAAACAACTTCTGGAGAGGAAGCTCTCGAGCGACAGTCCAAACACAACTCCTCGATCCTATTCGTTCGCATTTACATGTAGCTAAATAATGGATATTTCTGTCGGCCTATAGAAATTTAAGGTTGCGCTGATTGGCTAACTGAAAGTAGAGGGATGTGTTTCAAGTTATTTATTGAAAATAACAAAGGGAGGGTCGTGCGCTTAGTCTAGACATACAAACATCATATACCTGCTTACGGTCGTGTACAAACAGGTTGGTGCGCGATTGGGGAGTCCCCGTCATTGATATGGTTAGGCGTAAAGTCTAATGAGACCGAACAATAACTTTCACATTATTATCAATTTGTGAAGTAAATAATCGTTGGTTCAATAAAATACCGAACATAATAGTTATTATAAAAAAATATATTATACGAGTTGCGCACCTGAAGATTCTTCGCAAAACGACAGCAGGAAAGTGTATCGGGCCCGCAATTTAAATAGTTTTTAGTTAAACGTAAATCTTTATCTTTTATAATCGTACGATCAATTGGTTTTCATTTCATTAGAGCCACTAGGTACCGGTTAATTCATATACTATAAATAGAATCGTGATTCTAGGATTTCAAGTGAATAAAAATAATTGTTGCATGCATGCGTTTACTTGTGTGTGTCAACATTAATTTGTGCGGGGACTACACATATTACTCGATAATATTACTTAGTTTGTGTACGTCAGCATTACTACATATATTGTGCATGTACATAAGTATACCGCAGTAGAATATTGTAATTTAAATTTCACATTATACACGAGGTCAGACAATTAAGTCATGTCACGAGATTTTATTTCTCGGCCTGTGGTAACACTGCGAACATGTAATTCCGCCACTATAATAGTAGATACCTACTGTTTCGATTAAGGCCTTTACAACCCGGGTACGATCATTTCTTGGCCATCTGTTTAGTATTTTGTAACATCGTGCAAGTCGTGCATGTCACGAAAATGAAACAAGGAAATTTAGAGCAACGGTACGCGATAATATTTTGTGCGAATCTCGGCGAAACCGCGACCAAAACTTATGAAAAAGTTTTTAAAATGTATTGTAGTGATGCCCTCAGTTATAGTCAGGTGGCATACTGATTTTAAAAAAGGCCATAAAAGCATCAAAAATAAGGCGCGAAGCGGAAAGTCAATTCAAGTGCGAACCGATGCGAATGCGCAGTGCATCCGCGCCCTTGTTTATCAAGACCGGTGTTAAACCATTCGAATGTTGACTGATTAGCTGAATATTAACCGTTAGAAAGATTTTAACCGGAGATTTCATCATGAAATAGCTGGCAAGATTGGCGCTGATACCTTGTGTGCCAGATGGGCATGTGTATGAACGTCGCGACGTCTCGCATGCGAGCTTGTTTTGTCTGCGCTTGCTACGAGTTTTCCGCTGCCTTTATATGGAGATCAGGTAACTTCTCCGTGCGCTCTTTCCAATGCTGTAACAGCCTCTTCTTGCGTTAAAGGTGTGCGCTGCTCTTTCTGGCGACGATGTGTGCTAAGAGTTGAGAGGTAACGGCCTATTTTGAAGAAGGCCGAACATCCGCCAATCGAGTCTTGCACGAATGCATTGTACGTGAATATTAGTTCCGTGATGTGCGCATCCCAAGCGATATGAGATTCCCAATGAAGGCGATTATCGCAGTCTTGAGAGTCCTATTCACAATCTCTATTGGATTGGCTAGAGCGTGATAAGGAGGTATTGTTGAATGGGCTTCCTCATGCTCCAAGAGGAATTTATTGATGATTTTCTTGCGAAATTCGTTGCCACTGTCCGATAGGAAAATCTGGGGCTTACGAAAGCGTAAAAATAAGCAATCTTTCAACTAACGCCGAATCGTTTGCACATTCCGCATGGAGTGAATAGATCCATGAAGATGAATAAGTATTCGTATCATCGGGTAGATCGTAAAAACGGACCCATCACGTCTCCAGCTACTACTGCCCAAAGGCGATTGACCGTTCAATGGCCCATCAGGCGAGCTGGTGCAACCTGCTGTACCTTACATTGCTGACACACAGTGCAATCATAGACGAATGGAATAACATTTTAATACGACGATAATACGGTTATATGTCTTATTGCGTCCGAAATGACCGGCTGTGGGCTCCTCATGACATTCAGGAAGAACGTTACGGTGATCTTCTTTAGGCACGACTAAATGATAGCTCACCACTTTCTTATGAAGGTGCATAATAATCACTCTAATCTTCTCCCGCGGAATCAATTTTTGTATTACCGGGAATATATTATGGTTTATGAGAGCGAGCTGCTTATAGTCCGTTCATGACTCTTCGAATCGTCGATCGCATTTTATTCATAGGTCAGCTATTTACATCTTGTTGACCGATGTGATGCCTGCTCCCTCCAGGCCCTTGGTACCGGCGGTGGCAAAGAGCCAAGGAAATTGGCTCGCCAATCGACCAAGGAAGCCTACTGTGGTCAGAATATTCTTCACTTTCCAAGTACTGGAGATTGTATGTATCTTGGAATTTGACGCGATTACGTCGTGGAATTTAATGCTGCTGCTGCATGTTGACTAAATTTATGCGCAGCTCTTGTAAACCTTTTTGCAGGCTTTGATTAATGGTGCTTTGTTGCACCATCCAGGTCTGCAGCATTTTCTGCATGTTCCTTACTTCAGGGTAAATTTCCTGGTTGCGAGCGAAAATATCAACCTGAATTGATAGTCTCGCACGCAAGTTGTTAATCTGGCTGCTTAGCGCATGAAATGCGACTTGCGCCTATTGAGTACCATCCGTGACAGAAGTGTTAGCGAGCGTAGCTACGCTCATTGTGGACACCTTAATCAGTGATTTTTAGTCCGTGCTGCATGCAAGCGGTACGGGTGTATTTATTTCTGCCAAATTAAAATCAAACAGATTTTGTAACTGTTGATGGGCGATTGCTGCATTACGCCTCTCACCTCCGCTCGGATTAACTTTCTGAACTTGATGTATATCAGCTTGCTTAGCATATCTCGCTTCTATGTTGTTTAAAATAAATGTTTTAGTTTCATCGCGCATTGTCGAGGTAACGATGATTTTGAACAACTTTTTATCTCTTCGCGCCTGTATTTTGGTGACTTCCTTCTCGTCTTCGCACTCTACAAAACCTTCTGGGCTAAGTGCCTGCCAGTCTGCGGTATAGTCTGGTACTTCTTTCAAATAAGGAACCATTATATTTTAGTTCCAACTTCGTCGCTATGATGTCTCTCTCCTCTTAGGAGACTGTGGAGACAGTCATCAAAATCGCTTGGAGGATTTACAGTCACTATCAGTTATCAGATTAATTTTTATTCTCATATGGAAGAGGAGAAAAAATATTTTTACTTGTAAAGTAAAATAAAGCACGACAAAATTATATTTATTTAATGAAAAAAAATTTCCCGATAAGATTTCTAAACAGCAAAAAAAGAATAAAAAAAACAACAGAAAAAAATCTAATTAAATACACAACTCATTAATTCAACAATTGAGGAGAAAAAAATTTTTATTATTAATTAATTCATTAATTTATGGTGTTTAAATCGTGGCATTTAACGTCTGTTTCAAAAGATCAACGACAACTGAATCTTTGTTCACAATGCAAATAAACAGAAGAAAAAAAAAGAAATTGCTTAAGTTTATTATTTAATTATCTTTTCTTAATTGAACAGTGATAATTATATTACATGGAGATATTAGATGGAGCTAGTACTGATCAAACATGATTTGTGGCATGTAATAATAAAAGAAGTGCCAGTACCAATGACAGAGCCATGGAAAAATGAGATTACAAAGACCGTACGATAATTGGACATTTACCACAAACGCCGCAACTTATCCATATAAGGGAGAGCAAAACTGCTAGAAAAATTCGATAGCATTACTAGAGTACCATCAAAAGGGGTAGCTTAATAGTACAATTTTTCTATTAAAACTACTAAAAAAATTATGCAGTTTGCTGCTAGAAGAGGGTGGAAATACAGAGAATCATATCACAGAAATGTAGAATTAAAAAGTAAATTATCGGTACAAAAAGAAGTAATAAAGGAAAACTTAACGAATACAGAAGATGCACAAACACACACACACACACACACACACACACACACACAGTATAATGATAATAAAACTAGTTACAGACAAGAAATAGCGAAAAGATATTCTTTTTTTAAACGTAATAAAATGCCATTTGTTTTAATATTTTATTGTTAAAAACGTCCGAGATATCATCCCTAGCAAGGGCGTTTTAATCGCTCGTTCCTTGCGACAAGCTTACGGGGGTACTCAGACGACGGTGGTGTCTGTACGATATAGCCACGCAGCTGAGTTACTACGTGCAGGGCATGTTCGAATCGGATGGGTCAGCTGCAGAGCTCGAAAAAAAACAGAAATAAAGCGCTGCTTCAGGTGTTGGCAGATTGGCCATTTAGCGGCCGTGGGCTTGGGCCCTGACAGAACTAAACTTTGCAGGCACTTCGGTGGAAAAGAACATCTATCGAAGCTGTGTGTAAACGAGCCCTGCTATTTACTCTGTAAATGTAAAGGAAAAAAGGAGATTAACCATCCAGCATACAGCTATAAGTGCCCGATCACTGTGGAGTTTTTAAACAGACATAAAACATGAGAATACTCCAACTGAATACCAACCATTGCGTAACGGCTCATGACCTGCTGAAACAAACAATATAGGAGCTAAGAATAGACATTGCTGTAATCTCCGAGCCATATTGTGACAGGGACAGACCACAGCGCTGGATAAGTGACACAAGCAATAGAGCTGCCCTTTCGATTGGTCAAAATAGGCAGGTACTAAAGCAGTCGACTCATCGGAGCGAATTGATATCCTGGGTTAAAATACAAGAAATATACGTCTTTAGTGTATATGCTCTTCCAAGATTGACGGACAAGCAGTTTGAAATCCTTGTAGCTAAATTAGTTGATGAAGCCATGGAAAAAAACCATTATTAATCGCTGGCGATTTTAACGCGTCGTCCACAGCCTGGGGAAGCGCTTCAACAAATAACAGAGGTAGTATGCTGCTTGATGGCCTTAATTCTCTTCAACTCCACGTGGTTAATAAGGGATTTGAATCCAATTTCATTAGGGGAGATAAACAATCAGTCATTGATGTAACTTTCGCCAGTGATGACCTGATTCAGCGGATCCTTAATTGGAGAGTAAGCGACCTTTACACCCACAGTAATCACAGGGCGATCTTGTACGAGATTACAGAGAAGAAAGTAAAGAACAAGTGCAATGAGTGGATGCCCACACGGAAATGGAACATCAGATCGCTAGACTGTGAAGTGTTCGCTACTATAATATCAGAAAAGCGTTTAGAATATGGTGCACCAGGCCATCTGGCAAATACACTCATAAAGTATATCTCTGAAGCATGCGATGCATCGATGACTAGAACTAAGAGCGGAGTTAAACATCAACAATCTGTCTACTGGTGGACAAATGAAATTGCAGAATTGCGCAAACAATGTCATCGCGCACGTAGACTTGCTCAAAGAGCCCGCACCCATCGTGATACGTTTAATAGTTTATTTAATGAAGCACAAAGAGCGCTTGTCAAGGCCATTAAGGCAAGCAAGCGTCGATGCTGGCTTGAACTGTGTGCAGAGGTCAACAATGACTTATTGGGACGACCATACAAAACAGTCATGGCACGATTGAGTAGGGCACCAATACAATCCACTAGCACGGTATTGATTGATAAGATTGTTTCCGCTCTCTTTCCCAATGACACCCACGGAACTGTACTGCGCACGCAATACTCGGACGATATACCTCCTATAACAGAAATGGAGCTACATAATGCTTACGCTGACATTAGAGACAACGCTGCCCCTAGCCCTGATGGTATTCCTAATGCTGCAGTTAAGTTGGCGATACAGAAGAATCCATCTATAATTCTAAAAGTATATAATGCTTGTCATCTTGAGGGTATTTTTCCTGATTGCTGGAAAACTCAAAGGTTAGTTCTGTTACCTAAGGGCAATAAGCCACTTGATGATCCGTCATCATACAGGCCATTGTGTATGCTCGATACGGTAGGTAAAATATTTGAAAAAGTAATATGTAGCGGACTGGAAGCATTCACTGAAGGATCAGTGGTAAGAGATGGAAAGGTGGCACTAAACAGTATTGTGCCATTGTCGCTCTAGATGTCAAGAATGCCTTGAATTCAGCGCGCTGGTCTTCTATTATGAATTCTCTTAAAGAGTTCGGAGTATCTGGTTATCTACAGAATGTCGTGGCCAGCTACTTTGAGAATAGAATAATATTATACCGAACGGATGAAGGCATTGTATCGCATAATGTTATTGCGGGAGTCTCCCAGGGCTCAGTTATGGGACCTATATTGTGGAATATTATGTATGATGGCGTGTTGAGGATTTCACAACCACCAGGTTCAATAACAGTAGGGTACGCCGACGATATCGCTTTAGTAGTGACGGCTAAGACCCTTGATGAACTCACTGAAAATGCCAATGAGGCAATCAGCAACATCAAGAGATGGATTAAGTCGGCTGGCCTACAATTAGCGGAGCACAAGATAGAAGTAGTTCTTGTCAGCAGTCGTAAGAAGGTAGATAGTATTACTCTTAAAGTTGGTATCTGCCGCATTAGTTCTGCGCCATCTTTACGATACTTGGGTGTACAGCTTGATGCCAGGTTAAACTTTATAGAGCATCTAAAGATATCTGGCGAAAAAGCGCAACGAGTTTCAGCTGCCTTGTGTCGCCTCATGCCTAACATTGGTGGCCCACGGCCACCCCAGAGGAAGCTATTAGCTTATGTTGTTAATTCTGTCAGCATGTATGCAGCGCCAATCTGGCATCATGCATGTGGAATTAAATCGTATTGTGAGCTGGCCATTGCGATCCGTCCCCGCTCCTGTATACGTATTATTAGTGGTTACAATACAGTATCCACCGATGCTGCTGAGGTACTTGCCGGAATTCTTCCTTTCGATTTAGCTGTAGATGAACTGGCTAGGCTGCACAACATATGTAAGGCCGCCGTGGATTCCCTACAAGGTGCTAAAAATGTGGAACGTCATCGTTCTATAGAAATATGGCAAAAACGATGGACCGATTCTAGCAAAGGCCGATGGACTTATCGTATCCTTCCAGACATACACAGATGCATCAACAGGAAACACGGGGAACTAGATTTCCACCTAACCCAGTTGCTGACTGGACATGGTTGTTTTAGCTTCTATTTCCACCGTTTTCACCTGGATAATAATAATTTCTGCCCCATTTGTCCGACATTGGTTGAGGATGCTGAGCATATATTAGTGAGCTGCCCTCGTTTTAGTACACAACCTGAACACTTGATGAACATCATCAATAAGCCAATAAGACCAGAGGGCATCCTATCAATAATGCTGGAATCTTCTGAAAACTGGAAGACAGTAGCCAGTTTCGCCAAAGAGGTGATGACCAAACTTAGAAATGCTGATAGAATTAGGCGAATGGCCCATGATGAAGCAGGCTAGCTGATTCTATTTTTAGATGCAGAGGACGAACACCGATCCCCTGATCATTTGTGTGGATGGGGGACGTAGGATAGTGTCATAAGAAGAGGATCCGTATAGGTTAACTAACAGCCCCGCCGAAGTAATATTCCCGGATAGTTCCGGCGGGATGCTGGTTTCGAGAGGCCACTAGTGCAGAGCTTGCTCTGCCTACGCCTATTAAAAAAACACACACACACGCGCGCGCACACATAAACGCATATATACATATAGTAAGCAGCTCAACGTTTTCAAACCTGCGACAACTTTAAAGAAAACTGGCTATTTCGTTAAAGTGTATTTATGTCAATTCAACAAATATTCGTTTAAATTCTATTTATTTGAAACAAAAACATACATATTTAAAATGAACGAATATTTTGTAATTTTGAAAGAATCATCTGTTTGAAATAAACAGTTAGGTTTATTTGAAAAGCAAATAATATTTGTTACATTACAAATACTCTTCAATGATTAAAATTTCTAATACATAATACTTGCCTTAATTTATACTGTTGTATAAAATAAATTTAAAGTATATTTTAGTTGTGTAAGTAATTTTTAAAACTAAGATTTTAGTGCTGAAGAGTACACCAACCATCGTTCAGAGTTTAGCAATTGTCTCGGCTTCTTAACTTAACTTAACATTGAGACAATATTCATGGCCATTGTCAAAAATTGATCTACGTATACGAATTCAATAGATCTCGAAAAAGCTGATAATTATAGATTGGTAACTTTTTTAAAAATTATTTTATGGCTTTTTATATTTTTGGAGTATCATACCAGAACCCTATATAATCATATTTGACACAGAACTACCTTGTATGAAGGAGACAGAGAAAGAGAAAAAGAGAGAAAGGGTGAGAGTCAAAGAGAGCGAGAGGGGAAAAAAGAAAAATCCAAGGAGATTAACATGAATTACTCGATGTTGGTAAGTGTTGTTATATCATGCACCCACGAGTTTCCTCTATGCATTTTCATATGTTTCTCTCACCTGCTCTCACAGTTTATTACCTCTCCATTTGCACGCATATTGTACGAAGCCTAGTAGGTAGTCTACCGATATACATGCAACTAGCTGTTTGTCATCATTTTGTTTTTTTTTTCTTTTTGTTAAATTTGCAATAAAATCTCGGCCGTATAGAATATGTATTGAAATTTAGAAGGCGATCGATTTATTTTTAGTAGTCTTGGCGCCTACAAATTGCTGTCAATAGTCATCATGATTATCTCAAGTAAATTTTATCAAATAAACGTACACTATACATTATATTGTAAAGAAAATAAATATATTTACATATTTTTCTTATGTACTGTATATATTAAAACTTCTAATAAAATAATAGTTTTTGATGGTTTCAAAATTAATTTTTTACAATTTTTTTTAATAGTTCAGACATGCTGTAAGATTGCTGCCATGTAAATGTCGGGGAGGTTTTTTGATACAGCAGCCTTGCTCTAAGGCTGCTGTAATCATGTAGAAATCTAAAAGCAAGCTTTCTAGGATAAAAATTTATATGTGAGTACCATAATGGCGGGCGTGAATAAACTTCCGAAAAACGACCATAACGGATTCGTTGATTTTTTGTTCGCTGCTGATTAAAATTATCGGAGTGGCATTTGTTCGAAATGGAATTTTCATGTCAAAAACTATAAATACAAAGTCATCTGAACATATCTCAGGAAATAGTAAAATTTACAAAAAAAAATTAAAAAAATGTTGTACACCTGATTAAAATACAATTTTTCTATTCTATTGAATTCGTCTTTACTAACAGTACTTCTCGAGCAAATTAATACGAAGGTTCCTGTGCTGAGTATATGCGAGGATTCGTTTAGGGGACCCCGAGACGGAATTGTTAAACTTTTTTCCAGAAATATTATTTGCATTAGAAACAGTATAGAACAGATAAATATATATATAAACACAAATATATTACTTTTCCTAAATAGGTAGACCAGCACTATAAACTGGTCTACAAACCGCAATACACAATCAGCGATAAAAAAACCAGCCTATACACTGGTAACCAACTCTAGTCTAAAAATACATGGCGCAATAAAAGTGGTTCGGAACCCACTATAAACTGTAGGTCCACAAAAGTCGCAATGATGTACAAATCTGCACCAATAAGAATTTTTGTTTTTTTAATATAGAACAGATAATATATGTTTTAATGAGCTCTAGAATTTTCGTTTTAAATATGTTGCAAATTTTTTTGTTTTTTAAGAGAAATTCAAGAATCTGTAACGTTCTTATCCTCCTCGGGATAGTTTACGCGGTATTTTTCTAGGGTAATTTGAGGAGGGCGGAAGTATATTCGGAATCGGTCGGCGGATCAGGAAAATAATTTTATAAGAATACAGTATATTTTTTTAATAACAAAAAAAAAGTTTATTCAGTAAACAACTTATTGAGAAGATTCTGAAACAAACAACAAAATCATCATAATTAAACGGGAAATTTAAACCAGACAGGTAGAATTTAATCTAGGGTAAAACTAAGGTTAGCTTGATTCTGCTAGTCTTTTGAGGAGCGCCTCCCAACTAGGATCAAGAATTAAGTGGACAATAATTTAATTTGGATAAGAGCACGGCTGATCTTTTGAGGAGCGCCTCGCTACAAAGATCAAGCTAATAATTTCGAAAGGATTTTTCAGGCAGGAATTTTCAGAACTCTGGATAATTTATAGTTCCGGGAGGAGTTCAAGTGACACAACTACTGGTCATCCGGTTCAGTGGACTGACTCTTCGATTTTGCCTTTTGCAGACCTTTTTATAATGAAATTGTGGGGTATTATCGCCGCCGCTCGTGTAACATTGGAAGAACCGCCGATTTATAATAATAATATTAACAATAATAAGACTAATAATAGTGATAATAATAATATTAATAATAATAATTAATATTCATTATAATTTTCACAGTTATAATTCATATGGCAGTCGGTTTACTGCGTACAAATATTATTTTATATACATACAATAGCGTACATATATGTATGTGTGTATGTATCTATGTGTATATATATGGACATTGTAACCGTACAAACTGTCGGTTTCGTAGTAGTAGTTGGAAAACCGAATGTGTGCGTGTGTATGTGCGAACAAGGTACACTAAGTGCCGAAAGAGCACGTGTAGAGTGCAGCGAGGGAAGTGAACAAGAACGGCAGTGAAAGATGCCTTCTTTGCGATTCTGCTATCAAACAGAGTAGTTCATCTTTTACTATACAGTACCGCAGCCACTCTGTCAAGCCATCAGACCCGTCCCGAGTGAGGCCGTCCAACAACTAACAATTACGCTAAAGTCGTTCTGAACTCTCTCCATTACCACCATCTCCGTGTACTCCGAGAGGGACACCACCGATCCACCTGCGGACGCGTGTGCAGCACGCGCTAACAAGGAGACGTCACGTAAGCCGTGCGAGTCAGCAATAGGCGAGAGAATTAGAATTAGAATTGTATTTATTAGAGCCTAAGGACTCGCGGTCCTTCATAGGCTCTCTCTCTCTCTCTCTTGTCCTTCAGAGAGAGAGAGAGCGAGAGGATGCCGCGCAAGCAGCGCAAGCCGCGCGATCCACCAGCGCGAGAGAGAGAGAGCAGCGACAGGAAGCCAGTGGCAACATTTTAGTCAGCTTAGGGCAACTAGCGATATATTCTAATGTTAAAGATATGTTTCGTGCACCGTCGTCGATGTGGTAGTATAGCGCGCTTATGCTCGGACTTGCCGTGTAATCCCCTCGCGTTCATCTTTCCCCGCCCCCACGTGCGCGGTTATAACTTCTTACTTCGCGGATAATGATGTCGCGGAACCCGCTCGCAGTAAGTCACCGTGTGTATACCCTGTAGATATTGTAATTGTTCGCGTCAATAAAAGTTCGTGATTATTGTTGAACTCTATGTTTCATCTTTTTATTTCAACGTCCCCTTCCCCTTAGCTTAGCTACAACTGCCACGAGTCAAAACTGCGACGTCAAAACACTATACAAGTGTAGTGTTAGCAACTAAACTAGCAGTTTCCTTTACCTCCCGCATATCCCGCGAAACGTATCTTAGCTTCCGTCTATCGAAAAAAAGGACGCGTAACGTAATTCGTAAAATCTTTTTAAATGTAAAAGTCGGTATCATATAGTAAAATTGTGCGTAGCATCGTATTCGTATAAGAATTGTACTCGATCAAATGAGGCAAGGTGAGAAGTAAGCCGTAGCGGACACTTTGCTTGTGCGCATAGGAGTGCGTAGCCGCTTCAGGTGACAGCTGAAGACAATAAAAATTAAGTCAGCAAATAATATAAAAATTTTTTTTCACACTGCCTTCCGCGTCCCAAATTTGCTGTCCCAATGTTGCAAAAAAGCGGAAGGGAGATATCTAATAACCTAATATAAAAGTTTTTGGAAGTCGACATCACTTGTAATAATTTTATACACATTCTAATGTTCACTTTAGATACCCATTTTAGCAATGAAGAATAGTATTAAAAAGCACACGCATTTTTTTTTACAAAGAGTTACATACACAAGGATGTGTTAAAATATATACCAGTAGGCATGTATTGCTAACCTATATATGCACTATACGGACTATATATAGGAAAAATTAAAAGTACCAAAACCTGAGGAAGGAACTGGAATTCTTCACTTCTAAAAAACTCTGAAGGTTATATAGTACCAACACAATGGTGCAAATTTGTTTCAAGAAGGTTTACTAAAAATTAGCAATTTTTAGTAGTTAATATTGGTAAACCAATCCATTGGTCGATAAAGCATACTCAGACAGTTTATTATTTATTTACAGGATACTTTGGTACAAATAACCTTGTTCATAAGCATCAAATAACATGAGAGGCTATAAAACATTGGAAATTATGCAAATCTATAAATATAATAATAATAATAATTTTTTTTATAGAGGAGGAGAAAAATCCTTTATGGATCCCGGGGACCGGTTCTCGGGTATGTGGGAATCAGCAACAGAAAGGCATACCCACTAAAAAACTACCTCTTCGATGCATTCCCCCGACTGCTTCCTGGAGCTCTGAAAAGAGTTGCAAGCCGGAGTCGGCTGGCGTGCACCGAGGAGACCTCCTCTCCCTGGCTCATAATAATAACAATAATAATAATAATAATAACAGGAGATATCATTCAAGTACATAGAGGTATTTTTGAAAGTAGGGAGAGAAAAAAGATCACGATACAGTGATACTGAAATTTTAGAAAACTATTAAATATACAAGTTAAAAAATAAATATTTAAATAATAATAATAGTTAATAATCAAAATTATCTTTTACAATCAAACAATTTTCTTTAAACCTCGAAATTTTTCTTTCAGAATCTGATATAAATTACACAAGAAAAAAATAAATCAATAAAAGTGAAGTGAAGACAATATTTAACTAAAACAAATCAATTTATAATATTAAATTCACCAACCAAGATACGGTTATACTGAAAGTGAATGGATCATATAGAAGATTATGATATAAAAGAATATTAACAATTGAAGACCTCGCATAATTGAATGCAATCCAATTATTTACTTATAAATACCAGCATTTTGGTCTGACTATTGACATGCAACAACATAATAAATTAAATAAATAAACTATAATAAATAAATATCTATCATAATACATAAAAATAGTCAACATAATATAACCAAAGAAACAACAGCCAACCAAGATGAAATAACATTAAACTAAATATATAATTATTAAATTAAGATAATGAATAAAATAATTACAAGAACAATGAATAATTTTTTTTAGAAGGAAAATATAACGAACATTGAAGACATTCTGAAATTAAAAATTTCTTATAAAACTATTTGAAGAAACAATAAGAATAATAAGAATTTTTTTTACAAACTTTTTCTTTTTCTATTGTAGCACATGCAATTATGTACTATATAGATGAATAATCGAACTGAAGTTGTGTATATTACAAAACCGTGTGTAAATATTAAATTAAGGGTATAACAAATAAATAATAGAAGCTAAATAGCAATAGGATAACCTGAAAATAAATAGGAATTTTTTTTGGAAATTAATAGAAAACAACCAAACATCATAAAAATAAATAAATAATATGGATGTGAATAGACAATAAAATTCTATACAAACAATAAATAAATAATTAGAAAAATTTTTGGCAAAGCACTAGGAGAAAATGCACTAAATTTTAATTTTATTGTATTTTATAACAATCATATTAAATAATAAAATTTTTTTCACATTAAACCAAAACTTCTGACACTAAAATTAATTTCGATTTCAAGTTTCTTCAAGAAAAAATCAAAACACAAAATTCAAAAAACTACAAAACCTGACATTAAACGTTTTCTTTTGAATATTAAAGGTAAATTCCAGATATTTTTGGAAATTCAAACTAGATAAATTACATTTTCTTTTCTTCTTCACCGTTCAACCGATTTTCAAAATTTTTTTTAACAATAACTATAAACCTCAAACGTATGAATACAACACAACCACAAATTAATAGCGCCGCGGCAAAATAAGGCAAATAAATCGGTTTTATTGAAAGCAGCTAATTTTACTTCTTAATAATAAGTTATAACAACTTCTGTAGTACCCCAGTACGAAATAAATAGAATCGTTTCTTCCTAAATATTGAGCTAAAGGGGAAAGATATTCCCAGCCTTCATCGACCCCGGGGTGAGAAGATCATTTGTGGGTCCGAGCCCAGAGAGACTATTAAGATCAATGATAACACCCTCCGTCTCATACATGGAATTGCCAGACGGAAAGCTCTGCGCTAACGACGGAGGCGTTGTAATATCGCTGAGAATCAATGGCCAGTTGCTAAAGGCAAATTTCATAGTCTCTAAGGCTTTAACATACGAAATGATCCTCGGAATGGATATCATCGTAAAAATACAGATGACGATGGATTTTACCAACGCCACCTGGCATATACCACGAAAAATTATTGGCATTTCGTAACACCGAAAAACAACAGGCAGTAAGCCATCAATGCCATAGCAGCCGTTAAAGGTGTAGTAACACTAAACCGGGAGGAGGTGTCAAAGCTCGAGCAGGTGCTAAATCACCTAATAACAACACCGAGCGGCATATTTTCAATTGCGCGAATGCATCCGCATCACATTGATGTTCAGGGGTATCGCCCAATCAAGCATGGTTAAGTCGTATACCAGACCGAGTGTTTAAACAAACACATGACGAAATCGACAGGCTGCTGTCAGAGGAGATAATGGAACGACCAGAAAGCCCATGAGCAGTTGTCCTGTGATCGTTACAAAGAAAGATGATAAGATCAGATTTTGTATTGATTGCAGGGCGATTAATCAGATTATGCGCAAGGACGCGTACCTACTGCCACACATGGATGTTCTACTGGACAATCTAAGGAACGCAAGGTACTTGTTTAAAATAGACCTTAGTCAAGCATACCGCCAGATTCACTTAGATGAACGCAGCAAAAAGATTACCGCCTTCGCAGTACCGCGAAAAGGTCTATTCCAATATACTCATCTACCATATTGGCTGAACAAGCCCCAGCTTCTTTCCAACGATGTATGGACCACATATTTGGGCCACAGTGGCAGCCGACCGTGTTCGTCTACATGGAAAATATCATAATCGCCACTAGAGCCTTCGAGCAGCATACTCAGGAACTTACAGCTGTGCTCGCCCGCCTTAATGAGGTTGGGCCTCAAATTATTTGGGATAAATCCGAGTTTTGCTGCGCTGAAGTTAAATATTTAGGATACATTGTAGATGAGAATGGTCTACGAATAGATCCGGAGAATATCTTTCCGGTAAGTGATTACCCGAGGCCAATGAATCTAAAGCAGTTTCGGGCCCTTTTAGGCATGGTAGGCTGGTATTCCCGCTTTATCCAGTCACTAGCGGACATCAAATTATGACTGACACGACTACTTAAGAAGAACATCAAATGGCACTGGGAGCAGGCCCAGCCTTTGACAAACTAAAAATCCTGCTTACACAAGCGCCTGTGCTAGCTCGACCCACGCAAAACAGCCCATACGTTTTGCAAACTGACGCAAGCAACTACGCACTGGGAGCAGTAATTAGTCAAGAAAATAACGGAGAAGAGCATCCTCTTCCTTACGAAAGTAGGACAGTGACTAAGGCTGAAGCAAACTACAATGTCACGGAAAAAAAGTATCTAGCAGTCTTGTGGGCAGTTACAAAATTTAGAGACACCTGCTAGACGAAAAATTTACGGTGATTACAAACCACGGCAGTCTTAAATGGCTGCACTCGCTAAAAAATCTATCGGGCCGCCTAGCAGCATGGACAACAGCACTACAAGCTAATAATATGGAAATCAGACACAGAAAAGGAGCGCTCCATCACGTACCGAATGAACTTTCACGACCTTCTCAAACAGAGGAATCCCCTACCGCCACCCTCACATCCCTAGAGAAAGACTCCTGGTACGAGTCGAAAATGAGCGAAATACAGAATCATCCAGAAAACCATCCAGATTGAACAGTCAAAGGCGATGGAATGTATAAACACCGACCAAATACATTCTCTAACGCTATAGGCGAATCCTTGACGATTGGAAACTAGTAATACCAGTTAAAGACAGAGAAAGAATGTTATAAGAGTGCCACAACACCCCTACGTCAGGACATTTCGGCGTAGACAAAACAATACACAAAATAAGCCAATCGCACTACTGCCCCCAAATGAGAAGGTATGTATACAAGTACATAAAACACTGCCCAGAATGCCAAATACATAAGGAGCACCATATCACAAAGAGCACCGGCACGTCTAATGACCTAAAGAAAGTCCCTTGGACATCTGTGGCAGCTGACATCATGGGGCCCTTCCCGGCCAGGAAGGGCCAACATTCGTAACTGTTGATTTTCGAGGACTTATTTACTAAGTATATTGAAATCAGACCGCTAAGAAAAGCCACTGGTCATATAATCGCCAAGGCGCTAGAAGAACTGGTGATTTTCAAATGGCCATACCCAAAATTCCTAATCACAAATAATGGCACAGAGTTTGCCAACCATTTGCTCAAAATCAAATTGGCTGAAATAGGCATAATTCACCAGTTCGTATCACCATATCACGCACAGGCGAATCCTATCGAATGGGTAAACCGAACCATAAAGATGACTTCCATCTTCATTAAATACGACCACAAGGACTGGGATTTCCACCTGTCGGAATTCGTGTTTGCCGTAAACACCTTGGTACACGCAAGTACCCAAGCATCGTCGGCATTCCTTAATTTCAGACGAAATCCAAGAGAAATGCAAACGTATAAACACATTCATGGACAGACTCAGAAAATTCAGTCTCTAACACCTGCAGACGGGATGGCACGAGTAAAAAGACTACCAGCAATCCATCAGCTGGTAAAAATAAATCTGTACAAGGCTAGCTGAAAACAAACAAATTATTATTATTATAACCAATACCGAGGACAAGAAACTTTTGAAGTTAACGACATGGTCTGTTGATGTAACCATGTGTTATCATCGGGACACAAATTTTCAGCAAAGCTTGCACCAAAATACATGGCTCCATGTCGTATCATCAGAAAGGTTTCCCCAGTCGTATTTGAGCTGAGAGACACGAACAGCGGGAAAGAAACGAGAGCCCACGTTTCTGATATCAAAAGATATCATACTCCTAACATCACTCCTGCTTCTTTCACAGGTGCCACATCCAACCAGGCGAAACATGCAGTGAAGCGTAGGCAGAGGCAGAGAACTACGCAGATCAGTAGTGACCGAAGAGTTGCGCAGACCCGGGGAAACAATTGCCCCCATAGGCCTAAGCCTCAACACCGTAGAGGCGAAGGGAGAAGCCCCAATAAACGCGACCGTATCTGCAATGCAAATACGTCGTCCGAGTAACCCCAAGCTAGACACGTTCCTCGAAATGCAAGTATTGAGTATTATAGAAGTCCTAGAAAACCCAGAGGCTATAGACAACGAAACCTCCGACTCGATTTCGTTCAGCCCAGACGCAAAACAGGATATTATCATAGAGGAGGAGAAGCTGATGAATATTATTCCGACCATTGACGCTTCATTTACATTATCCCTGCTGGATACAAGCGTGCCTCCACTTGACGAAACAGGTCCCCATAATCCTACCGATACAATCTAAGAATTCGATGGCGATCGTCGGTAAAGACGTAAAACTACGAAAACAGACAGGATTGTCTGCACTCGTCAGCAAAGACTTAAAACTACGAAAGAAACACAAAGTAACATCATCTGCGCTCGCCCGGAACGACGTAAAACTACAACAACACCAAAGATAACAACAACAGAGGAGATAAAAGGAGAACGTCCGGAACAACGTAAAAGTACCACAGGTGAAAAGGAAATGACCTCCCACCCAGACCCTAACGCAAACGTGAGTTTTTCCCCATACAAGGATGGATTGATAAGTTTTCGGCCTGACCAAGAGATAGCGCCACTAGGCCTACCTTGAGGTGGCGTTCTATAGTACCATCCTTAGATAGCTTGTAGCTATAGTTTCAGTCTGATCGTTATGTTAGTTTAGGTTTTAGAGCACGCTGAACAAGACACCTCTATATTTTTTGCAAAAATGGAAAAGCTGCAAAATCGTGCTGTCATCAAATACTTTTATTTGAAGGGGTTAACGACGAAGGAAATTAAAGAAGAGATGAAATGAATACTGAGGACATCTTCCCTATCATATTCAATTGTTAAGCAGTGGGTTTCTGAGTTTAAAAAGGATTGTGTGAGTACCTCTGATGAGCCTCACTCAGGACGCCTCATTAAGGTCACAACTCCAAATTTGATCGAAAAACTCCATCAAATAGTGCTAAAAGACCACAGATTAAAAGTGCGTATGATAGCTAAGACCAGTAAGATATCATATGAATGTGTACAAAATATTTTGCACCAATATTTGTATATGGAAAAGCTCTGTGCAAGATGGGTGCGGCGTTTGCTAACAGTCGACCAAAAATTGAATCGAAAGAACATTTCTACCCACAATTGGGCGTTGTATAAGCGTAATCCAAGCGAATTTTTTCATTGATTCGTAACCGTTAACGAAACTTGGGTCCACTAAGACACTTCTGAAACCAAACAACAGTCTAAACAGTGGGTTGGACCAGGGGAACCAACTCCAAAGAAGGCAAAAACAATTTTTTCGGCGAACAAGGTTATGATTACTTTTTTTGGAATGCAAGAGGTATTATATACATTGATTACCTTGAAAAGGGTAAAACTATCACTGGTCAACACTACGCAGACTTATTGCAACGTTTGAGCCACGAAGTGAATATTAAACGACCTCATCTGGCGAAGAAAAAAATCTTGTTTCATCACGATAACGCACCAGCGCACACGTCACTCGTTACAATGGCTAAAATAACGATCTGAAGTTTGAATTGATTCCGCACACTCCCTACTTTCCAGACCTAGCCCTGAGTGACTATTATTTGTTTCCTAACTTCAAAAAATGGCTTGGCGGTAAGAGATTGGCGGACAATGAAGAAGTAATCGAAGTTATAAATGGGTATCAGCCTTGAAGGTCTATGTTGAAAAATAAAAAAAATTCTTAAAAACGTTGTTTTCTTGGTCAGGCCGGAAACTTATTAATCCACCCTCATACAAGGAACTCGCCGCCCTTCGAAGAGAATTCCGAAGGAGACTGGATCTATAATCCATTGAACGGAGCATATGAGGATTAAGGAGACATGATCGCGGTGAACAACGAATGCATAGTGACTCTTCTCAGGAGAAGAGACCGCTGGAAGCGTCCCGAAGGAAAATAATAGTTCACCGACGTCTAGAAGACGCTATCTCGTATACCTTGGGGCATCAGAGTAGATCGATAAGTCCACTCCCCTACCGGCCAGGCCCAAGTATCCATCGGCAGAACATCCCCAAGAAACAACCTCACCAGGCGAAGGTTGAGCCTATAGTATAAGTGAGTATACCTGAAGACGGTGAAGTTCGGCTTTATCGCGGCAATCGATGCACCTTTATGCATTCGGTCGCGACGCAAAAGACCGGCAGGTGGAAAACCCGCCCAAAAACATCAGGTGCTCAGAATACATAAATACAAGCGAAAATAATCGTACCGATGAAGTACAAGAGCAACGAAAAAGTCCCCGATGACGGAAGAGCCTGTGCCAATAACATCCTCGACACTCCCTTATCGCGTCCATACGAATATACCCGGAACCAACTGGAACAATGCCGGAGAGAAAGTAAAAGCGGCTATAATCTATTCAAGGTCCCGATGGATCCAATCTTCGTCGCAGGTTTACAAGACCCACTCCCTAGGCGATATAATGTAATACTAAATCTCAATGGCGATGCAATGTAATACTGCTACCAACACAGTTCTAGGACGAATTGCAATACCGGCCCTCATGGAGTTAACGGTCTCGCCACTAATTTTATATCAATTTTATACCCCCCATTATTATTATTATTTTCGCCTGTGTGACGGAAATAAATAATTTATTCGTTTATAAATTATTCCGCATTCTCGCGGTAATTTTATAAAAGTCAAATTTGCGTAAAGGTTGTGATAAATTTGCGCAGCCATGTTTTCGGCCTCCCTCATTTCGTATCTCCCTCTTTTTTCGGGAGCGCAAAGCTTGTATGTAAAGTGTGCAGTATAAAATAAAAATGTATGTTTAGTGTTAATAAAAAAACTCTATACATTACATACATTGTATTTTTCGGAACATGTCACACAGCAAACATGTCCGGTGATGGGATCGATCCTCATGTGGAACCGTCGATTCCCGATCCATCGCCTGTGCCGCATGGAACCAAGGCGGAAAAAGAGGGTGGCACTTTCGTCGTAGACGAAGGCCCGCCATGGTCGAGAATTGTCATTGCGAGTTAACCGTGCGGCTTATACACCAGTGCTGGAATCGACGGCATTCCTAGGTGTTCTTCATTGCTCGACGGTGGCAGTAGTGCAGGTGCCGTCCTCGGCGGTCCTGATACCCGGGCATCGGTAAACAACGCGGGCTGCTCGTCGCCGCCCAGTGGTATATCCCCTCGTCGGCCAGCAGCGGCGGTAGTAGAGCCGCAGAAGTCAGTTGGGGTTCACTTGCAGACATCGAAGGTCGACCGGCTAGTTGGCGAAGAGGTGGCCATCAGGTCGCGTTACGCCCGCGTAAGTTGCCGCCGAAATATACCAGTAAGTAAATAAAAAACTAGAAATTTTCACTGTTGGTGTTTACGCCTCGATTATTTGATCAGGACTGAATATTAAATTTAATTTCGATTATTCCTTAATTTATAATTTAAGCTTACGGGGTTAATTTTTCTGTTTTGCCTTGGAGGGTATTGACCTTTAATATGTATCGTTTATTCTTGTGTGTCTAACAATCGGTATGAATATATACCTTGACGGATTTCGATATTTAAATATTAATTTGTCTGGCTCTATATTATTTTTCTGTATAAAATAAATATATTATAAAGACATATATAAAATAGAAAAAGAAAAAGAAAAAAATAAGTATTTGAAATAAAAAAAAAATAAAAAAATAAGATTTTTAATTTTACTTTTTTTTTCTTACAGTTTTATTCGCTCAGATCTTTCGACTCGGTGACGCTGTAGACGCTTTCGTCATCCAGCCTGGCGATGACCCTTCTCTCCGCTCTTCGTCTTAGACGCCTATTCTCTCGACATCGTTCCTGTGCTGCTGGACGTCTATTATATCATAAGATTCTATGTCCAATTTTAATTATTTTGGACATGCCATAAATAATATCTAGAGGTTGTCCATGTATTATGGCAAAATTACTAATCCGCGTTTTATTTTTGCAGCTATATTCCACTTCAAGGGTGTACGCGAACATGATGCTTACTGGATCGACTATGTTTAGTGGGTCCCATTTTATATGGAGCACCGTTTGCCCATATACACGCCGAGCGCCTGTTCTTTCTAAGATTATGCCGATTTCTGCAGAGCTCGTGATCATCAGTGCCCCAATGTTAATAAGGGCATGGAATAATAACCCATAATACTTGATGAGAACACTGATTTCTAAAAATCTTTGGCAGAGCTCCTGTTCGTCCGGGTACTGCATGTTGACTGAACTCGAGAGCCTCTGGTCTACCCTTATATAGCGAATTTAGGGTGGTACACCATGTAGATAATTGTATTTTTCGCGTAGATCTTTAATGGGAATATGCTCTGCTTCTCCCTAAATCCACTTAGTTTTTTTCCTATTTAAACGGTATAACGGTGCGGCAACATTTCAGATATCTTTCAGGAATCTTCTGTACCATAATACTAGGCTCATGAACCGTTGAATTTCTTTCATGTTTCGAGGTGGTACTAAATTAAGTATGGCAGTCACTTTTTCGGATCAGTTTCTAGACCGTTTTTTTCTACTAAGTGTCCTAAATATTTTAGACTTGAACGGGCAAAATGACACTTATTTGGATTCGGCTTTAATTTTGCCATTTTTAAGCGGTTGAAAACTTCTTTTAATTTTTCCAGATGCTATTCGAAAGTAGACGAGACTACAACAATATTGTCAAGATATGCAAATACATATGGTGCCATTTTTGGAGTTATTACTCTGTCTAAAAGTAATTGAATTGTACTTCTGTCGACTGCCCATATACAAATTAATAAATATTTTTTTATTGGTCTTACAGTCCAATCAATTCCATCCAAAAATAAAATAAAATAAAAATAAAAATAAAATAAAAATAAAAAATAAAAATAATAATAAAAAATAAAAAATAAGAAATAAAAATAAAAAATAATAAAAATAAAATAAAAAATAAAAATTAAAAATAAAAATAAAAATTAAATTAAAAATAAATTAAAATTATAATGACAGTCAGACTGTCCTTGTTTACATTCACCCCCGTAGACTAATCTAAAAATAAAATATTAGCTGAAAAAATTCTTTGTTAGTAAAGTGCAGTCTGACTGTCCCCAACACCCTTACCTAATTGAAGACTTGTCCAACGTTTCGAGCTCGCTACGGCTCCTCATCAGGGACTAATCTAAACCTTATATTCTAATCTATATATACCCATCCCCACCACCAAATTTCGTAAATTAAATATAAATTCCCCCTCTACACAAATTGTCCAAAACCAATCAATTTAATAAGGAATGATAAACACTGTCCAATCTACCAGACTCTAACATTAAATTCACATTATTTCGATTCTTGGAAATGTGAATACTTTCAAGACTCTCCCGTTTATACTTATTATTAATACCATGTTCCAAAATATCCACATTCACAAAATCAAAAGAATGTAAAAACTTTAAACAATGCTCTTTTAAACCAGAAGTAATATGTGAGCTACGTAAACTATATTTATGCTCATAAATTCTCTTTTTTAAATATCTACCTGTTTGTCCAATATATTATTTATCACAATCCATGCAATTAATCTTGTAAACAACTCCTGACTTTAAGCATAAATCATCCATATCTTTGCAATTATTAAACAATCTACTTAAATTATTGCGATTTTTAAAGAAAATTTGAATGTTATATTTCCGAAAATTTCTTTTTATTCTTTCAGATAATCCTTGAACATATGGTAAGACAATAATTTTGCCTCCGTTAAAATCAATTCCTACACTATGTCTATTTTCGGTATTATAAATGTCAAACAATCTCTCAGCAATTAATTTATTAATAAATTGAATTGCATAACCATTATTAATGAAAGTTTCTCTTACTATCTGTAAATTATTTTGTCTAAAATCTTTATGTGACAATTTTATTGCTCTGTCAATCACACTCTTTAATGCTCCAATTTTGTTTCCGAATTGGTGGTGTGAATTAAAATCTAAAAACCTACCTGACCAAGTAGGCTTTCTGTACCAATTAAGTTTTACCTTATTATTACTACATCTAATTACATTAATGTCCAAAAAACTTAACTGACTATTTACTTCAACCTCCCTTGTAAATTTAATTCTGTCATGTACAGAATTGAAAACATCCACCATTTCATCCACAAAAACTTCTGGAACAATTGTAAAGATATCATCAACATATCTCTTAAATATCATTGGTTCAAAAAGCAATTTTGACAAGGCTATACTTTCCAACTTTTCCATAACTAAATTAGCTATAACCGGTGACAAAGGCGACCCCATTGGACATCCGTATTTTCGTTCATAAAATTTATTATCAAATGAAAAAATTGTGTTATTAAAAACCAAATTAATTGCTTTAATAAATTCATTCATTGTCAATTTTGTATGAAAATTAATTTCATTCCACTTTTCCTGTATAATATCATTTAACAACTCTAAAGGTACATTTGTAAACAAAGATACTACATCCAATGAAATCATCTTGTAGTTTTTCGGAATAACAATATCTTTCATTTCATTGTAAAAACACCAACTATCCTTAATGTAAGAACTAGTTCTTCCAACTATCTTAACCAATATATTAGACAAAAATCTAGCAATATTATAAGTTGGGAAACCTATGGAAGATATTATTATTCTAAATGTCAGATTTTCTTTATGAATCTTGGGAAGCCCATAACATTTTGCCACAGTTCCATTTTCACATTTTAAATACTTATATGTAGTATCATTTATATATTCATTTCTTTTCCAATTATTTAATAACTCTTTCAAATTATTTTGTAGCTTAATGATATGCGGATTACCAATCTTCAAATAAGTACTATCATCATTTAATATATTATTTATACAATAATTTTAAAAGAGAAAATAAATTTGATAAATTTGATTGGACTGTAAGACCAATAAAAAATATTTATTAATTTGTATATGGGCAGTCGACAGAAGTAGTACTTATTTGAAAATTGGTAATCCGCATATCATTAAGCTACAAAATAATTTGAAAGAGTTATTAAATAATTGGAAAAGAAATGAATATATAAATGATACTACATATAAGTATTTAAAATGTGAAAATGGAACTGTGGCAAAATGTTATGGGCTTCCCAAGATTCCCAACTTATAATATTGCTAGATTTTTGTCTAATATATTGGTTAAGATAGTTGGAAGAACTAGTTCTTATATTAAGGATAGTTGGTGTTTTTACAATGAAATGAAAGATATTGTTATTCCGAAAAACTACAAGATGATTTCATTGGATGTAGTATCTTTGTTTACAAATGTACCTTTAGAGTTGTTAAATGATATTATACAGGAAAAGTGGAATGAAATTAATTTGCATACAAAATTGACAATGAATGAATTTATTAAAGCAATTAATTTGGTTTTTAATAACACAATTTTTTCATTTGATAATAAATTTTATGAACAAAAATACGGATGTCCAATGGGGTCGCCTTTGTCACCGGTTATAGCTAATTTAGTTATGGAAAAGTTGGAAAGTATAGCCTTGTCAAAATTGCTTTTTGAACCAATGATATTTAAGAGATATGTTGATGATATTTTTACAATTCTTCCAGAAGTTTTTGTGGATGAAATGGTGGATGTTTTCAATTCTGTACATGACAGAATTAAATTCACAAGGGAGGTTGAAGTAAATAGTCAGTTAAGTTTTTTGGACATTAATGTAATTAGATGTAGTAATAATAAGGTAAAACTTAATTGGTACAGAAAGCCTACTTGGTCAGGTAGGTTGTTAGATTTTAATTCACACCACCAATTCGGAAACAAAATTGGAGCATTGAAAGGTGTCATTGACAGAGCAATTAAATTGTCACATAAAGATTTTAGACAAAATAATTTTCAGATAGTAAGAGAGACTTTTATTAATAATGGCTATCCAATTCAATTTATTAATAGATTGATTGCTGAGAGATTGGTTGACATTTATAATACCGAAAATGGACATAGTGCAGGAATTGATTTTAACGGACGTAAAATTATTGTCTTGCCATATATTAGAGTATTGTCTGAAAGAATTAAAAGAAATTTTCGGAAATATAACATTCAAATTTTCTTTAAAAATAGCAATAATTTGAGTAGATTGTTTAATAATTACAAAGGTAGGGATGATTTATGCTTAAAATCAGGAGTTGTTTTCAAGATTAATTGCATGGATTGTGATAAATACTATATTGGACAAACAGATAGATATTTAAAAAAGAGAATTTATGAGCATAAATATAGTTTACGTAGCTCACATATTACTTCTGGTTTAAAAGAGCATTGTTTAAAGTTTTTACATTCTTTTGATTTTGTGAATGTGGATATTTTGGAACATGGTATTAATAATAAGTATAAACGGGAGAGTCTTGAAAGTATTCACATTTCCAAGAATCGAAATAATGTGAATTTAATGTTAGAGTCTGGTAGATTGGACAATGTTTATCATTCCTTATTAAATTGATTGGTTTTGGACAATTTGTGTAGAGGGGGAATTTATATTTAATTTACGAAATTTGGTGGTGGGGATGGGTATATATAGATTAGAATATAAGGTTTAGATTAGTCCCTGATGAGGAGCCGTAGCGAGCTCGAAACGTTGGACAAGTCTTCAATTAGGTAAGGGTGTTGGGGACAGTCAGACTGCACTTTACTAACAAAGAATTTTTTCAGCTAATAGTTTATTTTCAGATTAGTCTACGGGGGTAAATGTAAACAAGGACAGTCTGACTGTCATTATAATTTTAATTTAATTTTTAATTTAATTTTTATTTTTATTTTTAATTTTTATTTTTTATTTTATTTTTATTATTTTTTATTTTTATTTCTTATTTTTTATTTTTTATTATTATTTTTATTTTTTATTTTTATTTTATTTTTATTTTTATTTTATTTTATTTTTGGATGGAATTGATTGGACTGTAAGACCAATAAAAAAATATTTATTAATCTGTCTAAAAGTCTTTGAAACGTAGCCGGTGCTGAGTGCAGGCCAAACGGCATTACGTTAAATTCGAAAAGACCTTTTCCGGTGACGGTAAAAGTAGTGATAGGACGGATTTCAGGCGTTAATGCTACGTGCAAATATCCATTCTTTAGTTCGAGTGTCGACAAATATCGGGCTCCTCGTAATTGATCTAGCGTAGAATTAATTTGTGGTAACGGATACGCGTCTTTTTTGTCACTTTATTCACTTTTCTGATATCCACACAGAATCGCGCTTTTCCATTTTTCCTTTGTATGATCACTACTGCTGAGTTCCACGGACTACTAGACAGTCTAATTACGTTTTCAGCCAGCATATTGTCGCCTTTTTAGTTCACGATTTCTTACATAGCTGGGTTTCTAGAGTCTCTAGCATGGTTTTGTATTTTGCTTATTCAATGTTATCCGGATTTCAAGCCTTTTTAGTGTGTCCAAGCCTAGCATGGCTCAATCCATTCATCACTAAAAATTTTTGTTGTATTCGTACTCCTTTTATATAGATTGGTCCGTATATATTGTCCGAGACTGGTTTCTGAACGTTTGCCAGTACTGCATTACGATTAGTAGGCTCGCTATGCCATCGAAATTTCATACAAGTTTTACTGAGTTGTTCGCTTCCGTAGAAACTCACCGATCCTGTATCTAAAAGTGCTGACACTTTGTGATCGCCGATCATAACTTTCACAAAATGTCCATTGTCGCTTTCCACTTTTAGTTGTTGGTGGGCCGAGCTGGGTTCGGTGTGAGCTCAGCCCTCGTCGCGTTTCCCGACGGATGACACTTAAAATCACGAGTATAAACTTTATCGCGTCCACAATACGAACAAAAACTCTTCTGCTGATTTGTGCACTTAAATGGGTCTTGTCTTGCTTATTTACATCTCCAACAACACTTATTTTAATCGTACATTATAGCTACTTTGTTATTGAAATTCTGCACACGAATTTCAGGTTTTCTAATTTTATATTCTGTATTATGTGCAGATATATGCTTATTCGTACTTTTATGCTTATCACACTGTTTTTTTGTTTCTAAATATTCCTCTACTAGTTGTACAATATCTGACGTAGAGGTACAATATCTGATGTAGACGTCATCACGGTGAATATGTAGATGATATTCGGCGACCAAATTGTAAAACATAGTTTCCGTTTTTTGTATTGTCGAATGTATGGATGTCATTCATTCGACTCCTGTATACGGTTATGAATTTGTCGATCTAACTGTCGACATTCTCTGGGGAGCAGATAGAATTTTCATAATCCTTCTTCTAATGCAGCTAGAGTTTTCAAATTCGAGGCGTAATTTCGTTGCCACAACTGTGTATCACCTTTTAACAATTCTGGAAATCCGTTCAGAATTTGTGGATTGGATAAATTATATGCTCGTTGGAATTCGTTGATCCTTTCGAAAAAAGAACGTAAATTTTTACCATTAAAATGGCAATTCCATTTCTTCATTTGGTCCATCACATTAGCGTTTTCGTGTGCAGCTGAAACTTCCTGTACATAAATAGTAGTAGATAGCGTACTGTAAGACGTATATGTTGCAGGACGTACTACAGCTGGACTGGAAGTTGATGCAGCTGCTTGTTGGTTAAGAAGCTGTAGACGTAGTCGACGGAATTCTTCTTCAATTTCTTCTAGATCTTAGGTTCGATTCAAGTCTTCATTGAAGTCTTTCTCATGTTCAGGCTTATTACTAAAGAGCTCCGGGTGAGCTCGTACATGTGAGATTGCATATTGTTGCAAGTACGCTTCTTTCTATACGTATTTCTTCTTTCTCCAAAAATATTTCTTTCTAGATTTTAAGCAGTTTAAAATCTTCATTTCTCGAATTTTTTTTTCAGTATAGAAAGGGCCATGAACCATGCACAAGCTCGTTTTTCTCTTTCTCTCAAACTTTCCACGGAGAAGATATAATCGGAGAGGGAGGAGGAAAGGGAGACGTCAGTTCGCTCAGCATTTTGGACGAGCCCGCGGCCCTGTTATATGGCCATATCTGGTCCGAGTTTTATTACTCGCGGGAGGCGCGCGCAACTCAGTCCCTTGACCTTCGGTCGAGTCATTGTCTATATATATATATATACATATATATGCGCAAATATATACAACTCCTGGTTCTCGAATTTCCCAGGGATTGCCTTAAGTAATTTTAAGGAGTTAATATATATCACCAATACACTCGATAGAAGTGTATTTCGGATTTTTTTCTTCTTTATTACTCCGACCGTCGGGACAGTGTTGTCGCTTTTCGTCTCTTTCTTATTCTCTCTCTCTCTCTCTCTCTCTCTCTCTCTCTCTCTCTCTCTCTCTCTCTCTCTATCTCTCTATATATATCTTTACAGATACTCTTCGACTCTCTTATTGCACTTCCCCCATTGGGAGAAAGCGAATCAGCGCGTCGTATATTCCGGCCTGATGTTTTCTATCCCCGAATCGTCGCTGGATGCGACAATATATACTTATATTATAACAATTTATATATCGTTTTGGTTTTAATACTTGTTTTCCCACATCTAGATAATATTTACTTAAATGTATTTTTCTTAGATATATAAAGCTGAAAAATAATTATTTTTGTATTATTCTATATCACTGAAAAATCTTTGCTAATATCAAGTAAATATTCATGTGCCTTGTATCGGATAAAGAATTATTTCTTAAATTAAAATTAAAACAAATATTTTCTTAGATTGAAAAATAAGTTGCTTAAAATAGAAAAACCAGAATAATTCCTTCATCAAGAACTTATTCACTTGAAGTAAAACGACATAAGCTAGAAATTTTACAACATCTGTTCAACTAAACCGAATGAGTTATGGATTTCTCGAAATTAGATAAGAAGTAAGAAATTGGTTACTTAGATTACCTCATATTTTTTGTTATTCCTGAATTTCACGCAAAAATTATTTTTTAAATCTAGAAATTATTTATCACCCTAAAAAACAAATTTCCTATGTTTTAGCTCATATAGTACAATATCAATATCATATCATTTGAATTCAAGCGAACAAGTTCTTGATGAAGGAATTTTTAGATGCCGGTTTTCTTAATTAAGGCAACTTATTTCGCAATCTAAGAAAATATTTGTTTTAATTGTAATTTAAGAAATAATTATTTATCCGATACATAGCACAGAAATATTTACTTTATAATAGCAGATATCTTTTAAAAAAAATATTTATTTTCTAAAAAATATTTATTTAATATACAGTCGCATACAAATTTATTGACTACATTTTAATCAATATTTACTAATATTAATCTAATATGTTTTAGTTCAACGATCATTTGAATAAATAACTACTTTCAGCATCTTAATTTCTTACATTGAGATATTGGTTTCATAAATTAAGAAAATAATAACTATTCTTTTAGTACTGTAAAAAACAAATTTACTACTCATCAGTTTATAATGGGAAATATTACAGATAATATAAAAGCTTAAATATAAATATAAAATATCACTTATTTCTAAATCTATGAATATATTTATTTAATATTCGGACGCAGGGAATTTTATTAATTATCATTAAATCAGTATTTATTAATTATATCTAATATTTTTAGATTGCAATAAATTGATTGCTTATTAATTAACTTCTCTCAAGAACTCAATTCCTTATATCCAGACAGTGGTTTCAAAATTTAACGCAAATCCAAAAGTCTGCGAATAGAATACCGGTTAGGTCGAAGTTTTTTAAAATGAATTTTTAATTAATAATGTTAATTTAAAATTAAAAGTGCTGAAATAAATGTAATAAAAGTAAATTAACGTATAAATTGTAAAAGAATTCAAGAAATTATTCGCTTACTTTAAACTGTTGATTTTTAAAGTCAAGAAAATAATGCTTTGAATCAAGAAACTATGCACTACTTTAAAAAACTTAACATACTTGAATTTTCATGTTTCTAGGAAATAAAAACGTATTTCAAGTAATTATTGTTTTAAAGATAGGAATCGAATTTTTCATTTTAAATTAAATTTCTTGAGATGAAGTATTGAAATTCTTAATCCAAGTATATATTCGCTTAATTTTGTCGGCTTGAATCAAATAACTAAATTTTTTTATTCCAAATTTTCAGATATTGGTTCAAAAAAATATTTTCCTGAGATAAGTAAATATTTATTTAATTTACAATCTTAGCCACCCATTTTCTATAAAATCTGGACTACGATCTAAGAGATATTTAATTAAGCAAAGGATTTATTTTCCCGATATTAAATTTGAATCTATTGGTTTAAGATTAAAAATTGTACTTATGTCGACTGTTAAATTTAGGATCACCTTTTTGTCCGACGTTTCGAACTGGTACGGTTCATCCTCAGGAACCAAATTTTAAGGTGGTGGGGTCAGTCAGGTTGTTCTCTACTAATTTAGAATAGTACTTTTATTATTTTTTATTTTTTATTTTACTTATTATTGTATTTTTATTTTTATTTTATTATTAATTTTATTTTATTTTTATTTTTAACTTTCTGATTCGGGGATGATCATAAACAAGGACAGTCTGACTGTCATTATTTTAGTTAATATGTGATATTATAAAGACTGTAAGACCGATAAAAATATTTATTTATTTAATTCTATTGGTTTAAGGATATATTGCCTCAAAATAAGAAAATATTAATTTAATTCTCAATATTTGTGTTTTGCTGTTGGGAAAATATAAACTTTATTTTAGTAACTACAATAACTTCAAGTTTATACGATTACTTGGTTAAAGTAAATATTTAATTGGCACAGAACAATCGTATAAATTTCTTGAATCAACTAATATTTACTTCATATTAGAAATTATTAGGAGTGTGAATAAGTCTTTCCCGTTTTTTGTAAGAGATGGCGCCACCAATACTGTGCGAGTATTCAATGGTTACATATGTCATAATCAAAGCTTATTCATATGTCAACAATTCCATACTAACATATTAGTTAAAATTTTTTCGCATCATAAATTTTTTATATCGTGAAAATGTCGAAATTTGAGCCGAGTCGACGTCATTTGCGGGAAGTTTCACTTTATTGGTTCAATTTGAAGAAATCTGCTGCCGAGACGCATCGATTGCTTCAGGAGGCTTATGGAGAAGGTTGTGTCGATGATTCAAGTGTTCGCGGATGGTTTCGACGCTTCAAAAGCGGTGATTTCGACGTGGAAGACAAGGAGCGTTCCGGGCGGCCGCAAATCTTTGAAGATCGAGAATTGGCGACTTTGCTTGATGAAGATTCTTGTCAAACGCAAGAAGAACTTGCTGAAGCATTGGGAGTTGACCGAACAACCATTTCCAAGCGTTTGAAAGCCATGGGAATGATCCAAAAGCAAGGACATTGGGTGCCGTACGAACTGAAGCTGAGAGACGTCGAACGGCGTTTTTTCACTTGCGAATAGCTGCTTCAGCGACATAAAAGAAAGGGTTTTCTGCATCGTATCGTGACTGGCGATGAAAAGTGGATACGTTACGATAATCCGAAGCGAAGAAAATCATGGGGACTACCCGGCCATGCATCATCATCGACGGCCAAGCCAAATATTCATAGCGCCAAGCTCATGCTCTGTATATGGTGGGACCAGCTAGGTGTGGTTTACTATCAGCTTCTGAAACCGAATGAAAGGATCACAGGCGAGGTCTATCGACGACAATTGATGCGTTTGAGCCGCGTACTGCGAGAAAATCGGCCACAATACTCCGACAGGCACGACAAAGTTATTTTGCAACATGACAATGCTCGCCCACATGTTGCACCGCCGGTGAAAACATACTTAGAAACGCTCAAATGGGAAGTCCTACCCCACCCGCCGTATAGTCCACACGTTGCTCCGTCTGATTACCATCTCTTTAGATCGATGACGCATGGCCTGGCTGACCAGCACTTCCATTCCTACGAGGAAGCCAAAAAATAAGTGGATGACTGGATAGAGGCCAAACCGGTCGAATTTTTTCACAACGGGATTCGTATGTTGCCAGAAAGATGGGAAAAAGTTGTAGCTAGCGATGGCCAATACTTTCAATAATTCATTTGTAACCATTTTTTCACAATAAAGGCTCAAAATTTGAAAAAAAAACGGGAAAGACTTATTCACATACCTGATAATATTTTCAGTATATATATATATATATATATATATATATATATATATATATATATATATACAAGAAATATATTCAATGTTTTAAAAAACCATTTACTCGAAAGAATGAAATAGTTTTTTTAAAGGGTGAATTAGATTTATTTGACTATTCCCTGCCAGTTGTAAAATCTAATAAATATTTATTTGATTTAATTAAACGAAGCACAAAGATTTAAATATTAAATGTAATAAATAAATAGTAAAAACTACAAAATGTATATATAAATCAAAAAAATATAATATTTTCTATTTTTGAAAAAATTATTTACTTATAACATATAAATAGTTTTATTAAAAGATTTATTCATTTAAATTTAATATTTAAATCTTTGTGTTTCGTTTAATAAAACCGAAGAAATGTTTATTAGTTTTGAACAACTCGTTGGGTATAATCAAGTAAATATATTTCACGTTTTGATAAGGCTATTTATTGTTCAGATTGAATAGCTTTTCCAAAAATTGAATATATTTGTTGAAATTAAGTATATATATAGTTTTAAAATATTTATTTATTTAACTTTATTTTTTACGTATATTTAGTTCCGTTTAGTAAAGATCAAGAAATATTTATTACTTTTCAATAAATTATTTAGTGTAATGTAATAAATATATTTTTGCTATACAAATAAACTTAATTGTTTGATTCAAATATATGGTTTCGTCGCAATTACAACATATTCATTAGTTTTAAATATTTATCTTTTTGTTTTAAACATAAATTTAAATAAATATTTTTTGTATTCTAATAACTATTGAATTAATTTTAATGAATTTAATTTACTTTAAATAAATATTTGTTTGGTTCAAATAATATCTCTTTTATGAATTGGATTTATTCGAATTTATACAAATTTATTTCTCAGTGAGATAGTAAAATAATCTAAATTATATTCTTTATAAATTGCATGATATAATGTAAATGGCAATGAAATAAAATGTATTATATAAAAATGTAACGAATGTTATTATATAAATAATTTACAGAAAGTATAATTTTTTATATCAAATTAGTCTTATTTATTAACGGCAACATAGTCTTATTATTAAATTTTAAACTTAAAAGAAAATACGTATATATATATATATACTAGCATCTCCCATCTCGGCTTCGCCTGAGATAATAATTTAACGAATTTCATAAACAATTCAATAATATCTAAGTAAAAAGTACTCTATATATAAAAATCTATATTTCTATAAATAATTGACCGTAATTCACCTATCGTCGCTTCTGTATAAAAAACTGCTTCAATGTAACGTCCACTTCAAAAAGTTGATATTTTGCCGCTCATTTTATACAATTTATATATATATATATATATATTGTAACGTAGTGGCCTTTGCCCTGGCCTCCACCACAAAATACTTAATTCTACAGCACCTACCTGTTGGCAACGCTAAAGAAAACAAGAAAAAGGGGGGCGGCACTCAGTACATAACGGCCTTGAATATCACAGCACACTACATTTATTACAAATCTCTGCGTTATAATATTACGCTCTCTCTCTCTCTCTCTCTCTCACTTACACCCGTATTTACGCACACACTCTCTCGGGCTCGCGGTGCATACACACTTTATCTCTCTCACTCACTCGCACTCCCGGATCTCGCGGTTCGGTTCTCTCTCCCTCTCTCTCTCTCTCTCTCTCTCTCTCTCTCTCTCTCGCACTCCCAACTTGCGACACACGTACTCTCGCTCTCTCTCTCATATACACACGCAGTACATCGCTGTCTCCGCCCACTTGCTGTGAAGCCTCTTCTCCTCGTTCAAGCGCCCCGCCTCGCAAGTACTTTACCAGCACTTCACAAGCTCGTATCTTTTCTCTATATTTTTTTTTAAAACTCACGGTGCTTCAAGTAAAACGGGCAAAAAGACCGACCAAAACTCTCTTCTCACTTCGACCATTCAACAAGCAATAATGAATCTACTCTTCACGCGTCTTCTCCCGTCCTTTTTCCCGGGCCCTGCCTGTCTCACTCGCTCTTTCGCGCGGCGACGGTATACGCATTTCTCTCTCTTACATACTTCGCGTGCGCACGCATCAATTCGTGTTCTCCGTCTTCACTCCGATCTTCGTGCTGCGGCTGAGTTCAACGGCACCTCGAAAAAAGGAAAATAGCGATTAGTCGTGAACTTAGACATCTTCTTCCGAGCCACCCGGGGCAGAAGCCGTTACTCATTGTAACCTCCGTCACAATATATATATATATATATATATATATATATATATATATATATATATATATATATATATGGGAAAAAGGTTAGGTGTCTAGGGAAGATGGAGCCAGGCAAGTAAATGTATCTTTATTATAGGTATTATAGGTAAAACTTATTTATTAAGGATTAAATAATCAAAACAAGAATAGTTGTTCAATACGTTTAAACAGACAAGGTTCACACGGCGTCTTCGCCAAGACGGACGACTCTTACGACGACTTTATGGTGGTGTCGCGCGTATCCCTTCTCTCCGCGGCCGTCCAATCGGGGGTACTCATATGCTAGGTGACTCCGCATTCGTACGGAGTAGCTGGTGACTGCCACATCATTCTCCTGTACCCGTGCGGTACATGCGAGCGGCTGACTGCGCGTTACGGGTCGCAACACATCGTTCGCCATTAGCGCAATGAGACACATGCATTTTACGTCTACCGGCATTCCCACATATATACACATGGTTTCTAGGTTGTTGGTCAAGAACCCTATTTTGCCATCATTGTATATAGATAATATAAGATACAAAAAGAAGTTAATATAATGTATAAAAACAAAAATATAATTTCTCGTCACAAACTATATTCTGTATGATTTGGTATACAGAACCATTTCATAAGAAACGGAGAAAGCAAAACTTAGAGAGAGGGAGAGAGAGAGAGAGAGAGATTTTCCCACGTAAGAGAAAATAAAATTTACAAAAATCAAAAGATATCCATAAGGTGTGAGAATAATGTCAGATTAGCCTGAAGAACAAAAAAGGTAATACTGACTAACGCCACACCTCCTTGAGGATACGAATCCCAAAGTTGGATATGAACATTCGTTTGAGCTGGCCTGATATTAATACTTGAAGCGGACTACTTTGTGTTGATATTCGTGATTCAAGATGCCACCTAGTGGCCGCTGGTGAAACTGATTGTGAAAACCATTAACTTAATTTATTGATGAAAGTAAAATGATTTTCAATAAAAAATATAGCCTATGTCCTTCCCAAGATAATATATAATCTATATGTCAAATTTCAGAACAATCGGTTCAGTAGTTTTTTCGGTTATTGTATACAAAAACATGCTTTGTCTTTATAAATTAGTATATATGATATGATATGATGTATATATATATATATATATATATATATATATATATATATAGCTATTTTCTTAAAAATTTGGCAGCGGGGTGTAATAAATGGGATTCACTGGTGTCGACGAAGAAATTCTTTCAGTGCGTATACCTTTTCGTAGGCTCGATCATCGCACTCAGTGAATTTAAAATTTTAAGAAAATACGTATATATATATATATATATATATATATATATATATATATATATATATATATATATAAATACATACATACATATGCGCATACACACTTTGACACAGAGACAAGAAAATCTATACACACTTCAAGAATTTCGGCACCAGTTAATCCCTTTTATCGCATCTATCGTTTCCGTGTCCCCATGCTGAACGTCGCGTCGTCACCCCCTTGATCGCACGAGATCGAAAACCAACATCTGGAATATGGCACAAACGGAGTACCATCGTTTAGCGCCGTAGCGCTGAGTGTCAAAATTTTACTGTAATGTCTAACATGGGCATCGGAGATCTCCCCTTATTATCTCTGTCTATAGGTTTTACACTTCTATAACCGCCAATCTTCGTTGTTTGTATCCTCCATAACCGCGCCACTTGATTTCATTTAAACTATAAATATAAACACATTTATCAATTGCACGTGTAAATACACGACAACTGTTTGTAAATCATATTACGTATATTATATAAATATATCTAGGATGTATTGAAATCATAAATACTTTTTATGAATATAAATAAATTCAAGCGATAATGTTTAATATTGTTACGTATAAATTTCATTTTAAAGTTTTGTAAAAATAACACTTAGTTTATAAAAATTTACGCTTTCTTAAATAGAAAATAAAAATTATATTTATACATGGTTACACTTTGATAGTTTTAATTGACTACAGTAATTTAAAAACTAATAATTTTTAAAAATTTACAATTAGAAAAAATTTTTATATATGTGCTTATCAGATTTGTATGTACAAATAATCAAAATGTATTTGTTAATAGCATTAGGCTAATATTCTATCAAATTTTCTTACATTATCTAGACTATACTTATTGTAATAAAATTAAGGTAGAAATTTTCTTTTGATCTGTTAAGTATTATGAAATGACCGAACAAGAAGTACATTCTACTTTAGAAGGATTGTTTATGTCAACTGAACCAGAAACAATTGGATTTGATTTTTCAGCCGGAAGAAAATGGATTTATCCAGAAAATTATCCAAGAAGAGATTATCAATTTACTATTGTACATTCAGCTTTATACAACAATACACTAGTATGTTTACCAACAGGTATATACGGAATTTAATATTTTTTGTTTGAAAATCATTAAATAATATGTAAAAAAATTAGGAATATAAATTGTACAAAGTTTCATGTTTGTATGAATTTTTTTTATAAATTATTTGAAGGATTAGGAAAAACCTTTATTGCTGGTGTAGTAATGTATAATTTTTGGAGATGGTATCCAAGAGGTCGTGTCGTATTTTTGGCTCCAACAAAGCCACTTGTTGGTCAACAAATTCAAGCTTGTCATGAGATAATGGGTATTCCCAGTGAACAAACAATTGAACTTACAGGTATATTTAAATAAAAATTACTTTTAAAAATTGCAATGCAACGCAAGTATAAGATTTTTTATATACCTCAATCTTATAAATTTTCAATCTCTTTTATCATATGAAAATATATTAACATGTCCATCTTATATTCACATTAATTTTACATTTTATAAAAATAATTAAAATGATTACAACTAATATTATTTTTATTCAAAGATAAAAACATTGCTTAAAAACTATGATTTACATTTTATAATAATACAGATATATAAATATAGATTATGTTTTCAAGATTTTTAATAAATATGAACTTTATAAAAAATTACTTTAAAAAAAGTAAATTTGCAGGTAATGCTAGAGGTTTTGGTTCAATTATTATTAATAATAATATTAATAAAATTATTTCTATTATAATAACAAATAAACATCAGTTTGTAAGAAATATTATACTAAATTAAATAGGTTTTAATCCTATATATTTATACATATAGATCATGAAAATTAATTTTCATAAAATATGTAGCTTTAGAATCTGCAATGAATATTATCAAAAGAAGTAAACTTATATAAATTAATTCAAGTTTTTTATATTTTTAAGATTGTTATTAAAGTGTTTTCAAAAGGTAGTTATAAAATATTATATTTTTTTTCCTATTTTTTTTCTATTATATTTTACCAACTATCACTAAATAATTATTGCAAAAATAAGGAAATTTTTGATCAATTGAAAATGAATGAACGTAAACACGCTATTAAGTTGCTGCCTGAACACATAGTTATATCTACATATTTTAACTAATAAGAGTGTAATGGTAGAGTCTAATTAGAAAACTATAAAACATTTTTTTTATAATATAATACAATAACTGAGTACCTTTATTGCATTCTTTGTTATAGGTTTCTATTACTCTGGTAATTGATTAAGCAAGACTACAAAATAGGGACATCCAAAAATATAGTAAAATTTTATATTAGTTTCATATAGAAAAACTACATAAAAATATTAAAATTTGAATATTAAAAATAATTGAAAACTCTAATTAATAATTGACAGTAGATAGGCTGTAGGCATTCTAGCACATAGGCATTTTGGCACACCTCCCCCCCTTAAAAAGTGTGCTATGCCTCCATCTAGGTCACGGGGGACATAGCACGCTTTAGACGCGAGTATACTTTGGGTTCTCTACTAGAGGGGGGGGGGCATGTCACACTTGACAGATGAGTAGATTTTAGGTGTAGTAGAATACCAATAGATAGGCTATAAGCATTCTAGCACATGGTCATTCTGGCACACTCCCCCCCCCTGAAATCTGCTCTTTGGCCCTGTGGGCATTCAAGCAAACCTCCCCCCTTGAAAACTTTGCTGAGGCCCCCTGCATATTGTAATGTATAGAGAATGAGGTCGCCTCCCGAAACGATGCCGCTCCCGCTATAATATATTAGATAAAGTGAGAGATGGGGAACGACTCGTTTCATTCATTAAAATTTAATATACGTGTGAGAAAAGACGAACACCGTTGATGGTAGAGGAGGGGAGAGCATGACATACTTTACACGGGAGTATACTTTAGATTCATTAGAATGCCTGCAGACTTTCTCCTTGTGTTTTGAAAGTCCGGAAAAGCGAGGATATTCACTCTCCATTAATGTGTCATCATTCCTATAACAAAGTCGTCTACTTTTTTTTTTTTGTTTTTTGTTTGTTTTTTGTGTTTTTTTTTTGTTTTGTTTTTTTTGCAGATGGAGGACTGATAGAATAGTTTGATGAGTTTCACATTGTGCAGTACATGTCAATTGGATTATGATATCTTATTTTAAATAACCTTTCTCACTTCTCCACTGATTGGATTGTACTGAACGATGCCATCGTGCAAGATCAAACAATAAGCTGTAGTATTGGGTGGAAAGTTATTTTTAGCCTCGAATTCTAGACAAACATCTACAGGAGCCCTCTTTAGAGATTCGTTTTGCCGAGAGCAGTCAATTACTATCAATGGCTCTTTCTCAATAAACTGTGTCCTTGTAAGAAGCGGTTGAGGATCTCTTGCATAGTATGTTTTTTGGAAACTAGTATACATGTCATAGAGCAATGCTGATTGATTCTTTGATATGTCAAGATTGAGATTGTTATATGGATAATATTGTGAATTTAGAAAGAGTCTTACGTTGCTTATATCACAATGATCAAACAGACTGGCGTTTGCAGTTTTTTCATTTTCTTTCTTCGTTTGCAAACAAAGAATGACAAAACGAGGTTTTTCTAGTTGATTTGAAGTTTTTATCGTCCAAATATGCTTACTGGAGCTCGGTAACATTGGATATTCAAACATTTCCCAAGTACGATAACACATTGAGATTGGATTATCTTTACTAATGAAATTTAAAAGTTGAATTTTTTGTTTATCAGATGCAATGATATATGGCATTAATCATTCTATCTTTGTTATTTTTATTTTATATTCTTCATACATTGCAGCGTTGTCAGCTAGAGTACCTTCCTGAATAATCGCATTTAAGTCTGACCTTGAACTTATTAGAGTAAGTTCATGTTTCATATTAACAACTATTTTTTTGTAATCTTCAGCAAAGCCCAAAATCATACTAAGAGGAATAGCTACCCCAAAATTTCGATGGACGTCAATCAAAGTTCTAGTTCTTTCATCATTACCAAGCCATCCTGCATTCTCAAGCATGAGAGTTTCATTAGTATTAAATGAAGTCCATCCTTTCATCACACTAGTCAAACCAACATTTTTACTTTTGTCTACCTCTACACCATTAATTTCATAACGAATTTCTTTAAATAGGTGACAAATACCACTGTTAACAAATCTGGTTTTTGTTAGTGCATTTCCATCAGGCTTTTCCAATTTTCCACAGATATGGATAGAACTACGTGATGGAAGTAGATGGACACAGATCTTGATGTTGAATTGTAATACGAATTTCATTGTTGTTCTGGAAATTTAGGGATGAGTATGGTTGATGAGCGTGAATTTCATAATGAACTTCATTTTTCAGGAAACAGCAGAAAATTATACAAGTGATTTTTTTCCACGAACTTTTAGACCTAGTCTCGGTCAGGAACAGAATATTCTGCCGTGTTAACGGTTTCAGTTCCTTTTCTTGACTGATGTCTGATTGCCATGATCCGTCACTTATATGTATTGCAGAATTATAAACAATATCCATTATAAAGATTTCATACGAAGACGAATAGTGATTTTCTCTCCTCGAAAATTAACCAAATTTTCGTCCTGATCTTCGACTCGAATATGTAGATGATCTATGTTCTTAACACAAGTGGTAGATATATAACATGAGATGGAGCTTCAATAATTTTATATCCTAGAGAAACACGTGGAAAGAATTCGTGAATCGTATGAACTTTTTTGTTGTTCATGTACGCTTCTGTAGTAATATTACACTCTACTCTGAGAGCGTTGATTCTTAATACTTTCACCGGTAAATCGGAATTGTATTTAATGTTTTCTTTGAGAATGCGTGGTGTAAAGCCAAGCAACCGACCTATTGAATTGTAAGGTCTAAAATCTAATGGAACACTACACTCAATCTCACTTTTAAGAGTATTATTATTAGCTTTCAATGAAAAATTGATCCCTTTAGCTGACAAAGCTTCCGCTAAACATTGATGAATAGCATCAAGCTCGTAACTGCCAGTTGGAATTATGATAATTTCTCCCCGATAATGTAATTTATTATTTGATCTGTCGACATTCGGAATTGAGTTGAACGTTAGAAGTTCAGCTAAACCCCAAACAAAAGTTTTATGCTCCGGTAGTTGGATGGGGGGGGGGGGGTAATGCGCTTCTAGAACAGAAGAATAACCTGTCAGAGTCAATGTAAAACTGTCTTCCATGACTAATTGCAAGTGAATGATTAGTTTTGGTCATCAAATCTGCTTTTATAGACTATTGATTAAGAAACAAAGACAAAGAGGACCACAAATAAAAGACTCAAAACTTTGATATCTTTTATAATTGTATTTTACTTCCTTAACATTGAAATAATTCATTAATGCTTTGGGAGGTTTAAGATCTCCAAGACTATGAAAGTAGAAAACTTCGAAACCTTGCTTTCGATAACAGACCCAGTGGGTACCATTGTTTTGAAAATTATCCAAATTAACCATAGTAGCTTCATTGCACCATGGACCTTTGGAAGACAGAGTATTTCTCATGAAAACACCACAAAAGTATGAAATTTGTCAGAGACGAGCATATTTCATAAGATCATAGTCAGTCAATGCACGATTTGGTAAAGTTAAATCGAAGTTTTTTTTTTACTAGACCATAACCGCGCGGCTTTAAATATAATCGCATTCCACGTTTATATGGCTTGAGATAGAGACCCTTGCCTATAGCAATCGCTTCCATTGTCTTATTGTGTCGCTTACTTTCCTCATATTTTTTTTAGCATCTTTAGCATCATTTAGTGCTTTAGCTATTCCAGCAGCACCTCCTGATAGAGTACTCGTTGCGCTTAAATCTGCAAACAGTGGTATTAGAAATGGAAGCACTACACCTATTTTAGATGGAAGGGGTAGAACGCGTGGAAAGATCAATTTTTTTTAAGAAATTGACTTTTGAAGTAATTGACTTTTTAAGAAATTGACGGGCGCCTTTCAACGCGGACTGAATAACTTTGCGCAAAGTTTTACTTGGTATTAATGATTTTTTTGCTACAGTCACTAATTTGTTGAATTTCAGCCCCATTCCAGTTTTTGCCTTTAATTTCATAGCACTTGCAACAGTAAGAGCAGCCATTTTTTCAGTAAGACTAGCATCTTTGGCTTTAATACGCTGCCAAGCTTTATCAGCAAGCTTGAAATCAGCCATTTTACGATTATTATTTTTATTAGAGTACTCAATGGCATGTTCTTTACAAGTCTGATGAAGCGGATTTCTTCCTCGATCACCTCGTTTGATTCGCTTCTTTAATTTAGTTCCGGGACGACAATATTGATAACCAGGTAGATGCATTTCGATAGATAAATTGTTTATTACTCTATCGAGCAATCCACGTCCTTCCTTTTTTTAATGCTTCCGAGTTTTATGCTCAATCATCTTTGGCCTGATGATCGAAAATATAAAATCAGCAGTTATATATTTACGTCAGTCAATGTTAAACTCGACTTTGTCATATCAACATGGATTTCACTGACCAGAACGTGAAACTGAGAAGAAAGCGACACGGAGAGTTACTACCAGAGAGTTACTACGAGCAGTATTCTGCGGTCCATCAAACTGCGGAAAAACAAATAGCTTATTAGCTTTAATCACTCATCCCAATGGTCTTAGATTCGAGAATGTGTATGTGTATTCAAAATCGTTAAATCAACCAAAGTATCAATTTCTCAAAAGAGTAATAGAAACAATCGAAGGCATCTCAGATTTCCCGTTTAGTGAACATGAATCTGTAATATCACAAGATGAAGCATTGCCCAATTCAATTATGATTTTTGACGATGTAGCTTATGAGAAGCAAGATAAGGTCAGAGCATTCTTCTGTATGGGGAGACATAAAAGTGTAGACTGCTTCTACCTATGCCAGTCATATGATCATATACCAAAACATCTTATTATAGATAATATTAATATGTTGGTAATTTATCGACAAGATGGTGTGAATTTAAAACATATTTATGATGACCATGTCAATACTGATCTGTCTTGCAACGAGTTTCGTAATCATTGTTCTGAGTGCTGGAAAAATGATAAATATGGATTTGTTATTCTTGATAAACTTAGAACGATGGATGCTGGTAGATACATAAAAGGTTTTGACTGTTTTGCAATAAAAAGAAATTAAAAAAAACCTTAATCACTCAGTTCAATTTTATACATCAATACGACACCATGTCTGACTTTAAGAAAGAAAAGAGGATCCTTAGCGAGTTGTTGCAAGCTCGTAAACCTATTAAAAGAAAATCTGCACTATTCAAACAGGAGAGAGAGAATCTCGAAAAATTTGTAGGAGATACATTGAAATCTGTCATTACACAACTTGAAAAGCTTGTCGAATCAATAAGTTTACAGTCTTCTAATCTCATTTCAAATGATCAGACCATTAGAAAACCAACTAGATCCCGAAAAAAGTTGAGTTTTATAATAGATAATAATATTCGCTCAGCTTCCATGGAAGATTATGATTCCGATGATGAATTTGCCTCATTAGATAACTAATACACATTTGTCTATTCTTCAATCAGTATCATCATGATTCTCGATTTGTTTAGAAGAAATTTGAGCGACTCGAAGGGGAGTCGAGGTCCTCCAGGCGTTGGATACAATTTTACAACAGATGGCAATTTTGATATAAAAAATAAACGATTTTGTAATGTTGGTGAAGCTATTGAAACTACTGATGCACTTTGTGTAAAAAGGTTACATTCCATCTTGGAGAAGGAACTAAATACTGTATTTTCAAAAATTAATGAAATTCTAAAAGAAAACGAGAAACATCAGGAACAAAATGGTATGATAACTAAAGAGAAATTCAAAGATCTTTATGAAAATCGATTGAAATTGAAAGAAATAATGAATAATTTGGATAAAAATTTTATGAAAAGCAATCAGGATAAATCAAAGCTGGAATCGAAATTGAAAAATCTTATACATCATTCACATACTCGTCTAAAAGATAATATGACACAATCGGTTACGAATTTGAATGGTATTATAATAGATATTAATAGGAAAACAAATGCATTGACAAAATCAGCAAAGGCAACACAAACTTACCCGTCGCAGATATAAGCGAAGAAAATATGATATACGTGGTATAGATGAAACTTGGCAAGCAGATCTTGTAGAAATGATACCCTACTCTAAGGAGAATAAAGGGTTTCGTTACTTACTCACTGTAATAGATTTATTTTCGAAGTATGCTTGGGCTAAACCAGTAAAGTCAAAGAATAGTAACGATGTTACTCTCGCTATGAATACGATATTAAAACATGGAAGAGTAGCATCAAATCTATTAACCGATCAAGAAAAAGAATTATACAATTCACACTTCCAAAACCTCATGAAAAAGTATAAGATAAATCTATACTCTTCACACAGTAATCTTCATGCAAGTTTTTGTGAACGATTTAATAGAACCTTAAAAAATGCAATGTGAATACAATTCAGCAAGCAAGAAACTATAAATGGATAGGTTTCCTACTAGATTTACTGAAAGTTTACATTTCAAGAAAACATCGAGCAATAGAAATTGAGCCTGAAAATGTAAGCCAAGAAAACGAAAGGGAGCTAAAGAAGTGTTTTTCCATTGAGATGATACCAAAGAAAGAACTGAAATACAGTGTCGGAGATAATGTACGAATAAGTAAAATAAAACATATTTTTGAAAAAAACTATACACCTAATTGGTCTACTGAAATTTTTACAATATCAAGAATTGTAAAAACTGATCCAGTAACTTATCAGGTTAAAGATTATTGCGATAAACCTATATCGGGGGGTTTTTATGAAACTGAAATTCAAAAGACTCAGTACCCTGAAATTTATTTTGTAGAGAAAGTATTAAAAAAGGGTGGTAACCGTATATGTTAAATGGTTAGGATTCAATAGTGAGCATAATAGTTGGATAAGTAAAAAAGACATTAAATAAAAGCAATATATAAGTAAAATATATGGATATGTGGAAGGTCACTAGTTATTAAATATGAAAGACAGTATATTATGATTATAATATTTATTTATGTAAATAAATTAAACATGTCCTGATTTTTTTTACAAATAAATAAGGATAAGAAATTAATCTATGTGTGTTTTATTAATATTTAAGAAGTAGAAGTGTTAAACTTAAAACAACTACCGCCCTGATACACTCTAAATAAACAAAGGTTATTTGCTTTGTTAGCCATATTCATGAAAAATTCTTTATCTTTTAATATTGCCGACGATATCTTCTGTGGTAAGAATATTTGAAAGTTGTCGTCCAGCTCAGCAATGACTTTGGTTCCATATTTTGTGGAGACTTGCTTAAGAGCATTCACCATGTATTGATGATTTTTCTCCAATTCCGTACATGTCTTCCGCGGCAAGAACTCGCTCTCAGAAATTTTATTTTGACTGGCTAAATAAACCCATTATAAAGCAAAGAAAATTTTTTTTCTTTTTAATTCTACCACAGTAAAAAAATTACTTTTTTTCAGAGAGAAAATTAACTACGAATCTTACCTTATTAGATTAGTCTTGTTTTTTTTTGGAAATGGTAGACAATTCTCAAACTCTTCAACTGCTCAAATGAGTTCCTCGTCATCCTCCATCTCTTCATATAGCTGATTCCCCACCATAATTTCTGCCCCTTCCATTGCCTCACGGAGTACGTCCCTTCCCTCGGCTTCAACTGAGCTTACCCCTTCCAAGACTTTGAAAATTTTTTCAGGATTCCATTCTTGCATTAGTTCGTCAGATGTATTATACTCAACGCTTATTGGTTCACCTTCACTGCTATAAAGCATCATCCTCTCTCGTGCAGCTTGATATTCTTTGGTTGCTTTCTCGCCCCTCTCTTATGCTTCGTGTATATCTACAGTTACTCGAATCTCATTGGTGATTTTATTCTCCCTCTCTTCTTCTTTAGTAACTGTACCTACTTGAGCTACTCTTCCATTAGTCTCATCGAATCCCCTTGCATTATCATTCCCTTCCTCTATTTGCTGACTTTTACTTTCCATTATTTCCCTCTCTACCTGACTTGCAGATTGCGGAATTTGCTCCTCTAGGATTTTATAGTGAGCCCAAGTTAATGAGTCTGTAGTATTGGGCAATAAGTATCATTTAATATCATCAAATGGATTGAGGGCAATTATTTCTGTTTTTCTGTATGCACTATTTGTAATTTTGAGCGAATGTTACACTGCTCACGGTGTATAATTACGAGATCTTCCAAACATCTTCGATAATCTTCAAACGTGATTGCTGTTTTTACAACGTTCGATTTTGTTTCTTTAGCTTTTTTCACTATCCCTCCTCCATCTACCAAAATACTGTACATTTTACTCCGTAAACCGATAAATTCCATCATAGTCTTTCCATTACATTCATCTTTCATGAGCCCAGGAACTTCTTTATTTGGACGTGGAATACCATACTGATTATTTTCGTCATAATCAGAAGTATCAAATCTATGAATATCTTCTTTCATGATTTGATACATATCACTATCCTCTACTTCATATATCAAGCTACCAGTATCAGTATACAAGAGCTTAGACTTTTCGCCCATTCGACGTTTCATGTAAGAGTGTGAAAATCATACACTAATGTCTTTGATAGATCGAGAATACAAAGCCCAACGTATATCGGCTTTTTGACTGTTATACTTGTTTTCTTAAGCTGAATGGCAACTAAATTTTCATCGAAAATTGCACAGCTATGCTAATTAGGTAAAGCTATGCGAGCCTCTGCTCCATATCCACCAGTGAATTTATTTACTAAATGTACATCAACGCGAGATCGCTCTCGCTTAATGCATTTTCCCTATACAGCATTAATTAATAATTTATAAAAAAGTTTTTCAAACTCATTCTTTGCATGCTTTCGCCTTTCAGTATTTAGTTCAACATATGGTTTCAGCCAATGTTTCTGTTTAAAACCCAAAATTCTATATACTTTTTTCAATCGAAGACCATTATCAAGCGCTTGCTTAAGAGTACGATAATGAATTATATACCTTTTTTTATCGTTCAATGCAGTTAGCACTTTCTTCTGTTTTGAACTAGGTGGTATACGATGCTCAGCATAGAAAGGTAAATCACGATGTTGGTCATGTATTTCCTCCGGATATTCCAAATCTACTTCAATTTAATTGTACTTATGTCGACTGCTCATATACAAATTAATAAATATTTTTTTATTGGTCTTACAGTCCAATCAATTCAATCTAAAAATAAAATAAAAATAAAAATAAAAATAAATGAAAATAAAATAAAAATAAAAATAAATAAAAATAAAATAAAAATTAAAAATAAAAATTAAATTAAAAATTCAATTAAAATTATAATGACAGTCAGACTGTCCTTGTTTACATTCACCCCCGTAGACTAATCTGAAAATAAAATATTAGCTGAAAAAATTCTTTGTTAGTAAAGTTAGTTTGTTTTTAAATTTGTACATGACAGAATTAAATTTACAAGGGAGGTTGAGGTTAATAGTCAGTTAATTTTTCTGGACATTAATGTCATTAGATGTAGTAATAATAAGGTGAAACTTAATTGGTACAGAAAGTCTACTTGGTCATGTAGGTTTTTAGATTTTAATTCACACCACCAATTCGGAAACAAAATTGGAGCATTAAAGAGTGTGATTGACAGAGCAATAAAATTGTCACATAAAGATTTTAGACAAAATAATTTACAGATAGTAAGAGAAACTTTCATTAATAATGGTTATCCAATTCAATTTATTAATAAATTAATTGCTGAGAGATTGTTTGACATTTATAATACCGAAAATAGACATAGTGCAGGAATTGATGTTAACGGACGTAAAATTATAAACGGGAGAGTCTTGAAAGTATTCACATTTCCAGGAATTGAAATAATGTGAATTTAATGTTAGAGTCTGGTAGATTGGACAGTGTTTATCATTCTTTATTAAATTGATTGGTTTTGGACAATTTGTGTAGAGGGGAATTTATATTTAATTTACTAAATTTGGTGGTGGAGATGGGTATATATAGATTAGAATATAAGGTTTAGTTTAGTCCCTGATGAGGAGCCATAGCGAGCTCTAAACGTTGGACAAGTCTTCAATTAGGTAAGGGTGTTGATACAGTCAGAGTGCACTTTACTAACAAAGAATTTTTTCAGCTAATATTTTATTTTCAGATTAGTCTACGGGGGTGAATGTAAACAAGGACAGTCTGACTGTCATTATAATTTTAATTGAATTTTTAATTTAATTTTTATTTTTAATTTTTATTTTATTTTTATTTATTTTTATTTTTATTTCTTATTTTATTTTTAGATTGAATTGATTGGACTGTAAGACCAATAATAAAAAAATATTTATTAATTTCAAATCTACTTCAGCAATATAGCCTATAACAGAATCTGATGATGTATTGAAAAAGTTACGAGTTGATTCATAATCAACTCATTTAAATTTTCCAACTGGTAAATTCTGTACCATCGCCCAACCATATAGATGATTAATATCGTAATATAAATGTGTCTTTATTTTATTTTTTTATCGTATATCGATTCCATATATGGATTATTTGCCTTTAAATATCGATTGCAGCACTGACTTATTCCACCTCGAATGCCTGATTCAATAAATAATAACATGTCAATATCTGTTAGAAGCTCTAATTCTACCTTTGTCATTTTAAGAGCTGCTGCAAATGTTAATCCTGGATTAGTATAAAAATGTGCAGGACATAAGCCGTATGCTTTAATAAATGTCTCTCGAAAACTTTCAAAGATATCTGCTAAGAGTAGAACATCTGTTTTTAAATATAAGTCCGAATACTCTCCTAATGTTCTTATATTAAAACTTTTCCATACTTGAACAGCATGCTTATAGTCTTCCTCACTAATCCTGAATCTGTCAATTTATTATAAAATTCATTTTTCGACGGCAGTTTTATAGTTATTAATTTATCAAGACCATCTACAAAATCGTAAGGAAATATTCCTTTATGTCTAAGAAGATCAATATTTTCGTTTGAGTATCCATCTAATTGAAATTCCTGTATTGCTATCGGTACATTATCTAGACAAGACGCAAGTTTCTCTAAGGATGATGGCAAAAATCGCCAAGAATCTAAGAATCTAAAACTCACATCACAGTCATCCATATACTTTGTGAAGGAAATATATTTTTCTTTGTTATGAGGTATTATAGTAATTCGTCCATTCATCAGTGTAGAAGTTCTTTTAAAATAAAATGTTTGTCATGATTGAGGTTATGAAAAATTACGGGAATAAATTTTGAGTCTTTATAGTTCAAATTGCATGAATTATGAGGAGCACCTCTGAACCTAAAGAGAAAAAACAAATTAATTAAAAAAAATTTTTGTTTATCTAAAAAAAAAAAACTTACCGTCCTGTAAGATAACAATGATCTCGTACTGCCAGTTGCTCATCTAGAAATGGTTTGCGACATATATGGCAATCGGTCGACCATTGGAAAGTTAATTCTTCAAGATCTGTGAGTTTCATTGGTTTTGGATTTTTATAGAGATAATCAATCTGCTCACCAATTGATTTCAGTTCACGAACAAACCATTGTGCAGGCGTCTCGTCATCTGGATTTTTCTGTCTATATGTTTTGTAAGCGGATAATTTGTTGTTAAAGCTACATTTAAATAGAAACCTATACTGTACGCTTCATGTAATTGAAAAGCATTCTCGTTTTCTGTAGGTTTTAATAAACATTCAAAATCTGTATAAATTACGAAAGGTACTTTTTCACTTTTACTATAATCTTCAAATTTCAAAATATTATTTAATAAGTTTGGTAAATTGATTCTACAATCGTTAATGTTTTTACAAAGATTTTTATGATTTTGTAGCCCTTCCTCACTATAAAAATGTTGTAAACATGTTTCTCAATGGTACATTTTTTTATGAGCTTTACTTACTTGGGATCCTAAAAATCTGGATATACTTTTAATCGAAACATAATGGAATTTAGGCACATTTCCATTATCGTCAGAAATATTATTTTCTTCGTACTCGTCTATGTAAAAATCTTGAGTGAGGCGAAGATTTGCATGTTTCTCTTTCTTATTTAATGAAATATGACAAGGTGATACTTCATATTTCGATCCGTAGTTCCTAAGCATATAAATATTTACTAAAATATTATTCAATTTTTCAAATTTAGAAACATCTTTCAGTTTGACGGGAAATTCTGTATCACCAAAGTTCAACTCGTTTGCAAATTTATCATAATTATGAACTCTTTAAGGATTTTTTTCATTTGAATGTAATGCTGAAAGTATAGTGTATTTAAAGCATTGATTATCAGTGTTATGGACATTGATACATGCTCTATTTGATGCCATGAACTTTGGCAGAGGAATAAATGATCTTCCCTTGTGAGGTGAAATTTTTTTCATATTTATGGACAAACTAATAATACTTTTTAATGTCCATCCGGAATCTTTATCCTGAAATTCTTCTAGATGCGTATGAAGTGGTTCCTTAATATGTTCCTTATACCATTTTTCTAAATCGGTAGACATGAATACTGTAGCACTCACAGTTGTGAAATATTTAATGTCTGTTGTTTCTTCTCCTTTTTTCTACATGGAAAACTCTGATATAAATTCAGAATTTGGTTTTATTGCTGTATATTATTGTAAGCAAACGCTAAATTTATCTTCAAAGAGCTTCTGTGCATCGACGAAGTAACTTAGAATGTCCAGATGTTCTCAGTTAACAACAACGCCTGTTCTTATTCGACTTTTAAAAGCAGGTTTTATATCTCGCCATTCTACTTTAGCTGACGTGTTAGAGATTAGACTATCTCCCACTGTCACTTCACTATCAAAATGATAACGAAATCTTGCTTGTAAACATGAAAGATGAAACAGACACGTTAAACATTTTTGATTTTCTGCTCGAGAGAGACCTTGTTTTTTGCCAAATTCCCTCAGCTTTATTATATCCTGTATCAACACTGATACAATATAATACACTCGTATTGACTACAGAAGAAAAAATAAGAAAAATGAAACTAAACTTATTTGACTGAGGTATAGAAACTGTGTTCCTCCAAGATATTGTCTCCCTTTTAAAGGTAATGAAAATATGGAGAAGATTCAATTTAAAATAATAAACGAAAATTCAATCTTCATCCCTCCAATCAAATCTATTTTTGAGTTTTTTGAATCAACCAATTGTAACAGAGCAGTCATTTCAGGAGGAGAGGAGACATCTTATAAAAATAAAGGCATAAGTATAAAACTATCATTCCTAACCATCACTTCTGCCTATAAAAATTAGTATATATCAATCTGAAAATGGCTAGAGTGCGAGAATATGAAGTCATATTTAAAAAAAATATTCTACAATATCCGGAAGATAAAGTGTACTTCTGCGACATGCAAGTATTTCAGTTAAAAGGACCGCAAACTTTTATTTTAAAAGAACTCAGTTTTCTGTGTTGGGAAGGAGGTGCACTTCCTAGTTCGTACCTCTTTCAACCACCATTTCCGTGGCATCAATTAACATGGGCTGAGAAAAACACAGTAGACTGGCTGGAACAGAATTACCATGGCATTAATTGGGAATGTGGCGACATCCCTTATCACAGTCTGCAAAGAACATTGGAGATTTGTTGTGCTGGAATGCAGAAAATATACGTGAAGGGTCGAGAGAAGAAGGAATGGTTATCAAACCTTCTACCAAATAGTAAGTTTTCATACTTTTTCCATACTTTTTCCATACTTTTTCATACTTTTTCGTACTTTAATACTTTTTTCATAATTTTCATAATTATTCATAATTTTCATAATTTTCATAATTATTCATAATTTTCATAATTATTCACAATTTTCATAATTTTTCATAATTGTCATAATTTTTCATAAGTTTTCATAATTTTTCATAATTTTTCATAATGTTTTTTCTCTAATTTCAGTAATATACCTGATGTAAAGGAGCTACAGTGCCAATCGCTGCAATCGCTACAGAGTGAAGAGCAATACGTGGTTTGTGGGAACCATACGTCATGCAGAAGGCAATTGCCAATGTGTGCAATCCGTCACGTAATGATTATGTGCTCATGGATAGAACATTATTTAAGTGGGAAGTACGGACGAGACGAAACTGTTTGAACAAAATGTATTTTAAGGTAATCTTGAAAAAAATAAAATTTATATTAATAAAAGTATTTTATTCCTACCTTAAAAAAAGAAATTTTAAAAAGAAAATCTAAAAGTAAAGAAATTATAAATTAAAGTAATTTTAATAAGAAATTAAAAAAAAAAAAATTATAAATTTAAGAAATTTTAAAATGAAAAAAAATATAAATTTAAGAAATTTTTAAATAAAGAAATTCTAGGAAATATGAAATTGTAAGAATTTTTTGAAAATTCCTAGAATTTTCTAAAATTCCAAGAATTACATGAAATTCTAGGAATTTTGACGTTAGGGATTTTTGGGGGGGCCTGCGCCCCCCCCCCCGCCGTTGGTGGTTGATTGCATTTTCTTTGTAACTCTCTCTAACTTACCTTCTTCTTTACTGCATCGTCCTCTGCTATGGTTCTCCAGTTCGCTTGTCTACTTCAACCATTTATTTTTATATGGATTTATTCTTATACATACACTTCTTTATTTAAAATTATATGTTAGTAATTTAAATAATTTAAGAAAATATTATACATTTTTAGAAATCTAGATTAATATTAGATATTGTAATATTAGTCTATATATATATATATATATATATATATATATATATATATATATTAAATATAATAATAATAATGATTAAAAATAATTCATTGACAATTTATAAGAATAAATAATAAACAAGGCATCTTATTTAATTTAAATTTACTTATTTATTTTTGTTAATATACATATATTATATTTAATTATTTTTAGACTTTTTGTTTATATTTACATGTTATTTTTCAAACGCACATCAGATATTATGCGCGGAAGTTCTACTTGAATGTCTATCTCCTCTATACTTGAGCTACTGCGCTGGCCCATGCTTTCGACAGATGGGCTGCGGTGACGATCAATCGTCGTCGATGTTGTTTTCATCTTCTGGCTCCTGGGTCGACTTTTTTGTTTCCTCTCGGACCTGGATATTGTCCTCGATCGCACGTCCAAAGGATAAGTTGGACTATGTTTCTTCATTGCTGTAACAAAAGAAAAAATAAATGTATTATTGGTATCATTATATTTATTATCAGTATTATTATATATTATATATGCATTATCAATATTATATACTATAATGTAATTATATATTATTAAGTAAATTACCTGATTCGATGGTCTCAAACATTTCTGTATACTTTGCAGCATGCAGAATTGTTTCGGATATCTCCTGTACCCTCCTAGACATGGACATCCAATCCGCAGCAGAGGCTGGTTTTTTCCGCTTCTTCTGCGGAGATGGTGATCGAGATCTCTCGATCGTCGGTGTTACAGTTCTTGAGAGAGAGAGACTGTGGGGATGGAAATAGGGGTGGTGGACCTGGTCGTCCTCTCCTCCTCCTCCTCCTCCTCCTCGTTTTCCTCCTTCCCGAACGAGTCTATAGACTTATAATATTTGCCGGGACGACTTCGCGGAGCCTTTTCAACAGCAGACAAACGCTTCCCATTGCTGTTGCTGTTGGAATTGGCGTTAGCGTTGCGTTGGCACTCAGTGCTGCTTTCATATTTCAATTTAAAACTTTTCAAATTTGAAATCTGAAAGTAGATTGTGATGCATTAACTCACTGTCATTCGCCTTTTATATCCTTTTCTACTACTGGTCTTTTCACTACCATGACGTAGAAAATTTTCCTATTGATTAAAAAAAATAAAAAATAACCGCTTACAGATTCTAAATTTCGTTTAGAAAGTACGGATTAGTCCATCCTTTCTATTTTTTTTGACACAAGAAACTTTTCCTTATTGGTGAAGAAACTCCATTATCCCTCCTTTCCCTTGCCCACTCACACCTATGACGTCAAAAGTAAGGGAATTATACTAATTGATGAGTCAATCTCGGTCAGTATATCAAGAGGCGCATGTGTTCGCCTCCAATGCAACTCGTTTTTATTTTTTGAAAATACAACGTCATTATGCTGATCGTCACTCCCTTTTCAATACGCAACGATTTTATATACTTGACTGAAATTGAGAGGATCCAAGGTGTGGGACTGGCAAAGAAAAATATCTAGATTTTATTATACAGTATAGGGGGCACGTGTTTTCTATAAGGATAGACATTCATCGCTATACATGGTAAGCGAATTATACTAATTGATTTGGACCCACTTCCACTGCACAAGCGTTCGTCTCTACTCGGACTCTCTGCCATGCTTTTCCGAGAGGTGACCCTCGTTCAAAATAGAAAACTTATACCCTGATTTTTCAGTAACTCTCATTCTCATACGCAACGATATTATACTTGGACGAAATCCTGAAGATATAAAGCGAGATAGCGACAAAGAAAAATATCTTGATTTCATTATGCAGTATAGAGGCCACGTGTTTTCTCTACCGATAGTCATTCATCGTTATATATGGTAAACGGATTATACTAATCAAGCGCTCGTAATTACAAGCGTTCGTCTCTACTCGGACCCGCTCCCATGCTTTTCCGAGAAATGAACCTCTTTCAAAATAGTACACTTCTACCTTGATTTTTCACAGTCATTCCCTTTCCCATACGCATCGAAATTATATAGTTACCGAAATTGAGAGGATGCAAGGTGTGGGATCGGTAAAGGAAAATAACTTGCTTTCATTATACAGTATAGAGGCCCCGTGTTTTCTATAACGATAGACATTTATCGCCATATACGGTAGGTGGATTATACTAATTGATGGGGGGGGGGTATCTCAGTTGCCCAAGCGTTCGTCACTACTCGGGGGCCTCTCTCACGCTTCTTCCGAAAAGTGAACCACTTTCAAAATAGAATACTTATACTTTGATTTTCCATAGTCACTCCCTTTCCAATACGCACTGATGTTATACTCGGCCGAAATCTTGAATATACGAAGCGAGAGAATGACAAAGAAAAATAACTCGTTTTATGTATGCAGTATAGGCGGGGGGGGGGCACGTGTTTTCTATAACGATAGACCTTCATCGCCATATACGGTAAGCGGATTATTTATGAGTTAACCTCGGTCAGTATATCAAGAGTCACATGTGTTCGCTTCTAATATGGCCTGCTTTTACCTCATGAAAATAGAACGTCTATATGCTGGTTTTCCATAGCCATTCCCGTTTACAATCGTAACGGCATTATACTCTTCCGAAATCCCGAAGATACAAACAGCGTACGTTTGTACGGGGGGAGAATGTTCCCGGCGGGCGTGAGTAACCTCGAGCCGCACACGTGATTCGGCGGATAGACGTTTCAGCGTATGAAAAATAAAAGGAATGCGCAGACCCTGTGTGTGAAACGTATCAAGGACGTTGTAGCTGCATGTTGCTAGGGTAACATCTCAAGGGTGTTACTGCTGCATTTTTTATTTTGGCATTTTTTCCTCTCGAACGGCTGGTTACAGCGGATAATAGGAATTGGACGCGGGGTAAAGAGAAGGCCCTGAATTCTCTTCGTGGATGCTTTGTAACGAAACGTGCAGTCCCAATGATTGTAAACGACATATGCAGCAAATGGTCTGTGGCTTGGTTTGCTCCCGAGCGTCGGGATCATTAAGAAAAAATTCGGAATGTTTAGTTGACGATGGCGATAAATTAAATTATTATTAGTGTTGTAAAAACGCTGTCCCGGGCGCAGGTTTTTGCCTCGAGGGGTTTTCCTGCGTGACGGGCGAGAGTCCGGGCTAATGCGCGAACAGTGTAGGGGATGAATGTAAAGACTGCTGACTACTGCAGAGTTGGGAAGTGTTGAGGCGGCTCGACAGTGATTTACGCTAGACGACGGACTCTTGGGGGCAGTCTAGCTCTTGTCGCGAAGTCAAAAACTTCGCGTCACCTGTAAATTCCTTTTGAATATATTTTTTTTGTCTATATATTTGAGCTTTATTGGAAGTAGTTAGTAGTATCCTCCTTTCCTTACTACTGTTCCTATATATAATAAATGGTTATTACTACCAACATAATAAATATTACATCGATACTAATATTCATAAATAGTAAAATTACTCTTTGTTGATTTAAACATATTCTAATTTATAAAATTACTAACAAACTCTAATTGTGACTTCGCTCACGAGAGCGATTACACGGCTGCTCGCACGAAAAAATTTCTAGAATAAATCAGATTTTTTAGATAAATTTTAGATAAATCAGATTATTATTATCAAAAGTATACATTTTATTAAAAATATTTTTGGATATGTGTCTAGTTTCCGAAAAACATTTGGTAAGCCAGGATTTTTATGGATTTTTTCTGATATAACCTATGAAAATTTAAAATATGCAAAAGGTCATAGTCGCCTTGTAATTGACGACCCCAAATACATAAATACACAAATTTTTAGCAAAATCAAGTGAGCGGAATAATTACAAAATAATTACTACTATATATAATACCACGCGTCCATAGGCTCTCTCTCTCTCGAATAATAATCTATATATATATGTGTGTATATTATATATATATATATATATATATATATATATATATATATATTGTGACAACCGTTTTTGGGGTCGTGTATTTTCGCTATTTTAAAGCGACTGCTCGCACGCAATCGGAATTGCCACGTTCGCGAACCGGGAGAGTGCGCGGAGTTCGATCGAAAAACGGAGCAGCGAAGAGCATAGGAGCGCTCTTTCTCATCCGTGCGCATTCCGTCACGGAGAGTACCGTATCGTAAGACACCGCGCTCTAACCTAGAACCACAGCCCCGGACACTGAGAGGCTAGCTCGCTCGACTCATGCGATCCACCACATCTCGGCACCGAGTTCAAGCAAGGAGGCTCTAGCTACCAATAGAGCAGCCCGAGACGTATCTACCTCTCCCTGGCCATCGAGGACATCCTTGTCATCGCAGCATTCGTGCTACAAAGAGGTCGAGAGACGCCGCGATCACCGACGCCGTCAGCGAGCGAATGAGCGAGCGAGAGACAGAGAAAGAGAGAGAGAGAGAGAGAGAGAGAGAGAGAGAGAGAGAGAGAGAGAGAGAGAGAGAGAGAGAGAGAGAGAGAGAGAGAGAGAGAGAGAGTGAGAGAGAGAGAGAGAGAGAAAGAAGCGCTCCACACGAAGTACGGCTGCATCGATGACCGAGTGAGAGGGAGAAAGGAAGGGCGAAAGTGACAGTTACAGCTTCCTCGCGGCAAGTATTTTTGCCTTTATTGTATTTATAATTGCGTGTCGCTATTTAGGTCGTCTTAGACCACCGTCGTGTGAATTTTTATAGTATATGCGAAACCTGTGATTCGAGGAAAGCCCGTCATGATTGCTTTCCCCGCGTGTCCGTTTCCATATCGTTCTAGTGTCCCCGTCTAAGTTCGAATCTTCTCGCATTGTGTCCTATTTTTCTCACGCGTTGCTGCACCCGCAAGGTGTGGGTGACCCGCGAGCTACCATATTATATTTTATCGCGCATTATACTTGTTAATAAATACATGTTAGAATTGCCATTTGCCCCGAGTCATTCTTTCCGTGTTCCCTTGTTCCCCATTTTAGCCGGAGCTACCGTGTGTGCGCAGTCAAGCATACACACACATACAAGCAGATACGGCTACGTAAGTAAGCCTCTAAAGACGGTTAGTGTAATGCCAAATCTGGCGTTAGAATATATATATATATATATATATATATATATATATATATATATTACGTAAAATATCTGTTTATTAATATTTGAAATTTGTTTTGGCGTCGTTTGATAGATTAAAGCACAGTATAATAACATCAGTTTCCCTAAATAAGCCCTCTGTCTTCAAATACGGGGTACTTATTGAATCGCCCTCGTAAATTCCGGTATATGTGGGCGCTCGACGCCGTAGCAGTTAAGTGGCGTGTGGCAGAACTCTTGCCTCGTGTTCCAATCTTTCCGGGAGAGTTGGTACTAATGCATGAGCATACCCTCATCTGTGATTTGTGATCATTCCACCATTCACTGGAGGAATATCTCCACGCTTTCAGCTTAGGCACAATTAAAGCGGATTTTCCATTGGGTCTGGGTCATGTATTTATGAACGAGCTGTTTACACCTCGTTGGTCAATGTGATATCCACCCTTCCAGGCCCTTGGTACCGGTGTTGGTAAGGAACCGAGAACGTTAGCTCACCAGTCGACCATAGAGGCCTCTTCTGGCCAGAATGCTGGCCACTTTCCATGTACTGAAGATCGTACATATTTTGGATAGAAACGTGATCGCATTGCGGTGTTCGGTGCTGATGCAGCGCGTTCTGGCTAAAGCTGTACGAATTTCATTCTATTCAAAGGCGAGCTCTTCACATTTCATTGGCCGATGTGAAGACCAAAAATAGCTGTGCCAATTTGTTGTTTGGATTTGTATAAGTCAAGGAGAATATCTACAGCTTCTAAGAGCAATATCGGTAAAATGACTACACCAAGTCTATAGTTCGATATGCTCACAAGCAAGTTAAATAAGCATATTTAGCAGCAGTCTCGAGTCACTCAGAAAAACCATGGTGGCCTATTGTGTTCAGAATGCTCGTCACATTCCAAATACTGCAGATCGCCACCGGCCATTACTCTCTTGGTTCAAAATACCATAGACCTTGGCTACATTTTCAATATACCACATTCTCCCAACTAATAGAAACTCACTTTAACCTTCGAGCTAGGGTCAGTTTATCACTTTTAAAAGTAAACTGAACTTTTAAAAGTAAAATGGTTAGGTAATTTTGATGAGATTTATCATAACGAGAACTTTAAAATCGATAAAGTTTACTATCCGTGTTATGCAAAATTTATCTAAAATACTTTTCTAAATTCAGACATATATTAACACAAAAAAATATTATATAACGAAATTAAAAATTTTGAAATAAATTTGAAACAAAAGTATTAACAATTCATCTAAATGAATATTAATATTTACACATAACTTTTCCTTCCGGGACTCCGTATATATATGTATATCTATATATATATTAAAACTTATGAAACTATAATACATTTCGATGGTTTCACGATCATTTTTTTTAGTAGTGTATGCTTGACGTAAAATCGCTGCGATATGTCGCAAAGATTTTTTGACAATGCAGCCTTCTGCAATCATGCGTAAATCTGAATGCGAATTCGCAGCAACTTCGCTCCGGTCAAAATTGTTATGGGAAGGATCATAACGGAGATCGTGGATGAATTTCCAAAAAACGAACACAATCGATTTGTCGATTTTCTTTTTTGGATACTGACTGAAACTATTGTATTGGTGTTTGATAAAAACTTAATTTTCATGCTACGAACTATAGACACATAGTCTTTCGAACATATCTACAAAAAATAGTAAAATTTACAAAACAATATTGTAAAAAAAATCGTTCTGTATATAATAGATATATATGATATGTGTATATAATAGATGTATATGAAAATAGCTATTAAGTTTATCCATTTAGGAGCCGCCGAGACGAAGTTGTTGAAATTTCGTCCAAAAATATTGTTTGCATCAAAAACTCTATAGCACAACAAATATGTACTTTAATCACTTTTATTATTTCGGTTTAAAATATTTTGTAACTTTTTTATTTTCGAAGATAAATTTAGCAAAATTGGATCTTTATCGAGTTTTCATGGATTTGAAAATGAATATTGACTTTCCACCTGAGTCTGTTAGGATATTCGTAATTAGCTCACCCAAAATCAATAATCTTCAGAAAAATAGGACGCGGAACTATGTCGGTACTAGCTGAATACAGCCGCACCACTGACAACGTTTCAGGGTTCCTGAGGCAAGATTCTTAATTTTTTTCTGCAGAAATATTATCATAGGTAAACTTATCTACAGGTAATATATTTTTATAGATAGATGTGTTTTTACGTATACAATATTTAACGGTTTGATAAATCGGTGACATTATTATCTCGGGCAAAGCCGAGACGAGAATGCTAGTATGTATGTATGTATGTATATATATATATATATATATATATATATATATCAGGTATGTGAATAAGTCTTTCCCGTTTTTTTTCAAATTTTAAGCCTTTATTGTGAAAAAATGGTTACAAATGAATTATTGAAAGTATTGGCCATCGCTAGCTACAACTTTTTCCCATCTTTCTGGCAACATACGAATCCCGTTGCGAAAAAATTCGACCGGTTTGGCCTCTATCCAGTCATCCACCCATTTTTTGGCTTCCTCGTACGAATGGAAGTGCTGGTCAGCCAGGCCATGCGTCATCGATCTGAAGAGATGGTAATCAGACGGAGCAACGTCTGGACTATACGGCGGGTGGGGTAGGACTTCTCATTTGAGCGTTTCTAAGTATGTTTTCACCGACGGTGCAACATGTGGGCGAGCATTATCATGTTGCAAAATAACTTTGTCGTGCCTGTCGGAGTATTGTGGCCGTTTTATTCTCGCAGTGCGCGGCTCAAACGCATCAATTGTCGTCGATAGACCTCGCCTGTGATCCTTTCATTCGGTTTCAGAAGCTCATAGTAAACCACACCTAGCTGGTCCCACCATATACAGAGCATGAGCTTGGCGCCATGAATATTTGGCTTGGCCGTCGATGATGATGCATGGCCGGGTAGTCCCCATGATTTTCTTCGCTTCAGATTATCGTAACGTATCCACTTTTCATCACCAGTCACGATACGATGTAGAAAACCCTTTCTTTTATGTCGCTGAAGCAGCTGTTCGCAAGTGAAAAAACGCCGTTCGACGTCTCTCAGCTTCAGTTCGTACGGCACCCAATTTCCTTGCTTTTGGATCATTCCCATGGCTTTCAAACGCTTGGAAATGGTTGTTCGGTTAACTCCCAATGCTTCAGCAAGTTCTTCTTGCGTTTGACAAGAATCTTCATCAAGCAAAGTCGCCAATTCTCGATCTTCAAAGATTTGCGGCCGCCCGGAACGCTCCTTGTCTTCCACGTCGAAATCACCGCTTTTGAAGCGTCGAAACCATCCGCGAACACTTGAATCATCGACACAACCTTCTCCATAAGCCTCCTGAAGCAATCGATGCGTCTCGGCAGCAGATTTCTTCAAATTGAACCAATAAAGTGAAACTTCCCGCAAATGACGTCGACTCGGCTCAAATTTCGACATTTTCACGATATCAAAAATTTATGATGCGAAAAAATTTTAACTAATGTGTTAGTATGGAATTGTTGACATATGAATAAGCTTTGATTATGACATATGTAACCATTGAATACTCACACAGTATTGGTGGCGCCATCTCTTACAAAAAACGGGAAAGACTTATTCACACTCCTAATATATATATTGTAACGGTGCGCGTGTCCGCCTCGAGTACGAGGGCGGCGGGCACGGCCGTTGCAAATCTGTGCCCGGCTGGGCTTAGCCCCGAAGGATTCCGGCGAAGGAGAGGGGCGGTCCGCGAAGGGCGAAATGTCGCGTTCAGGACTGCGCGTGGAATAGGGCGGCTAATGGAGCACACTTGATAATAATAAAAAAATAAAAATAATTAAAATTTAAATAAGTTTTAATGGCGCAGTGCTAAAAAATACAATGCAGCGCCTATATACGAGGCGTGCGGGACGCAGGCCGAGGGTCGCCGAGGCGACGGCGCGCGAGGAGTTCGGGAAGAGAGAGAGAGAGAGAAAAGGGGCTGCCACTTACAGTGAGCCGGAGCTCGTAGGTCTCGCAGCGCGTTCTCGTCCGGCAGCAGCGCCTTCCTTTGCCGGGGGCGGCGATGACGTTGGCGTCCGGAAGCCCCGGGATGGGGCGGTTGTTCCGCGTAGATGGGGTCGGACGACAATTCGTCCGCTCGAACTCGTGTTCGGCGCGTGTGCACTGCACACACTCACACTACTGTGGCACAGCAAGCGCGTCAAATCGGGCACCCTCCCCGAAGACGAGGTACGAGGCGGGGGAACCTTGGAGCACAAGGCAGGTTCCCACACGCGATTAGTCGCGGCACGGCGGTAGCAACCAAAAAAAACGGACAACGTGCGTAGAAGGCCGGTAACGACGCGTGTTCTTAGCTCGCGGCTTTCTCTCTTTCTGTCTCATTCTCCGCGCGCGTGGCCGTCTCTCCCCATTCCCCGCTCTCTCTCTCTCTCACTTACCTTTCCGCCGGTGGTTGTGCGTCGGCCTGTAACAGATAAACATTTCTACATGCAAATATACAAATACATATGTACAGACTACGGCTAGAGAGAGAGCAACCGGACGTGGGACAGCAAGCGCACGTAGTGCTTGCGTTCCCCGTCACAATATATATATATATATATATATATATATATATATATATATATATATATTGTAACAGGTGTATCCGGTGAGAAGTACTTCGTGCTCCGGCTCACCGTGCGACCGAATTCTTTTCTCTTTCACTCAGTATCCTGTTTTATTGTTTATTACTTGCCTACCTGCATAAGCACGGCTTCAGCTCAGTCCGCCTTAGCCCCTGATTGCTCACGTTACAATCAGGTTCGCTTGTGCAAGAGTTCTATATTTTCATTATTTATATTTTTATTCTCTGATATACGTTCAGCCTGCGTAGATCCTTGGCCACTAAAACATAGAAATAAATCAGTGGACGTTGTCGATTTGATGAGAAATTGACGCACCCTTCAACGTCCCTTTTGTCATGCTATTTCCATTGTCCGCTAGAAGAAGAAAATTCTATTTGAATAAATTTTACGTGTGAATTTTTCTGTTATCTTTATTTCTACTCTAAAGTCCCGCTGGCTTGTATATTTAATTCTTTTCAGTGCGCGTCTAGTGTGCTAGGAGATTTTCTATACGCTGGCGCGCCGATAGTGAACCTCCTTTGTTTATGTCCGACCCGTGGCCAACAGCACATTGAGGTTTCATCCGTTTGTTGCGAAATTTATAGTCACGAAATTCGTCCCCACTTGCGCGGCCGCTCCATATTTTTTCGGTGCTTGATAATTAGCGGTGCGCATCTTTAATTGGAAGCATCGCGGCAGGTCAGGCTGCGCCGCGCGAAATTTGGGGACCTGCCTTTTTGTCAGTATGTCGACTTTGTGTCCTGCTATCATCTCCTCTAACGCTTCGGAAAAATTTTAAAAGCAATAATCTTCTATTCGCCTGGATACATGCATAGGGCTAAGACAACTACATTTTCGGGAGAGGGCAAACGAACGAAATAGTACGTTCTCATTGATGAAAATCAGATGTTAATTTTTCATAAGTAACGAGATTTTACTAGAGTACATGACGATTCGGCGATACATTTGTGCCAAGTCAGTACACCGCCATATTCCTTCGCATTCTTTGCGTACGGAAGCGAATATCAAATTACCTTGTCTTCTTTTTGTCCTTCACCAACGAAGTCCATGTCACAGTTTGCTGAGAACGCTCTCTGTATACAATTCGGTTTGCGTCGTAACAAGTAAAGATTCGGAAGGAAGTAACTTTACCCATATTTTGTAACGGGGCGATTGATCATTCGACTTACCTTCTTTATGTGCACGCCTCATTATCAGGTTATCTATCATCCTATAGCTCGGTAAGTCTCCGAAGAATACGCGCACAGGATTCGTTATGACCTAAATATTAGATGATTATATATATATATATATATATATATATATATATATATATATATATATATGTATTTATCAGAAATCAATCATGTATACATATAAAGTATTGTCAATAAAGTAAAACTAAAAAGAGAATAGGTGAAAGGATATAAAGGTAAATTATATGTGGGAGTTAAAATAAGCGAATAATAATTTTTGTTGAGATAAAATAAGTTTAATAATAGTACGCTAAGGCACAAAAAATAAAAATCTCTCTACTTATTACGCTCTTGCAAGAAACTCGAGTACTCGAGCGACCAACGTTTCCAGAAATGGTTTCGGAGCCTTTGTAGTAAATGAAAACGTGATAGTTGAGTTGGGGCTAATTCAGGTTTTTCGTTATCTATAACTAGTTCAAAGTTTCCACATACCAAACATTGAGCTGGGATTAAAGCCTCCAAATCGTTAACATTTGCGCTCAATGGACACATCGGGCGAGAGTTTAAGCAGGTCTCTATTTCCGCTAGTAAGGTGGTAAGCTCTTCAAATTTAAGAGTGTGCCCTCCGATGATTCTTTTTAGTGGTGTTTGACAGATTTTATCCGCTCCTCCCACAGTGCACTGTAATGAGGCGCGTTGGGTGAAATATACGTCCAACTGGTCCCGTTGTTGGACAAAATTGCCACAGCATTATGATAAAAATCAGAGACAGCCTTGAACACTGAGTGCAACTCTTTATCGGCTCCATGAAACGTGCTGGCGTTGTGACTATCAATATTTGTACAACTGTCTCTGCGACTCGTGAAACGACGGTATGCTGCGATAAAAGATGACGTGGTTAAGTCAGTTACAACAGATGTATCACACGAGTAGAAAAGCATACCAACAATACAATATAGCCTTTATATGACTTATGACTTGTATCCTTGGTCTATCTAAGCGGGATGTCAAGAATGGTCGTGCAGAAGCGACTCCTGTTGCAGGTAGGGCGCCCACGAGTTGTTGAGAGAGATAAGGTTTTATGCGTTGACGAACTATACAATTTCTTATAATACATTTAATAAACTTCGTTCTGTCTACAATCCAAGCGATTTGTAACAATACACAAGCAGTTAATGCAATCCAGCATGCAATGCATATTTATGAGTGCATTTTACAAATTTGCTAAGCGATTATCGACAAGGCAAAATCGGAGGGTTTTTCCGATCCTGTGATAAATTCGCATTGAAGAGGCGGCCTCCAACACGTAAACCTTCATCGTTTCTATCATAATATGGATTAATTTTGCATGAAGGATTCCATTTTTGCAGAACTTTTCCAGCCTTCAAATGAACTATTGCATCGGCAAAAGCCTTTCCTTGTGTTAACTGAACTCAAATTCGACGATCATTAACAATTTCTGGCACAGTTTAAAAGGTAGGTATTTTGATTGCACAATTTTTCTGTTGTCTTAACCGTCACAGTGGACGCAAGCAATAAGCAACTACACGAGCTAACCGCGTAAGTGTCGAAAATATTTTAAAAAATTTCAGGTTCCTGAAATTGCGCTTGTGAATGCAAAACACGAGAAATTTCATTTTTTTGAGACCAATGCTCACTTGATTTTTCAGGCCATGTGTTAGTATGGAATTGTTGACATATGAATAAGCTTTGATTATGACATATGTAACCATTGAATACTCGCACAGTATTGGTGGCGCCATCTCTTACAAAAAACGGGAAAGACTTATTCACACTCCTAATATAATCTACTAATTCTATTCTATTATAATATATAATAAATCAAAATAAATAATATATTTATTATGCAATTTAGAATAATATTTATAAATATGAAATTAATATATTTGTAATAATATTACAATTACAATAAATAATATAAATATTCCAATTAAATTTTATATTTTTCCGCGCAGGTAGATGTACTCAGCACAATTTTCATTCTATTTAAAATTCGTTAAAATTCTTAAACCTACATTTATAAATTTCTGAATCTTGTTCTTTTAATATGTATTTAAATGGGATAAGGTATCGAGTTCAACCCCATGGCTATTAAAGTTTACCTGACGATATTTCTGAATCTAATTACGATATATTACTTATTTTAGTTTACATCTTTCTATTATTTTAAACATTATGTTTGCTATTTTCTGCTATTAAAACAACAATAATAATGGTAATAATAATAGCAAAAGCAATAACGGAAACGATAATAATTAGTATAATGACAACAACTAAAATGATAAAAACGACAAAAACAAAAGCACAGTTTTTAATTCAGTGATGTTTAATTCTGGGAAATGGATTCATATAAAATTATATTATTGTTAAGCTATGAAGGATGATGTTCATAATATTTCTATTGATAATAATAGTAATACTAGTCATGCTCATAATAATAATGATGATGATAAATCTGTAGGAACAATTGCACAAAATAAGCGACAAGAAGCCTGGATGCATAAACGTGTCATATTTGCCACGCCGCAGACTTTTCAAAAAGATCTCCAGAATGGTTGTGTTCCTTGTGATTTAATTAAATGTCTCGTCATAGATGAAGCTCACAAAGCTTTAGGAAAGCACTCTTACTCTGAGGTAATGTTGTACTTAAATTAAAAATTACTATTTTGATTACTATAATATCTCAAGAACATCGTGTTAAAATATAAAAATAAAAGTTTTCAAAGTGTTTATAAAACATATTTATTTACTTTATCTATATACAAATTGTTACAATTTAAATTGTACACCTAAATATAGCAGAGGAGAAACCACCTGTTGATCAGAAAGCTTATTTTGTATCGGCTATCTGATTATACTAAAAAAGTACTCTACTAATAACTACGAATTTCCTTACATAAACGTCTTTGATCTGATTTTTTTTTTGTGAAATTTTCTCCTTATTCAGAAATCGGGGTCAATATAGAAGTTTCTGTTTGAACAAATATAATTTTGATCTTTTAATAACTTTTAAAATCAAGCTCCAGATGAGGTTATTCATGCCTCGGTCTAAGTCAAGCAACATTTGTTTTGATTATGATTTCCTAACTGCTTTGCCATTAGTGCCATTGCTAAATAAATCTTACATATATGAGGCCTGCGATAGCTCAATATTTAGAGCGAAGGACTAGGTATTCGGTGATGCGACTTCAATTCCCTGCCTCGGGCGATTAACATAAACACTACCGCAGTTCTGTAAATAACAAAAATATATATATTTAGGTGCGTAATTTAATATAGGGTACCTGTATATCGAACTCATAATCTATTTCAGATTGTAGATATGTTGAGTATCAAAAATAAATATTTTCGTATACTTGCTTTATCTGCAACTCCAGGTAGTAAAATAAATCATATTAAAGAGGTAATTGTGAATAAAAATACATTTTTTAATTTTGAAATAATTGATTTTGAATCTGATATAATAAATAACGATATTGTTTAAGGTAATTCAAAATTTACACATCTCAAAACTTGAAATTAGGGATGATGCTTCTCCAGATATAAGACCATACCTACATAAAAGGACGGTAGAAAAAATAGTTGTACCTTTGGATGCGAATTTAAATAACTACAAGATTAGATACATAAATATTCTGGATCCTCACTTAAGAGTTTTATTTAAGACTAAAATTTTGCAAGGGAATCCAGCAAATATTTCCAAGGGAAGGGTAAGTAATGGGTATAAAATTTATTGTTATAAATACTAGACATAAATAAAGACAAATTTAAACGTATTAATATAGTGAATTTATTATCGTTGTAACGCGTTACATAAAGTTAGTTGATGGATTTATATAGTAAATTTATTTATTTGTCATATAGATTAACTTTAGTTCAAAACAACAATGCTTCAGTTAGAGTTATCCATAATTTTTCTGTAATATAATTTCTTAAACACGGCAGGCTATAGAGAAATTTGTTGACTTTTTTTGTATCTTGATTAATATGGAATCTCGACTATATGCAGACCTTGTGACATTGTACGTCCTGAAACCTGTAGAGTACGATTACTCGTGCGTAGCTCATGATACTGTTTCCCCAATGGAATAATGCTAACTATGAGAAAAAGACGTATATTCCGTCCTTCTCACTTTAATGCTGCCCAGATTCGTCTCGAAAGAGAGAGATAAATGATAGGGCCATCAGCCATTGTTGGCACTAAAGTGCAGCATTGGTCGTACACTACAGTTGCTCTCAGTAGAGAAGTGAAGTCTTAAGTAGGATCACGTATCTTAGCGGCTTATGACTCACCCGGGTAGTTCGTTAATCTTAAAGGTCCTTCTTGTATACACAGCCGTCTTTTCTTTCTTGCGGAGGATTGAGAGAAAGAGAGTATGTGTAAGATTTCTCAAGGTTATATTCGATTTAGGGTGATATATGCTTCGAGCTCATAATACAATGCTTCATACTAAGTTACCATTAGCTTACTTTGATGATTTATATAACTTCTTAGAAGTACGCGAGAAACGTTTTTCGCGCAGCCCTTGAACCTTGAATACGTAGATACTTGAACATAGGAAGAACATACGTTATCGAAGGTCTTATTGTTATTAAATATAAGAAACAGGCTAACAAGCTTCCTAGTTAAGGTAGTTAATATAATAATCCCAGTAATGTAGTTTTAGTAGAGAGAAAATATCTAAAACTCGCCTGCAGAGAGTCAGTTTTCGGTTTATTTACAAAACAATATATTAAGAATTACATCAGTCAGGAGTGAAAAGCAGTAGTAAAAAAGGTAATTCAGTCTTCGTTATCTGTAATGACCTTAAAACTTTCCATTGAGCACGTGAACCCTGCTGTAGCAAGCTGTGAAAAAAAAACTTCGTTTTTATCTGAGTTTAACTAGACATTTGCATAAATGCATAATGGTTTGTAGTTTCCGTAATGCAATTTTTCTATGTTAATCTTTGCCGTCATCGTTCAGTAAGATACTAATAAATCTTGAAATGTATATATTCCATACAGAATTAAATTTAATCATATATAATGGAGCTATAGAATCGATCGAAATGATTGCGGATTAAGGATGGTCGCTGAATTTAGTGTAACTGTAATTAAAGATGGAGAATCAAATGTATCATTTTAATACAAATTAACACAATATGTTTCAATTTAATCTCGTAAAGTTATAATGTCAATGTACATGATACAAACGACATTATCCAATCAAGAGTAGAATAAATCTACAATAAATCTACAATACATTTTTCATAAAACTATGCCTTGCAATGAAAGGAGCTTTTAATTTTGACATTTTAATCATAATATCGGGATAACTGATTATGAATAAATTAACCAAGTGCGTCAGACTCAGTGATCGAGTGTGTTTGAAAGACATAACAAAAATAGTAGGAAGCTGCATTATTACCATGAATTTTCTGCTGTGTTACACAGGTTACTACATAAGCTTCAGGATACCTACAAGGAAGACTTAGACTAAATACCCAGTCTAAGCGTTGGGTTATATAACCCTTTCCTGTAAAAGTCTTATGCAATACTATGAGTTTCTACACTAAGCTGGCTCAGCTTTACCGCCGTAAACAGGAGAGAGTATGATTCGAAAAGGTGAATAATCAGTGGCATATAATACTGTTTATTTAATATACTTATTTGAAAGAAATCAAGCAAATTAAATGTATGTAAAAGATCACGAAAGATAATAAAAGAAGATCTCTAAACTTCTTAGATAAATCTTAGAAAATTTTAAGATGATCATTCCGAAGACGACCGGGATGTAAACCTTCCAGACACACCAAACTTACTCGTAAATAAACTTAACATAATAATTCTCGGGTGAACTTCCCGAGAGGTAACTCATTAAGGGGGCATCTCTAGTCTTTTTGCATAAATTTTCAAGATTTTTTTCTTGCAATAAACTTTATTATAACACTACAATTTTTTTATATTAAAAAAATACATATTGAAGTCTGCAAAAAAAGATTTTTTTTTCATTTTTCATCCAATATGGCCCAGATATGGCTGCCACAACGAAGCTTGCTTTTTTTTGGCTGACATCATATCTTGACACAGGAAGCTCTGAAATGAAAAATTCAAAAAGCATATTAAAGTATTAGAAAGTGGCTATAGCCCGTACTAAAATCAAGAAGTTTAAGTAAAATAAAAACAAAATGTCGGGCTTTTCTAATTTCCGGCTTCTTTTTTGAGGTTATGTTGTTTAAAAAAGTACTCAAATGTAATCGAATATTCATAATTCTAGTACGGGCTATAGCCACTTTCTTATACTTTAATATGCTTTTCGAATTTTTCATTTCAGAGCTTCCTGTGTCAAGATATGGTGTGTTTCGTCTTTACCTAGAGCCTGAAAGATCAATTTTATAATTTATGGAGTGAACATTTGAGGGGGTGGATTCAAATAAATACACTTAGTCACTTTAAAACAATAAATATTTACTAGATTAGAAACGACAAGGCATAAAAAACCTCCACTTATTAAGTGGAGGAAAAAGCCGAATCGTTTCCGACAAGATAAAATAATAATCAATGCGCATACAAAATTTTACACTGGAAACCAACATGTACAAATACTCGCTACAAACCTCGTACACGCATCCGCCAAACGCACACGCTCTAATCGTAATCACACTCACATATGCATTTCTTCTGGCGAAAACCGGTGGCTTAAGGAGGCGAGTCTCGTGAGGCCCAAGGGGAAGGCGTGCTTCGTTGATCCTCCTACTCCGCGTTGCGGCCCCAGCGATCTGGGTACGGGTACAGCCCTCACCGCAACGGCGGCCATTGGGCACGAATGCCGCTAGAAGCACCCTTAGCGATCGCACCAAATGAATCGTCTACACGGCCAAGTGCCGTGTCCCGCTGCAGCTCTCCTCAACCTACGTTGGTAACGCCTACACACACACACACACACATCTACACGCTCGCGCACACACACACAAGTACATTATATAGTGAAGAATCGAAATAAATTACATAAACTGTATCAAGAATATGCTTCGATTTCGCGGCACGGGATAATAAGCGTGCGGGTGATCGCGCTCCAGAAACAAAACGCAGAATGTCTCTCCGCTTCGATCGTTGCTCCTGCCGGTCGAACACATTCGTGGAGAGGGGGTGCTACTTGAGTCGCAACGCCGACACTTAACGACGGGCCCTAATCCTCCGATTCCTCACGGAGGGCGTCAGGAGAGAAGATCATAAAACAGAGAAAAGCGCACGTTTTTCTCGCACGTGCGCATTTCCACGTTGCCACGTGGTCAACATACTGACGACGCTGCCTTTCTGTACTTTCTACCACTAAATAGCCTTGCGATGGGAGATTTGTCGCAGATGCCACATTTCCATCTCCGTCTATACCATCGCAAGACCTTTCGGCGCTCATAGTACCCAAACATGATGTCAGCCAAAAAAAGCAAGCTTCTTTGTGACAGCCATAACTGGGCCATATTGGATGAAAAATGAAAAAAAAAAATTTTTTTGCAGACTTCTATAAGTATTTTTTTAATATAAAAAAATTGTTGTGTGATAATAAAGTTTACTGCAAAAAAAAAATCTTGAAAATTTATGCAAAAAGACTAGAGATGCCCCCTTAAGACAATGAAAAGCTAACCTGTATCTGCTATCTAAACCGTAGCCTCTAATATCTAAAGGCTCTTCGATAAAGCCTGGGTGCGTCCTTTAAATCAAGCTCTAAACCGCACTCTTACCTTTTCGCTCTTAAAAACAGAAAATTATTACAACTGACTCATGTCAGAAAACCCCAAACGTGCCTGAAGTACCTGCAAAGGACCGATCGGGTCTCCAAAGCCTTTGTCAAAACAACCCCTCAGGCAACACTCTAAACCCCGTATTGCGCATTCAAGATACCCATGCCAAGCCCCACATAATCCAAACTTCAGGGATGACCTTCTCATCCTAACCATCTACTATGTTCTCGGTAGCTCTGCAGCACACCCTGCGCAAATTCCTTTCCTGCTACTCACGCAAAATCCCACCTGCTCGTTAATTCCTTATGAGCATCGCTGATCGTGCCGGCTGATACACGTATCCTTGCGGCGTAATATCTATTCTAAGACTAGATCCACCCACGTGCTCATAGACAACGCCTAAGATAACAGCCTAATATACGTACATAACAATGGAACAATCGATAGAGAAAAAGAGAGAGACATAAAGAGAATCAGGTACGCATACTAACCATATTACCAAATTTCTTAGGCAGCCGAACACACGAGCTTCCTTCTAATTTCTTGGCTTATGTTAAGAATCTTCGTAGAATAATGAAATGTACAGTTCTACCCACAGACGAAAGCGACCGTGGTTCAATGACAGGCACATTTGGCTCAACATTACAAAAAACCATTTCTTATCAATTTTTCACAAGATCATCACATTTTCAGCGGCTTCTAACCCTAACTCGCGAGTCCTTTTACGCGGTCCTAATTAGTTATCCGTTATCGTATGTACATGTCGATCGAGTGTTCGTGAAGCATTCAACCCACCTCTGCGCTTATTATCGACTCCGCCGCCATTGTTTACAATAGCAAACTTTCCAAGCCTGTTTAGGTACATTTTCGTGTAATCGATCGACTCTCTTAGACCAGAATTTGCATTCCTTAATCGCATACTTTCACCTTCGAATATTATATCTAACATTATTTAAGAAAATTTTAGTTGTTCAAAGACAGAGTCGAATCTTCATAGTCTAATATGTTGCTATGTAACTTATTTCATTGAATTCCTTGCAAGTATTAAAAAAAAATGTCAGAGAAGCAATATTTACTTGACGATAAATAAAGGGAACTAATATTTTAATATTGAAAACCGATATGCGGGTTTTAGAAATGCGGAAATATATTGTTCAGAATAAAATCGATTTGCAGTGTTATGTTATTGACGCATCTAAGTACCAATGCCTCCTATTTGATCTTCACCATCAACTTAAAAAAATTACTACTCTACAATTGAAGAATAAGTATTACTTTCACCAGAAGTAAGAATAGTTTCCATAATTGCTATATGCAATTGCAAAAATATCCCAGGATTGTTTTTGATGAGAGTAAAATGGAAGACTTGAAAATTAGCATTAATGGGCCTAACACTGAATGATTATTAGTTAAAGTGAAGAATCGAGGAACAGCTAGTCAAGATAATGGAGGATTGATACGTTGATATATGTACCAATTTGAGAGTTGATTGAAAGCGTTAAACAAGATTTCAGTATTATAAATATATGTCGAAATTTAGTAAGAGATTTTATTATCTATTCAAGTTATTATTAATATTGCTCCATGAAAATTATAAATTTATATATGTATATAACTATCCGAATCACGTGCCGTTTATTATTCATTTTTAAATTATTCTGATTAAGTGGGCCTTAATATAAACATTTAGTAGGTATGGAAATAGCATTATAGCAAAGGATTTTGAATTTTATATTTCCTATGAAGTATACGAGCGATTCTACATGTAGATTGTTAGCGATGTAATGAGTTAACTTTTTTTTACTTAATTATTTATTATGATTCTATTTCTTCAAAAATCATTATAATAATTGTTAATGTTTCATAATTCTGTAATATTAAATTTGTACTTTATAGTATTTCAAAGTCCATTTCGTATATAAATCGATATTTTAAAATTGACTTTTGTACTTTTTTCGTTGCTGAAAATAATAAATTACAAAAATATCTAAAATTTTGATTTAATTTTGTTAATCTAAGAATGAATAAAATATAGTTTATTTAAAATACAAAATTACGATGGTTTAGTAAAATATTTGCTTATCTCAAAAAATTACTGCTATTTTTACACTTTCTGAATCTAATAGATCGAAATTGTCAAGCCATAACTTGAACTTTTTATAAATAATTTCAATGAACAATCTTCTTAATTAGAAACTTAAATTTCAGATATTTATGCTATTGAAGCAGTTTAAAAATCAACCACAGAAACAAAGAAGTCATGCAATGATATTGAAAACTCTAAATATATTACTTACAATGTACCATGCATACGAACTTCTAATAAAACATGGTTTGCGAGCATTTTACAATTTCTATATCAGTATGTAATTTTTCTTCACATATTATTTGTATAATAGTTTTTAAAGTTACTAATTTATATAATAATTTTTATTTATTTACTAAAGATCATTCCGAAAAATTTTGGCTTGAAGCAGAATTGGATTTACAGTTATTATTGCAAGATATAAAAACATACCTTGGGAATTTTCCAACTCTTCAATCATTACCCGATGGAACTATTGCAACCGTTATATATATTTTTCTCTGATAAGGAACTAGCACTTTTTATTTATTGTTTAATCAATCCTTTAATTGTACTTATGTCGACTGTTTTTAGATAAAATTAATAAATATTTTTATCGATTTTCTAGTCCAGTTAAATTAAAAATAATATATAATTATATTAATATTAATACATATAATATGAATTAATTAACTGAAATAAAAATTTTGTTAGCTGGAAAAATTTTTTTTATTAGTAAAGTACAATCTGGTTGTCTCCACCACCTTTACTTAATTAAGTTACTGTTGCTGTTGTCCAACGTTTCGAGCTCGCTACGGATCCTCATCAGGAACCAAACTAAACCTTATATTAATTCCAATTTATATAAACCCATATCCCCACCAAACTATAAAATTCAATAATGTAAATATACAATCCCCCTTTCACACAAAATGTTCAAAACCAATCTATGTAATAAAGAATGATAAATGTTAACTAATTTACTTGACTCTAATATTAAATTCACATTATTAGGATTCTTTGAAATGTTAAAATTAATAACACAATGTTTTTGTTTGATAATAATTTTTATGAACAAAAACATGGATGTCCAATGGGGCACCTCTGTTATCAGTTATAGCCAATTTAGTTATGGAAAAATTAGAAAGTAGTGCTTTATCAAAATTAATTTTTGAACGAATAAGATTTAAGAGATAAGTTGATGATATCTTTATAATTGTTCCAGGAGTTTTTGTGGATGAAATGGTGGATATTTTTAATTCTCTATATAACAGAATTAAATTTACAAAATAAATTGAAATTAATAATCAATTGAGTTTTTCGGATATAAATGTCATTAGATATAATAATAAAAAGTCAAACTTAATTATTATTGGAAGCCTACTTGTACAGATAGGTTTGTAGATTTTAATTCACACTACCAATTCGAGCGAAAAAAATTGGGACACTGAAAGTCGTCATTTGACAGAGAAATAAAAATTATACAAGGATTTTAGACAGAATAATTTAAAGATAGTAAGAGAAACATATAATAATGTTTATCCAATTGAATTTATTATTAAATTAATTGCTGGAGGACTGTTTGACAATTATAATACCGAAAATAGACGTAATGTAAGAGTTGATGTTAATAAGGATATCATTATTGTGTTACCATATGTTCGAGGATTATCAGAAAGAATTAACAGAAATTTTCGGAAATATAACATTTAAATTTTCTTTAAAAATAGTAACAATTTATGTAATAGTATTTAATAATTGCAAAGATAAATATGGTCTGTGTTTAAAGTCGGAAGTTGTTTACAAAATTAATTCTATGTATTGTAATGAATGCTACATTGGACAAACAAGTATGATAGATATTTAAAAATGAGAATTTATGAACATAAATATAATTTAGGTAGTTCACATATTACTTCTGGTGTAAAAGAACTTGTTTGAAGTTTTACATTCTTTTGATTTCGTGAATGTGGATATTTTGGAGCATGGTATTAAAACAGAATTTTATTTCAAAGATCCTAATAATGTGAATTTAATACTAGAGTCAAATTAGATAACATTTTTTATTATATTGATTGGTTTTGAACAAATGGTGTGGAAGGAGGGTTGTATATTGAAATTATTAAATTGTATAGTTTGGTGGGGATGGGGGTTTATATAAATTGGAATATTAATATAAGGTTTAGTTTGGTCCCTGATGATGAACCGTAGTAACTTCAATTAAGTAAAGGTGGTGGGGACAGTCTTTTGTTTAATGGCTGCTAATTAATTAATAACTTTTCCCTACTGAATAAATGAGCAACTACAACAAATGCTTTAATATTATAAAAATATTTGTAAATAATTTTTTCTTGTTTCTAAATAAGTTTGACACTTTTAGTAAAATTTACTTGAAGCTTTCAAAGTTAAGATCTAATTCATCTGAAAATAAGAAACAGTCATTATTTATATTACCCACATAATTTTCTACTAAAAGATGCTAATTCTTATTAATAACATTAAACTTACAAAGTCTACATGTATTTAAAAAATAACAGCAAATTTCAGGGACATTTTTGCTACTTTAAAAAAAAATAATACTCCAAATTGTTTATGCGTATCTTAATAATCATGCTCTGTCGCAAGTATTTAAAGTATATGGAAAAATACTTTTCATCACCACTTTATAAAAACAACATAAAATTAAGTACTAAAAATTTGGATATCACAAATAATAAACGAATAATTTTAAAATATGATTGGAAAAGTTATACAAACAATTTTTTCAATTTCGGTAATCTAGATGTGAACCTGGTATACAGCTTAGTTGCAATATTTTATGAACAAATAAGTATAATCTGAATTGAAATAATCGGCAACTACAGTGGCAAAGAATATTTGTTGTGACCTTCACGTTCAGATGGCGATATCAGTAGTACGAAAAGTGAGATGTGTCAGATCTAGTACTTATTTTTTAGTTTTGGCATTGATCAATAGAATTCAGTTAACAGGCGCCATCATTTGTGTAAATATTATAATTTTTTGATCAGTGAAAAATGAATCGTGATAAATCGTTTTGTCCACATGTCCTTTTACATTAGTTTGATTTAAAACAAAAGTGTAGCAGAAACTTATTGATTGCTTCAAGAAAGTTGCGGCGAACAAGCTCCATCGCTTACAACATCTAAAGAGTGGTTTCAGCGATTTAGAATTTAAGATACTGATGTTAATGATAAAGAACATTCTGGACAACCGAAAAAGTTTAAAGATAGTGAATTGTAAGCATTATTGGATGAAAACTGAGCTCAAACACAGAAAGAACGTGCTAATAAGTTAGGAGTCAATGACAGAGCAGTTGGAAAACGTTTACGTGCGATGAGAAAGATTCATAAAGAATATTATAAAGATTAATAAAACTATCTTCGTCTCCTAACTAAATTATAATAAAAAATTATAAGACAATTTCGTAGGATGTAGTATCTTCGTTTATACATATACCATTAAACTTATTGAAAAGAAACAATTGAAAAAAAATGGACAGAAGTTAGGATATACATGAAAATAACAAGAGATGAATTTATTAAAACAATAATTTTTTATTTACCAATACAATTTTTGCTTTCCATAATGTTTGTTATGGACCAAAATATAGCTGCTCAATATGTTTACCTTTATCTCTGAACATTACTAATTTGGTAATGGAAACATTAGAGAATATTTCATTGACTACGTTAACTTTTGAACAAATCATATGTAATTAAAAATATGCTTATGACGTCTTTACATTTACCACAATTTTTTGTAGACCAAATGGTGAATGTTTTTAATTCCATGCATGATAAAATTAAATTTACAAAAGAAATAGAGTTAAATATTAAATCAATTTTTTTCCACATCAATTATTAAAGTTCATATTAACAAAATAAATGAATTTAGTATAGAAAACCTACACGGTCAGGTATATTAAACTTTAACTCACGCCATAAATTGTGAAATAAGATAGGTACTATAAAAGGAGTCATTAAGAGAGTTATATAATTATTAAACAAAGATTTCAGAAAAGATCATTTTAAATTAGTTAAAAACAAATTCATTAATAATCATTCAGTAGATTTTATAGACAAAATGATTTTGGAGAGAGTGAATCAGATTTATAATGATAATAGGGACCATAATATGAAAGAAAAGTAATAATAATAAAATCGTAGTGTTACCATATGTAAAATATTTATCGGAAAGAATCAGAGGTACTTTTATTTTCTTAAATTAATAAATATTTTTATCGGTCTTACAGTCTTTATAATATCATATATTAGAGGTACTTTTAAAAAACATAATATTCAAGTTGAATTTAAAAATAATAATATAAGAAGCTTATTTTATAAATATAAAGATAAAGATGATCAATGTTTAAAAGTAGGAGTAGTATACAAAATAAATACAAAATAAATTGTAGCGATTGTGCAAGTTAGACAAACGAGTAGATATTTAAAACAAAGAATATATATGAACGTTAGTATACTTTACGAAGTACGAATGGTACATCAAGGCTAAAGCAACAAATCTTAGTCTTATTACACTCATTTGATGTTGCAAACAAGGATATGTTTGAACAAAGTCTTAACAGTGAATATAAAAAAAATACTTGAAAGTATTCATATTTTGAAAAATCATAATAATATAAATTTAATGTTAGAGTTAAGTAAATTAGATATCACTTCCCATTCTTTATTCATATATAATTATGAATTAAAATAAAATTTTGTTTTATATTTGAAAATCGAGAAGGGTGGGGAAACAATAAATTTATATATAAATTAAGTTAGAAGCGATTATAATATAAGATGACTTATTGGAGTTGAAGAATCAAAGATTTAGGGGTATTAGTTACCATGAAATAGACAAGTACTGAAATTTTTTTTACTCCATTCCGACCGGGTTTTGCATTTGTAGCAATAATGCGGGACGCGTGACTATTTGAAGGTACGGTAATGGGGAAGCCAGACGTGGAGGGGGGTGCAATGTATATTGGAAGATCGCGGTTAAACATTATCACATATTATTATTGGGTGTACAAATAAATAAACAATCCGCCGTTTTTTTATAAAGAAATAAGAAGTTATTTTTAAAAAGGTACAAATAATGTCATTTAAAATATTGCCCATCCCGTTATACTACTTTTAACCATCTTTCGGGTAGCAAGTAGATACCCCGTCTAAAAAATTGCTCGTCTTTTGAGGTGATCCACGAATCGAACTATTTCTTCAATTCCTCGTAAACAGTGAAGTGCTGCTCGGCTAGACCATGAGTCATTGACCGGAATAGGTGGTAGTCTGAAGGAGCAATGTCTGGTGAATACAGCGGGTGAGGTAGAACGTCCCAATTCAGTGCTTCTAACGTTTCATTTACAATTTTTGCAACATGTGGCCGAGCGTTGTCATGCTGAAAAATGAGTTTATCGTGCCTTTTTGGCATATTGTAAATGTCTAATCTTCAATGATGGGCTCAATTGCATCAGCTGTTATTGGTAACGTTTCCCGGTGACGGTTTGATTGTCTTGGAGTAGTTCATAATAGATTACTTCAAGCTGTTCCACCAAATACATAGCATTATCTTCTTGCCATGAATGTTTCGCTTGGCCATCGTAGAGTCATGCCCGGGCTTACCCTATGACTTCCTACGCTTTGGGTTGTCGTAGTGAATCCACTTTTCATCTCCCGTCACGATTTAATGTAGAAATCCTTTGCGATTTTACCTTTTAAGCAATTGTTCTCAAGCGAACAAACGACGCTCGACGTCTCTTTGCTTCAGTTCGTAACGAACCCAATTTTCTTGCTTTTGGATCATACCCAGGGTGTTGAGATGTTGTGAAAAAGATTGGTTAGTCACTCCTAACTCTTGTGCAAGCTCTTCTTGCGTTTGGCATGGATCTTCCTCCAGTAAAGCTTCCATTTCTGTGTCACCATACACTTTGGACCTTCCACTGCGTGTTTTGTTCTCCATGTCAATACCACTACTTTTAAATTTTTGGAACTACTCTTGACAACTTCTCTCACTCAAATTAGCATCACCATATGCTTCTATGAGTAGCCGATGTGCTTCCGCTGCAGATTGCTTTAAATGAAAGAAGAAAATTTACAATTCCCTCAAATGACGCTTAATTGGCTCAAAACTTGGCATCTTAACATGATGAAAACGAGGTGATGCTAGCAAAAAGACAGAGGTATTAAAAGGTTATACTGTTTCCAAATGTCAACATGACAAACATTTCAATCAAAATCGTACTGCTCGATTAGATACGATGAAAAAATTTCCTCGCATCAAGTGAATGTCTTTTATTGGTAAAAATAGAAGAATATCGGAATGATGGAGTGACTGGTAATATCAAGCGAAACGTATGAGGTCACAAAACTTTACATCACCAAACAAAAATGATAATTCAAAATATTATGAATAATTGAAATAATTTGCCGAGTATTGAAATTTGATTAAGCCATTCCCTAGAAATGATATTTGCTGCTAAGGTCTAATCAACAAATATTAAAAGAAGCTCATTATAGTCTAAATAGTTTTGTCTGTAAAGGACATAAATTATCGTAGTATTATCATTCAGTTATGCAATTAGTGCATAAAATGTTGTGCTTTTGAAACTTTTGCGCTGTCAAATCAAAAATTATATAAATACGGTAATGCTGCATATGACAAAATTTTTTTTAGATAGATTAGTTGTGGAGAAGATTTGTTTCCTGTTCAAATATACATAAGTTAGAAAGCCTAAAAAAATTAACTTGATTTACTTATTTATTAAAAGTAAATAGAAGTATATAAAACCAGGTAAAGAAAATTCTGTTTTTTTATTTTTTAGCTGTACATCATTGATTTTCATGTATCATCTGTTTCCGTACTCATGAACAGGATAAAAAAGCAATAATTATTAAAAAAAATTGTTTTTATCTTCAAGATACCTTCCTTCAACTATATATTAAGTTAATAAATATTTTTTATTGGTCTTATAGTCCAATCAATTGAATCTAAAAATAAAATTAAATTAAAAATAAAAATAAAAAATAAAAATAAATAAAAAATAAATAAATAAAAAAAAATAAAAAATAAAATAAAAATTAACAATAAAAATTAAATTAAAAGTTAAATTAAAATTATAATGACAGTCAGACTGTCCTTGTTTACATTCACCCCCGTAGACTAATCTGAAAATAAAATATTAGCTGAAAAAATTCTTTGTTAGTAAAGTGCAGTCTGACTGTCCCCAACACCCTTACCTAATTGAAAACTTGTCCAACGTTTCGAGCTCGCTACGGCTCCTCATCAGGGACTCATATATATTAGATTGTTAAATATATTCTTTCCGCTTTTTGCTTTTCATTTAATGCTTTATAAAAAGTGTTACAGTCGTCGTATTTACTCCAAATATGCGCCCTTTTGTTCAATAATCTGTTTCTATCAAGACGGCAACTTCATAATACCCCTATCGTAGAAATACCTCTCCTTACTTGCGAAGAACTCGGACAGCTGCTTTTTATAAGCCTCTTTTGAGTCCAACTTTACACCACCAAGCGCGTTCGACATGGACAGGAACAGGTGGTAATCACTTTACTTCATGTCCGGGCTATATAGTGGATGCGATAAAACCTCCCATCCGAACTCCCGTAGCTTCTGACGAGTAATCAACGAAGTGTGTGGTCTGGCGTTATCCTGGTGGAACACTACACGCTTCCTGTTGGCCAACTGTGGACGCTTCTGGTCGATAACCTGCTTCAAGTGGTCTAGTTGTTCACAGTAGGTAGTAGAATTAAGCGTTTGGCCATATGAGAGCAGCTCATAGTAGATGATTCCTTTCCAATTCCACAAAATATACAGCAAAACCTTTCTGGCCGTCAATCCCGGTTTGCCCACTGTTTGGGATGGTCCATTGACCTTGCAACACGGTCGTTTTCGCTTGATATTGTCGTTTGTGATCCATTTCTCGTCGCCAGGCACAATGCGCTTCAAAAATGGCTCGAGTTCGTTCCGTTTCAGCAATATATCGCAGGCGTTGATTCGGTCTAGAAGGTTTTTCTGCGTCAAATCATGCGGCACCCAAACATCAACATGCCGGTCTATCTCGATAAATTCCATGATTTGATCGGTATTCGTCGTCACAGGTCTTCCGCCGGTTGGCTTATCCATGGTGTCGTTATCACCGGCTCTGAATCGTCGAAACCATTACTTTACAGTTCGAAGTGATAGCGTGGCATCCCCCAAAATACCATTAAGCTTACGGAACGTTTCTCTAGTGGATTTAACTTTGACCAAGGAAAACTTTAAAATAGTGTCAATTTCGGTGTTAGTGAACTCCGTGTATACACGTCTATAAATTTTGAACCCAATATCCAAACTAATCATACATAGCGTCGTTTTGTACATTATGTCAAAAGCTTTCGAGTGATGTATAGTATTGTCAAATACGAGCTCTGCAGCGCTTTGTACATAGCCGCGAAATTCATAAGGCTAAAAGGCGGAAAGGAGATATTTGACAACCTAATAGTTTAGATATGTTGATGATACACTAATTTGTGTCAAAAAAGAGATTATGACCATAGTATGCAATATTTTCAATAATTATGATAAAATTAAAAATTTACACATGAAATTGAAAATAACAAAAACATCAATGTTTTAGATATTACTATTATTAGAAAATACGAATACCTTATTACTGATTGGTACGTAAAACCGACTTGAACAAACATGAAACATTATTTTTAATTTGATTGACAGATCTTTATTATTATCACAGAATAGTGTTCATAATAAGAACATTGACATAGTAAAAAAATCGATACCATCCTCAATTTTACAATAATTATTTAAAGTATAGCAAAATTATATTAGATATAGCCATAATAAAAAAAAAAAAATTTTAAATGGTTTACAATCAAAATAATAATGGCTCTCGTTTAACTATTATATCGTTACCTTTTATTAACCCTTTTTAAAAACTGTTCTAAAAAATTGAAAAAATTTAATATTTCAACAGTGCCAATTATTAATAATAAATTCAATAATATCATAAAATTAGGAAAAGACAGAACAAAAACATTGGAAAAAACTGGAGTAGTATATAAAATTAATTGTAAAAATTGTGATGCAATATATGTAGGTGAAACTAAGCGAATGTTAAAAGATCGCATTATTGAACATAGAAAAATAACAATTCTGACGCTGTTATTAATATACATTGTAAAGATTATTCACACACTTTTAATTGGGATAATATAAATGTATTAGATATGGACAATAATTTTAAAAAATGCACTTTGTCTGAAAGCTTTTTATGCAACGTAATATCAAACACACTGTTAATATGTAACGGGAAAAAGAGTAGGATAAATTAAGTTATTACCGTGACAAGAATTATTATAATTTTAAAATCATAATAAACAGTCAGACATATACACGAAATGATTGCTATAAATAAACAAACAAACATAACATAGAGTAGAATAGGTAGAATAGTAGTTTAACCAACGAAAAGTAATTTAACCAATAGGAACAATATTACCGTATTTTTAAATAAATAATAACCAATCAGATTTTTGTCAACGTACTTTTTCCGTGTATAAAAGTACGCTAAATTTTGCAAAGAGTTCGGTTCGTTTTCGGCACTCGTCGAGGAAGGATATCTCCCGAGTGACGAAGAGAACTGTCATCTACCGACCGGTAACATTTTGTATTTTCCTAGATGAAAAAAACTCTTTTACGAGGCCAAAGGAAAAAGCCCTTTACTCGTAAGAAAAGAGTTAAAAGAATTACCGACTCAGAAGAACGGGCGCTCCCGACTTCTGATAAAGTAATTCTTTTTCACATAGGAAATGATCCAGAAAAGCCGCCGGAAGACAAAATTAAAATCGACCTAATTTAATTCGGGGAAAAGGCGCTCCTTTTCGTCGAATTAAATTACCAGACGGCTATTAATCACGAGCGTGATACCCTTAGCGTGATATAAAAGACAGAATAAAGATGTATTCCAATATTGCGAAAGAAACTCCGTGTAAATAGACGGACCGCTTCTATAAACTGTTTAAGTAAATACAGTAAACAAAGCGAGCAATCACTGGGTCAAGGCCGTCTGAATTCGTAGAAATTTAGATAAGCCAATTAATAAATAGACAGAATATAAAATAAAACGCGTTTTAATAATTAATTTAGAAATCGTTATTTTTTTGTTGCAGGGTATCTACACCGAGATGCCAATAGAGTAGAATTTATTTCTTATTTTTTTTATTATAAAATTTATTACTATTTTTTTTATTGTATAATTTATAGAAGAATATATTTTGTTATTTTTTTTAAACATAAAGAAAACGAGTATCAAATCATTCACCCGAAAACTTATCCTGATACGTTCCTCCATCCGATTCACGTATCCTGAAAACCTGAGAAAATTCCAATAAAAATAAAGCGGAAGGAGAAGGAACGTTACAAATAAAAAAGAAGACGGTATTTTTTAGCAAAATATACTCAGACATAATCTAATTTTTATAATTTTAAAATATATTTTGACTTAAATTTTATAATTAATTCTTGATTTGTTATGTTGATGTGATCGTTATTGACTTATCAACTTTGACTTTATCCGTTTGACGAAACGTCGTAAAATAAAAACAGTTTGAGTTTTTTATTAGCTCGAACCTGATCGAAATAATTATATATATATATAATAATTAATTTAAAATAAATTCGGTTTTCTGAAATTAACATGTACTATTTTTTATATGTTATTTAACGTTGCTCTATTTATCCTTCTGAATACCGGTCCCAATCAGCGACGGAGGTCTACGATGTGTTTTTAAACAAAGCACTTGTAAATTATTACAGTGATGCTTGGGTCAATCTGCCGAGACCGGGATTTTAACTCGGATCAGCAAGTTACTAGTCCTTCGGTCTAGTGATCGAGTCATCGTAGGCCTCATCATGTAGTATTGGTAATCGTTTATTAATAATTTGAAAAGCATTTAAATCTATTTCTAAAAAATGAAGAAGAAACAAGAAAAATAAATTTACATAATTATTTTTATAATAATTAAAATTGATTCATTGTGTGTAATAAAGTTGATTCACTTTAATGCTTAATCAAAATGCAATCAAATCTATAGATGAAAGCTCATTTCAAATAGTTATAAAGTAAACTTTTGTCTTTTCAATTGACGAGCTTAATTTTAGCCTTTTTAATACCATAAACCTTATGTTAAAATATTACATCAGAATTTAGCATGAAATAAATAATGTAATAATATGAACACACTATTATTCAATTATTGTGAGGAATAGGGATGATTAAATTTTTAACGTGACGTTTTTAAATTGAAATACTTTACTAACAAGTGCTAATTCCTTTGAAATTTAATCTAATATTGAAAAGATATTTTAATAGTCTATATTCCTAGATACCTGAAAATGTAGTATTTGGACACAATAAATTCTACAAACTTCGGGAATTGCTCATAGATCACTTCAAATCTTTTGGCCATCTAAATAAAAACACAAGAGCAATAGTTTTTGTTGAAGTAAATAATTATCATTCGCATTAGATTAGTCTATCTTATTTTTTATTAAAGAGATTATTGAAATTGTAAATTAATGAATTTTTATAGTATAGAGATATCGTACATGAAGTATTTATATTATTACTGCAAATTCAACCTCTTATCCGTCCACAAATGTTTGTCGGCCAGTCTGGACAAAAGCAAATACAACAACTAGCAGCTTTAGAAGATTTTCGTAATAATAAAGTTAATGTACTTATTTCAACCTCAGTAGGTAAAATTAAATATGTATTTATATATTTTTAATATCTATTGAGTATAATTGTAAGTTTCCAGCGTTTTTCTCAAAAATATCAGGTTTGATTATGAACATATAGTTATATATCCCTTATTCAAAGTATCGTTTTTCAACAGCTATAGCTTTTTCCCATTTCTTTGATAATTTATGAATTCCGGACTACAAAAATTCGTCGTCTTTCGAGCCAAAGAATGCATCGTGTGAATTTTTGATTCCCTCTACTGAACTGAAACGTATTCCCGTATTCGCCATTGATCGAAACAAGTGGTAGTCAGATCCTACTACGTCCGGACTGTAACGCGGGTGAGGCAGAATTTCCCATCCACTATTCTCCAAATAGTTTTTGACCGAAAACGCAACATGATGCCAAGCCTTATTATAAAGAAAAATGACGGACTCATGCCTGGTCTCATATTCTGGCCTTTTTTCTTGTAATGCTAGTTTCAAACGAATAAGTTGAGTTCGATACGATAGTGCTTTTATAGTTTGACTACTTGAAAGCAGTTCGCAGTATACGACACCCTTTTGATCCGACCATATCTAGAGCATGATCTTACTTACGTGAATATTTCATTTCGGCGTCGATTGAGTGGACTTGTATACGATTTTCTGTATTTAGGGTTATCATAATAATTCTATTTTTCATCGCCAATGATAATACGATGCAAAAACCATTTATTTTTATTACGCTGCAACAAAATTTCAGGCATGCCAAATGTATGGCACCCAGTTTTTAACCTTTTTAATGAATCCTAATGCTTCTAGGCGCAGGGCAATGGCTTCTTACGTAAATCGCAAGGATGCAGCAAGTTCCTTGCAAATTTGACACGAGTTCTCATACAGCAAAGCCTCTACTTTCTCGTCTTCAAAACTTTTCGTCTTTGCGGAGCAATCTTTGTCTTCAAGTTCAAAGTCACCACTTTTGAACCGTTGAACCACTCGTGGAACGTCGATTCACCAATATATTTCCCTTGATAAGTTTCCAAAAACAAATGATAGGCCTGAATCACACTTTTCTTCATATTAAAAAATAAAAGCAGCGCTTTCCGCAGATGACGTTTATTTGGCTGGCATGATTTGGGTCGATAAAATAAATGACAGCGAAAGAAATACACAAATATAATGCTGCAAAATTCTTGACAGATACACAACCTAGAAATATAACACATGAAGTCTGATATTTCTGCCCGGGAATCGCTGGTGACGCCATCTTTTGACAAACGCTGGAAAATTACTTTTACATGCAGTATAATTAATAATAATAGCAACTGTAATATTTAAAATACAAAATTATTATTATATTCAATTATTTCTGTATAATTAGGAGAAGAAGGATTGGATGTTGGTGAAGTTGATTTAATTGTTTGTTTTGATATATCATCGAGTACTCCAACGAGACTAATTCAAAGAATCGGAAGGACAGGTAGAAGACGTAGTGGTCGAGTTATACATTTGCTGACGGAAGAAAAAGAAGTTGACGTAAATATTTATTAATTGCTAATACAAATTTTTATTTTTAAACGCTGATAACAATATGACTGTAAACATTTAATCTTTTATTATTTCAATAGCTTTTAGATCAAGCCATATCGAAAACAGCACAATTAAATAATACAGTACTGCAATCAAATAATATTAGATCGGTATTGTATCAATCAAGTCCTCGAATGATTCCATTAAATATCAATCCTGAGTGTTTGACAACATATATGAAATCTCAGACTAACATACTAAAATCTAAGATTGTGAAAAACAAAAAAGTAATTCAATGCAAATATCGATCAAAAAATAATATCAGTCTTCTCTTGAATGATCAATATGTTCTCCCACTACAAACACCTGATCGTAATTCTGTATCTAAAACTGAAGAATATACTCAGGTACAAGGACATTGAATTCTTATATTAATTTTAATAGTAATAATCGAGTTCCCTTTTAGTTCAATATATCAAAATTGCTCAAATTTACTTGAAAATAAAAATTCACGATTATAACGATTTAGATTAATATTATATTATTATAGATTAAGTTCTATTATGTTAATAAAACCGATTTGTTCGGATCTGGATATCATAAGCTCTGCACTATTCAATACAGTGAATAAATCTATTAAATAGCCATGATAAAATTTCTTCAAGATACAATTATATATATATATATATATATATATATATATATATATATATATTGGGTGTACAAGTAAGTTTACATCGTTTTTGTTACGAAAACACGATTACATATCCTTTATTCAAAGTATTGTCCAGCGGAAGCTATAAAATTTCCCAGCTTTCTAGCTATTTAGGAATTACAGAGAAAAAAATTTCTCGTCTTTCTAACTCAAGAACGTACTGAGTCAATTTTTGATTCCCTTTACTGAACTGAAGCGTATTCCCGTAAGAGCGTTCAGTAGTGATCCAAATAAAGTGGTAGTCAGATGCTACCGTCTTGACTGTAAGGCGGGTGAGGAAAAATTTCCCATTCACGATTCTCCAAATAGTTTTTGACCGAAACTGCATCATGTGTCCAAGCTTATCATAATGAAAAATGGCGTTTCACGGCTCATATTCTGGCCGTTTTTCCTGTAATGCTCGCTTCAAACGAATATGTTCAGTTCCATACCATGCGTCTTTTATAATTTGACCGCTCGAAAAAACTTGGTAGTATACGACACTTTTTTGATCCCAACGTATGCAGAGCATGCTCTTATTTATCACGTGAATTTTTCGTTTCGGCATCGATCTGGCTGGTTCGGCAGGCTTAGTATACGATTTTCTGCATTTCGGGTTCTCATAATAAATCTATTTTTTATCATCAGTGACAATGTGATGCCCAAATGATTTATTTTATACGCTGCAGAAACATTTCGGACATGCCAAATTGTCCTTCGACGTCTCTCGACTTCAAGTCGTACGGCACCCAGTTGAATGTACCTTTTGAATGCTTTTAGGTGCAGGTAAATATCTTGTTGCATGGCGCCCAAAAATGTAGCTAGTTTTTCTTTAATCTGACATGGATCCTCATTCAGCAAAGGGTCTACTTCCTCTTTTCAAATCTTTCTGGCTTTCCGTAGCAATCTTTGTCTTCTATTTCAGAATCACCACTTCTGAACGTTTTACCACTCGCTGCACATCGATTCACCAATACATTCCGCTCTATAAATTTTCAAAAGCAAACGAGAAGCGTCAGCTGCTGTTTATCTCAATTAAAGAATAGAAGCAGTGCTTTCCGCAATTGACGTTTATTTGACTCGAAACTTGCCATCATTTTGCTCGATAAAATAAGTGATACCGAAAGAAATGTCAAATATAATGCTTCTAAGATGTTGACAGAGACACAGCCTACAAATATAACACACGAGGTCTGACATTTCTGGCCGGGATACACTGGTGATACCATCTTTTTATAAATGCTGACTTGGACAATATAATATTTCACAATATTCAATATTTATATGTTATGTATTATATTACTATTTAGTTCTTTAAATTTAAATAGATGTACCAATTCATTGTTTGAAAGTCAAAAATCAAAAAGGACTTCAATAGCTGTCAAGAGCAAAATCTGTAAGCTAAAATGACTTCTCCAAGTTTACAGTTCGATATACTCTCAAGCAAGTAAAATAAATGTATTTAACAACAGGCTAAAATAATTATGATAAATTATGAATCTTCGACTTTTGGCCTCGAAGAATTTTGAAAATGTATAAATTTTGCTAATTCTTTTCGCAGTCTCTTTCAACTAATGATATTTACACTAGGCGTATAGTCGATGATGCTTTATTTTCAATTATTTGTATAAATATCATGTTCCAATGTTCAACTGACAGTTTTAGAGAAGTGAACATATTTTTACTCTTCATATATAAGACAAATTTATTAGTATGTGCTCTTGCAAATTGAGCGAATACTGGACATCTTGAACTAGGCAATTCTAGCATACAAAGCCAAGTTGATTGCGTATAGTGTAAATCTATACAATACTATCAAACACTTATCGTCGAAAGGATTCAATGCTATTTTATTTTGTTTTTCTGTTTGAAAAATATACAGTCTCGAGCTAATATTCTACTGACTTCTATGTATGCGGATTTTTTTTCTAAGCATTGTATGTAATCTCCAAAATTTATTGTATTTTTCACTACTAAAAATTTAACAACGTTGGCTTTCTTGATTTGCCTTTCTCATTGACTTTTCATACTATATATTTCACTTCGCAATTCAATAAAATTCTACCATTACACTCATTTTTTATTAACTTAATATTTTTTTTATTTTTCTGGGATATTGATAAGGATTATTCTCAGGATAATCTAATGTACCAAATTCATGACTATACTTCCGCATCAGGTTGTACATATTAATGTTTTTTACTTCATATATGACTATTTGGAACATATTCATAATGAAATCCGTATACTAGAATTTTTGATAAATCCAATACAGGTAATCCAATATGTATAGGCTTTCTTATATGAATTTCAGTTCTCAATAACTGGAGTGCAACAAAATTTGCATAAAAAATGGAGCAATTGTGGAAATTTGGACTAGCGTTTGTGCTTCTATACCATAACGTTCAGCCCATCTATTTATTGGCTTTACAAATTAATAAATATTTTTTTATAGGTCTTACAGTCCAATCAATTCCATCCAAAAATAAAATAAAATAAAAATAAAAATAAAATAAAAATAAAAAATAAAAATAATAATAAAAAATCTGACTGTCCCCAACACCCTTACCTAATTGAAGACTTGTCCAACGTTTCGAGCTCGCTACGGCTCCTCAGCTCGAAACAAGTCTTCAATTAGGTAAGGGTGTGGGGGACAGTCAGACTGCACTTTACTAATAAAGAATTTTTTTCAGCTAATATTTTATTTTCAGATTAGTCTACGGGGGTGAATGTAATCAAGGACAGTCTGACTGTCATTATAATTTTAATTTAATTTTTAATTTAATTTTTATTTTTAATTTTTATTTTTTTATTTTATTTTTATTATTTTTTATTTCTTATTTTTTATTTTTTATTATTATTTTTATTTTTTATTTTTATTTTATTTTTATTTTTATTTTATTTTATTTTTGGATGGAATTGATTGGACTGTAAGACCTATAAAAAAATATTTATTAATTTGTATATGGGCAGTCGACAGAAGTACAATTCAATTGTTTTATTGGCTTTACATTGACACTTTTTCTTTCGCTTTCCATAATTTCAACGTAAATAGCATTATTCAAAAATTTAAAAAAAACTTCTCAAATTCATTGTTAGTATGCTTTTTCTTTTCACTATTTAAATAGAATCTTTAAGCTATGGTTTATGGTTACATTTTAATACTCTATGTTTTTTTTAGACGTAATAAATATCGAAGTACTTATTGCAAGGCTAGATAATGTATGGTTAGTGGTTTTTATCATATAATGTCCTTAATAATTTTTTCAATTTATTTCAGGAGGTGCAATATGTTCGGATCATAGAGGTACATCTTTATGTGAATCATGCATACTTTCTAGCTATGCTGAATCAACCTCTAATATGTATCTAGTAAGAGACTCTTCTACTATATAAAGAAATTTAGCTTCATCATCCATATTTTGAATTCACTCATAGCCTCCGTAAGAAAGATAATGTGTCATAACCCAGTCGCAATTATTATTTCCATCATAATATAGCAAATATGTATTTTCTTTTGTTTCATCAATGCCACTAGCCATGTATTTATCAGTTGCTTTTACATATCAATTACAACAGTGGCTAATACCGCCACTAAATACCTTTTTCAATAAACAGAAGCATAGCAATGTCAGTAAGCAATTTTAATTTTATTTTTGTATTATTTAGTATGGACCTGGAGTGATATAATAGTTTCCGGAATAGAGACCGGAAGCCTCGAGACAAATGTTTCGAAAGTTTTCGAATATATCCAAGGAGCAATTCATCTATTTTCAAATATAAATCTGAATAGTCACCTATAGTTTCAATATCAAATTTTTACCACCCTAATTGAATATCTAATCTAATAATCTTCAACAACAATCGTTGAATTATTGAAATTAGTATTAAGTTGTCAAATATCTCCCTTCCGCCTTTTTGTCTTATGAATTTCGCGGCTATGTACAAAGCGCTATAGAGCTTGTATCTGACAATACTATACATCGTTTTAAAGGTTTTGACATAACGTACAAATCGACGTTATGCATGATTAGTTTGAATATTGCATTCAAAAGCTATAGACGTGTAAACATGGAGTGCACTAACGCCGAAATTCGCGCTATTTTAAAGTTTTCCTTCGTCTATGCTAGAAAAATTTTCCGTGAGATTAATAGTGTTTTGGGAGATGGCACGCTATCGCATCGAACCGCAGAGGAATGGTTTCGACGATTCAGAGCTGGTGAAAACGACACCATGGATAAGCCACCCGGCGGAAGACCTGCGACTATGAATACCGATCAAATCGTTGAATTTATCAAGTTAGACCGGCAAGTGGCATCTCATGACATCACCCAGGAGATGAGTTAGTCATCACACCATTTTAAACTATCTGCAGATGGTTTAAAAAAAGCTTGATGTTTGGGTGCCGGATGATTTGACGAAAAAAACCTTTTGGACCGAATCAATGCCTGCGATGTGCTGCTTAAACGGAACTAACTAGATCCATTTTTGAAGCGGATCGTGACTAGCGACGAAAATGGATCACATACGACAATATCAAGCGAAAACGGTCGAGGCCGGTAGACCATCTCAAACAATGGCCTAGCCGGGATTGACGGCCAGGTAGGTTTTGCTTTGTGTTTGGTGGAATTGAAAGAGCATCATCCGCTATGAGCTCCTCCCATATGGCCAGACGCTTAATTCTACCATCTACTGCTAACAACTGGACCACTTGAAGCAGGCTATCGACCAGAAGCGTCCACAAATGGCCAACAGAAAGGGTGTAGTGTTCCACCAGGACAACGACAGACCACACACTTAGTTGATAACTCGTTAACAGCTACGAGCGTACGGATGGAAAGTTTTATCGCATCCACCATATAACCCGGACATAGGGTAAAGTGATTACCACCTGTTCCTGTCCATGTCGAACGCCCTTGGTGGTGTAAAGTTGGACTCGAAAGAGGCTTGTGAAAAGTGGCTGTCCGAGTTCTTCGCAAATAAGGAGAGGAGTATTATGAAGTTCTCGTCTAGATAGAAACAGATTATCGAACAAAACGGCGTATATTTGAAGTAAATCCGGGCATTGTAATACTTTTAAAGTATTGAATGAAGAGCAAAAAAAGCGGAAGGGAGATATTTGACAACCAAATGTGTGGGAGTGTGTGTGTGTGTGTGTGTGCGCGCGTGTGTGTGTGTGTGTCTGTTTTTTTATAGGCGTAGCAGAGCAAGCTCTGCACTAGTGGCCTTTCGAAACCAGCATCTGGCCGGAACTATCAGAGAATATTACTTCGGCGGGGCTGTTTTCCTATGACATTATCCTACGGGACTCCTTTTCCTATGACATTATCCTACGTTCTCCTTCCAGTTTTCAGAAGATTCCAGCATTATTGATAGGATGCTCTCTGGTCTTATTGGCTTATTAATGGTGCTAATCAATTGTGCACGTTGTTTTCTAAAACGGGGGCAGCTCACTAATATGTGCTCAGCATCCTCAACGAATGTCGGACAGATGGGGCAGAAATCATTATTATCCAGGTGAAAACGGTGGAAATAGAAGCTAAAACAACCATGTCCAGTCAGCAACTGGGTTAGGTGGAAATCTAGTTCCCCGTGTTTCCTGTTGATGCATCTGTGTATGTCTGGAAGGATACGATAAGTCCATCGGCCTTTGCTAGAATCGGTCCATCGTTTTTGCCATATTTCTATAGAAAGATGACGTTCCACATTTTTAACACCTTGTAGGCAATCCACGGCGGCCTTACATATGTTGTGCAGCATAGCCAGTTCATCTACAGCTAAATCGAAAGGAAGAATTCCGGCAAGTACCTCAGCAGCATCGGTGGATACTGTATTGTAACCACTAATAATACGTATACAGGAGCGGGGACGGATCGCAATGGCCAGCTCACAATACGATTTAATTCCACATGCATGATGCCAGATTGACGCTGCATACATGCTGACAGAATTAACAACATAAGCTAATAGCTTCCTCTGGGGTGGCCGTGGGCCACCAATGTTAGGCATGAGCCGACACAAGGCAGCTGAAACTCGTTGCGCTTTTTCGCCAGATATCTTTAGATGCTCTATAAAGTTTAACCTGGCATCAAGCTGTAAACCCAAGTATCGTAAAGATGGCGCAGAACTAATGCGGTAGATACCAACTTTAAGAGTAATACTATCTACCTTCTTACGACTGCTGACAAGAACTACTTCTATCTTGTGCTCCGCTAATTGTAGGCCAGCCGACTTAATCCATCTCTTGATGTTGCTGATTGCCTCATTGGCATTTTCAGTGAGTTCATCAAGGGTCTTAGCCGTCACTACTAAAGCGATATCGTCGGCGTACCCTACTGTTATTGAACCTGGTGGTTGTGGATTCCTCAACACGCTATCATATATAACATTCCACAATATAGGTTCCATAACCGAGCCCTGGGGGACTCCCGCAGTAACCTTATGCGATATAATGCCTTCATCCGTTCCGTATAATACTATCCTCTTCTCAATGTAGTTGGCCACAACATTCTGTAGATAGCCAGGTACACTGAACTCATTAAGAGAATTCGTAATAGAAGACCAGCGCGCTGAGTTGAAGGCATTCTTGACATCTAGAGCAACAATGGCACAATACAGTTTAGTGCCACCTTTCCATCTCTTACCACTGATTGCATTTCTTGCGGTACACACTACCAGTTTAATAGCTCGACTGTTGATTTTGATTTCCGAAATCGAAGTTGGCGTGAGGATAAGTCGTGCAATCCTTCAGTGAATGTTTCCAGTCGGCTACATATTATTTTTTCAAATGTTTTACCTACCGAATCAAGCATACACAATGGCCTGTATGATGACGTATCATCAAGTGGTTTATTGCCCTTAGGTAACAGAACTAACCTTTGAGTTTTCCAGCAATCAGGAAAAATACCCTCTAGAAGACAAGCATTATGTACTTTTAGAAATATAGGTGGGTACTTCTGTATCGCCAACTTAATTGCAGCATTAGAAATGCCATCAGGGCCAGGGGCAGCACTGTCTCTAATCTTAGCGTAAGCATTATGTAGCTCCATTTCTGTTATAGGAGGTATATCTTCAGAGTGTTGCGTGCGCAGTACAGTCCCTTGCGTGTCATTGGAAAAAAGAACGGAAACAATCTTATCAATTAGTATCCTGCTAGTGGATTGCATTGGTGCCCTATTCAATAGTGCCATGACTGTTTTGTATGGTCGTCCCCATAAGTCATTGTTAGCCTCTGCGCACAGTTCAAGCCAGCATCGACGCTTGCTTGCCTTAATAGCCTTGACACACGCTCCTTGTGCTTCTTTAAATAATCTATTAAACGTATCACGATGGGTGCGGGCTCTTTTGGCAAGTCTACGTGCGCGATGACATTGCTTGCGCAATTCTGCAATTTCATTTGTCCACCAGTAGACAGATTGACGATGTTTAAATCCGCTCTTAGACCTAGTCATCGACGCATCACATGCTTCAGAGATATGCTTCATGAGTGCATTTGCCAGATGGCCTGGTGCACCATATTATAAACGCTCTTCTGACATGATAGTGGCGAACACTTCACAGTCTAGCGATCTGATGTTCCATTTCCGTGTGGGCATCCACTCATTGCACTTGTTCTTTACTTCTTCTCTGCAATCTCCTACAAGATCGCCCTGTGATCACTGTGGGTGTAAAGGTCGCTTACTCTCCAATTAAGGATCCGCTGAATCAAGTCATCACTGGCGAATGTTACATCAATGACTGATTGTTTATCACCCCTAATAAAAATGGATTCAGATCCCTTATTAACCACGTGGAGTTGAAGAGAATTAAGGCCATCAAGCAGCATACTACCTCTGTTATTTGTTGAAGCGCTTCCCCAGGCTGTGGACCACGCGTTAAAATCGCCACCGATTAATAATGGTTTCTTGTCCATGGCTTCATCAACTAATTTAGCTACGAGGATTTCAAACTGCTTGTCCGTCAAGCTTGGAGGAGCATATACACTAAAGACGTATATTTCTCGTATTTTAGCCCAGGATATCAATTCGCTCCGATAACTAGATTGTCTTAGTACCTGCCTATTTTGACCAATCCTGAGGTCCGCTCTATTGCTTATGTCACTCATCCAGCGCTGTGGTCTGTCCCTGAAGCAATATAGTTCGGAGATTACAGGAATGTCTATTCTTAGCTCCTTTATTGTCTGTTTTAGCAGGTCATGGGCCGCTATGCAATGGTTAGTATTCAGTTGGAGTATTCTCATGCTTGATGTCTGTTTAAAAACTCCACAATGATCGGGCACTTATAGCTGTATGCTGGATGATTAAGCTACTTTTTTCCTTCACATTTACAGAGTAAGCACCAGGGCTCGTTTACACACAGTTTGGATAGATGGTTTTTCCCTCCACAGTGCCTGCAAAGATTAGTTTTGTCAGGGCCCGAGCACACGGCCGCTAAACGGCCAGTCTGCCAACACCTGAAGCAACGCCTTATTTCTGTTTTTTTTTCGTACTCTGCAGCTGATCCATCCGATGCGAACATGCCCTGTACGTAGGAACTCTGTTGCGTGGTTGTATGGTACAGACCCCACCGCCGTCTGAGTACCCCCATAAGCTTGCCGCAAGGAACGAGCGATTAGCATGTTAGTCTCCTCTAGTTCGACGTGTGATTTCAAAGACTCTAAGACTTCCTCCATTGTAGTAACCTCAGCTATATCTTTAATCTCCAATGTAATAAGATTAGTCAGGACCGAATTGGATGCGCTATGGCGAACCTTAGTTTCAACAATGCGGGCCAACTCATGTGCATTTTTGACTGTCCGTTCTAACTGAAGTACCAGGGCACCGCTTGCATTTCTGCTTATCTTGTAGACATTTTTTTTTACATGAGATAACTCCGAGTCATTCTTTATTTCACGCAGTACCTCTGCGTATGTAACTTCTTCATTGGCCTTAATCAAGATGGAATTAGGTCTATTTCGTCCACTAAGCCTGCGTGCACTAGGTAATCCCTAATCTTTGCCTTTGGGCTTCTTGCACTTAATGGTCTGCCATTGATTTTCCTTGGCCTCAGACTTCCTTGTAGGTACCCCAACTGATTCAGATGGTCTCCTTTAGCCCAGTGATTTTTCTTTCGTCTTTTTACTACCTTCCGTTTTAGAAGTGGACTCTATCCCTTCGGCTGCGCTTCGTTTGGTATCAGAGCGTAGACTAGGCATAGTCTGAGTCATCACTTCATGAATACCGGGACGGTGTTACTACAGCAGGTCATCCTCTGCCATACTGATGCATTTGAATGAAGCATTAATAGAACGAGCAAGATCCTTAATGTTCTTGTGCACGTTATGCCTATCTTTTACAAAATCCAACAGTTGGCTGATCTTCTCTCCAAGTCGCTCCAGATGATTGTTTCTACGCGTGATAGAAATGTCGCGAGCAGAAATACTATCGACTTGATCCGTCATGACATCTCCCTTAGTGTTCAACGTACTGTCTATCATGATGTTTGATTTGCCCTCCCCAGAATCCGAGGAGCTACCACCGACCATAGAGGCTTGCACTCTATCGGAATCGGTAAGGAGATTGACCGGTCTTGCCGAAGTTACTTCCTGGGGTATATCCTTGTTTATACCAAACATTAATCATAATTGGCCTTAAATTCGGGAGGCCCTCTCTATTAGCTTTTTCTGTCCGCCCTGACTATTTTATTTCCTCAGTGCCGCAACCTGGGCAGGCACCAGATCGGAGAAAGCAACAAAAATCGACACTGGTGTGTGTCTGCGTGTGCGCGCGCGCCTGTGACTATGTGTCTGTCTGTGTGTGTGTGTGTGTGTGTGTGTGTGTGTGTGTGTTTTTTTTTTTTTTTATTAGGCGTAGGCAGAGCAAGCTCTGCACTAGTGGCCTCTCGAAACCAGCATCCCGCCGGAACTATCCGGGAATATTACTTGGGCGGGGCTGTTAGTTAGCCTATACGACTCCTCTTCTTATGACACTATCCTACGTCCCCCATCCACACAGGTGATCAGGGGTTCGGTGTTCATCCTCTGTATCGTAAAATAGGATCAGTTGACCTGGTTCATCCTGGGCCATTCGCCTAGTTCTATCGGCATATCTAAGTTTGGTCATCACCTCTTTTGCGAAACTGGCTACTGCCTTCCAGTTTTCAGAAGATTCCAGCATTATTGATAGGATGCTCTCTGGTCTTATTGGCTTATTGATGATGTTCATCAAGTGCTCACGTTGTGTTCTAAAACGAGGACAGCTCACTAATATATGCTCGGCATCCTCGACCAAAGTCGGACAGATGGGGCAGAGATCGTTATTATCCAGGTGAAAGCGGTGGAAATAGGACCTAAAACAACCATGTCCAGTCAACAACTGAGTTAGGTGTAAATCTAATTCCCCGTGTTTCCTGTTGATCTATCTGTGTATGTCTGGAAGGATACGATAAGTCCATCGGTCTTTGCTAGAATCGGTCCATCGTTTTTGCCATATTTCTATAGAACGATGACGTTCCACATTTTTAGCATCTTGTAGGGAATCCACTGCGGCCTTACATATGTTATGCAGCCTAGCCAGTTCATCTGCAGCTAAATCGAAAGGAAGAATTCCGGCAAGTACCTCAGCTGCGTCGGTGGATACCGTCCTGTAACCACTAATAATACGTATACAGGAGCGACGACGGGTCACAATGGCCAACTCACAATACGATTTTATTCCGCATGCATGATGCCAGATTGGTGCTGCATACATGCTGACAGAATTAACAACATAAGCTAATAGTTTCCTCTAGGGTGGACGTGGGCCACCAATGCTAGGCATGAGCCGACACAAGGCAGCTGAAACTCGTTGCGCTTTTTCGCCAGATATCTTTAGATGTTCTTTGAAATTTAACCTGGCATCAAGCTGGACACTCAAGTATCGTAAGGATGGCGCAGAACTAATGCGGCAACTACCAACTTTAAGAGTAATACTATCTACCTTCTTACGACTGCTGACAAGAACTACTTCTGTCTTGTGCTCCGCTAATTGTAGACCAGCCGTCTTAATCCATCTACTGATGTTGCTGATTGCCTCATTGGCATTTTCAGTAAGTTCATCAAGGGTCTAAGCCGCCACTACTAGAGCGATATCGTCGGCGTACGCTACTGTTATTGAACCAGGCGGTTGTGGAATCCTCAACACGCCATCATACATAATATTCCACAATATAGGTCCCATAACTGAGCCCTGGGGGACTCCCGCAGTAACCTTATGCGATACAGTGCCTTCATCCGTTCGGTATAATATTATCCTATTCTCAAACTAGCTGGCCACGACATTCTGTAAATAACCAGGTACTCCGAACTCTTTAAGAGAACTCGTAATAGAAGACCAGCGCGCTGAATTAAAGGCATTCTTGACATCTAGAGCGACAATGGTACAATACTGTTTAGTGCCACCTTTCCATCTCTTACCACTGATTGCATTTCTTTCGGTACACACTACCAGTTTAATGGCATCGACTGTTGATTTTGATTCCCGAAATCCAAATTGGCGTTAGGATAAGCCGTGCAATCCTTCAGTGAATGCTTCCAGTCGGCTACATATTATTTTTTCAAATATTTTACCTACCGTGTCGAGCATACACAATAGCCTATATGATGAAGGATCATCAAGTGGCTTATTGCCCTTAGGTAACAGGACTAACCTTTGAGTTTTCCAGCAATCAGGAAAAATACCCTCAAGAAGACAAGCATTATATACTTTTAGAAATATAGCTGGATTCTTCTGTATCGCCAACTTAACTGCCGCATTAGGAATACCATCAGGGCCAGGGGCAGCATTGTCTCTAGTCTTAGCGTAAGCATTATGTAGCTCCATTTCTGTTATAGGAGGTATATCGTCCGAGTGTTGCGTGTGCAGTACAGTCCTATGGATGTCATTGGGAAAGAGAGCGGAAACAATCTTATCAATCAATACCGTGCTAGTGGGTTGTATTGGTGCCCTACTCAATCGTGCCATGACTGTTTTGTATGGTCGTCCCCATAAGTCATTGTTGGCCTCTGCACACAGTTCAAGCCAGCATCGACGCTTGCTTGCCTCAATGGCCTTGACAAGCGCTCTCTGTGCTTCTTTAAAGATTGACGATGTTTAAATCCGCTCTTAGACCTAGTCATCGACGCATCACATGCTTCAGAGATATGCTTCATGAGTGCATTTGCCAGATGGCCTTGTGCACCATATTATAAACGCTCTTCTGACATGATAGTGGCGAACACTTCACAGTCTAGCGATCTGATGTTCCGTTTCCGTGTGGGCATCCACTCATTGCACTTGTTCTTTACTTTCTTCTCTGCAATCTCATACAAGATCGCCCTGTGATCACTGTGGGTGTAAAGGTCGCTTACTCTCCAATTAAGGTTCCGCTGAATCAAGTCATCAGTGGCGAATGTTACATCAATGACTGATTGTTTATCACCCCTAATGAAAATGGATTCAGATCCCTTATTAACCACGTGGAGTTGAAGAGAATTAAGGCCATCAAGCAGCATACTACCTCTGTTATTTGTTGAAGCGCTTCCCCAGGCTGTGGACCACGCGTTAAAATCGCCACCGATTAATAATGGTTTCTTGTCCATGGCTTCATCAACTAATTTAGCTACGAGGATTTCAAACTGCTTGTCCGTCAAGCTTGGAGGAGCATATACACTAAAGACGTATATTTCTTGTATTTTAGCCCAGGATATCAATTCGCTCCGATGACTCGACTGCTTTCGTACCTGCCTATTTTGACCAATCCAGAGGGCAGCTCTATTGCTTGTGTCACTTATCCAGCGCTGTGGTCTGACCCTGTCACAATATGGTTCGGAGATTACAGGAATGTCTATTCTTAGCTCCTTTATTGTCTGTTTCAGCAGGTCATGAGCTGCTACGCAATGGTTGGTATTCAGTTGGAGTAGTCTCATGTTTTATGTCTGTTTAAAAACTCCACGGTAATCGGGCACTTATAGCTGTATGCTGGATGGTTAATCTCCTTTTTTCCTTCACATTTACAGAGTAAAGAACAGGGCCCGTTTACACACAGCTTGGATAGATGGTCTTTTCCACCGCAGTGCCTGCAAAGTTTAGTTCTGTCAGGGCCCGAGCACACGGACGCTAAATGGCCAATCTGCCAACACCTGAAGCAGCGCTTTATTTCTGTTTTTTTTCGAACTCTGCAGCTGACCCATCCAATTCGAACATGCCCTGCACGTAGTAGCTCAGCTTCGTGGCTATATGGTACAGACACCACCGCCGTCTGAGTACCCCCATAAGCTTGCCGCAAGGAACGAGTTAGTAGGTTAGTCTCCTTTAGCTCGAGGTGTGTTCTCAGAACCTCTAATACTTCATCCTTTGAAATGACCTCATCTATATCTCTAATCTCCAATGTAATGAGATTACTCAGGACCGAAGTGGATGCGCTATGTCCAACCTTAGATTCAACAATGCGTGCCAACTCATGTGCATCTTTGGCTGTCCGTTCCAACTGAAGTACAAGGGTACCGCTTGCATTTCTGCATATCCTGTTAACCTCATTCTTGACATGAGATAACTCCGGGTCATTCTTTATTTGACGCAGTACCTCCGCGTATGTAACTTCTTCATTGGCCTTAATCAAAATGGAGTTAGGCCTATTTCGTCCATTAAGCCTGCGTGTACTAGATAATTCTTTATCTTTGCCTTTGGGCCTCTTACGCTTGATGGTCTGCCATTGATTTTCTCTGGCTTCAGACTTGCCTGTAGGTACTCCGACCGACTCTAGTAGTCTCCTTGAGCCCAATGATGGTTCTTTAGTCCTTTTGCCACCTATGGTTTTAGGAGTGGAAACCATCGCTTCTGCTGCGCTTCGTTTGGTGTCAGAGCGTAGACTCGGCGTAGTCTGAGTCACCACTTCATGTGTACCAGGACGTTGATAATGTAATAGATCATCCTCTGCCATATGAATGCATTTATATGAGGCATTAATGTAACGAGCAAGATCCTTAATGGTCTTGTGCACGTTATGCCTATCTTTGACACAGTCCAACAATTGGCTGATCTTCTCACCAAGTCGCTCCAGGTGATTGTTTCTGCGCGTGATGGAGATTTCTCGATCCGTCGTTTCTTGATCCATCATGACATCTCCTTTAGTACCCAGTGTACTATCTATGATTATATTTGATTTGCCCTCCCCAGAATCCGAGGGGCTACCACCGACCATAGAGGCTTGCACTCTATCGGAATCGGTGAGGAGATTGACCGGTCTTGCCGGAGTTACTCCCTGGGGTATATCCTTGTATATACCAAACATTAGTCATAATTGGCCTTAAGTTCGGGAGGCCCTCCCTATTAGCTTTTTCTATCCGCCCTGAGTATTTTATTTGCTCAGTGCCCTCTATAAATTGTAGCGAGCCATCCCCTATCCGCAACCTGGGGTGGCGCCAGATGGGAGAAAGCAACAAAACTCCACACTGGTGTGTGTGTGTGTGTGTGTAAAATGTAATAGACATGCAATATAGTGTTTTAAGGTTGATGGTAAAGAGCCCCATTTTGTCATTATTTCTTGTATTCGAACTGAAAAAAACATAGCCTATGTCACTTTCGAAGATGTGTAAAGCAAGAACATAATTTGTCGTCACACTATGTTTAGTATGATTTGGTATACAACAATTTTATATGCGAAGACATAAAGATGAGTGAGAACGAAAGAAAGAGATAAGAGATCAAATAGATAGCCCAAGGTGTGGATAGTGTCAAATTAATCTGAAACACAGAAAGGATAATACAGACTAAAATTACACCTAAATTACACTAAAATTACACTAATCCCAAAGTTGAATTATCCTGTATTTTATACTGTAAGCTTACGAAAAGTTCGACGAAGCTCTAGAAGCAACAATGCGAGCAATCGAAAACGCGGATCCGACAAACAGACGAACATTAAGATCGCGAATCACCACGCCAGCAGCGCGACCACTATCACCGCAACTGCTTAGCCGCCCCCGAATAGTCAATGACGAAATTCTGGGTGCCGTATACCGAATAATATTGAAAAAGAAGGCAGTAATCATGAACACCATCCTGGGACCTCCCTAGAAAAACGAGCAGAAGGTAATAGAGGTCGTAATCCTCTCCTCTTCGTCATCATCGTCATCATCGTCATCGTCAGCATCATCGTCATCGGCTTCATCATCCTCATCGTCTAACTAAAACATATTATTATTATTAATAATTAAAAAATCTACTAAAAAGAGCTATTCACCCAGACCATTCATCTGTCCCAAGACCATCATCCATCTTCACAGAACCTTACAAATTGAAATATAAATATCGCGCAAGAAGAGACGAGACAAATCGTTACAATGTTCTTTTTAATACAGAGGAATAGAAACAAATCACTTGTATTGATTATTTATGAAAACTAAACCATTCTTTTCTAGTCATTTAATAACATTACAGCGTTTATATAGTGTCTGTAGCTCTATACGGTAAATATTTTCACCATCCTTCTTTAATACGGTGAAGAAGTTAATTGTTCAATATAAAATTATCATAATTGGTTGTGATAAACTACTTCTATGTAGCAGTATTGTTGATTTATATGACATATTACAATTTCCACCATTCACATAGATCTTTCTAACCTATAAGTCATTCAATTTTCTTTATATCTTCGTACGTTTAGAAGTAGATCGCCTATTATACTGATGAGTCCAAATAGTAGACTATCTTGTAATGTGCAGAATTAAGATTATCTCCCATATACTAAAATTTTTCATTTTTGAATTGTTATTATTCATTGTATTCCAGTTACTTAAAAACATTTAGAAAAAAGAATTATATAGTAAAATTTGAATGTATGGAAATAGAATATGAAGTTTATAGGGGGCCTCGACAGACATATTTTAACAATAGAAATTTGATAAAAAAAATTTTAATTTACAGTATGTAATAAAAACATTTTTTTCTATATTTCTTTAATAATTAGCAGCAGCCCAGAATACGGATTCCAATACAACAATGCCAAGACAAGAAGGATTCATCAGCATTTAATAGCAACATTGATTGCGATATGTTAGCTGAAAAAATTTCATTGAATAATGAAGTTCATGAGAGTTTGTATTCTTTTATCAAACCATGCGATATAAAGCTTCTTACAGTTGACAGCGATATTTTGGAATTTTTAACATTTTGTACTATGAAGAATACAAGAAAAAGGAAAATACATACCATAAAAAAAGCTTCGTCATGGATACCTATTTTTTCATCCGATAACAATAATGCTTCTGATCTTGTAATGCCATCATTAACAACTATTGGAGACTTTAAATATTTTATATCTCAAAATAAATGTATCGAAAATGACATTCTGAATGCGATCGACTTAGATCACAAGTTAAACTGTAGTAATGGAAATGAAGACAATTCAAAGTATAGCGCGACTCAAAAGATTACATCAATAGAATCTGATTTTGTTGATTACAAGACTATTCACTCAGACAAAATCACAAAATCAAAGATCAGCAGGAACATAAGAACATCAAAAATAGACTGTTTTGAGAATGACTTTTCTCATTTGCATTCTAAATTAATGTACAAAAAGCTAGAGACCAAATTTATTGACAAATATCGGAATTCATCTCAAGATTTAATATCCAAGAAACCCGCTAAAATTGAAATGAACTTTGAGAGTATTTTAGAGGAATATACGGATTCTGATCAATCTGTACATGATGTATTGACTAATATAAGAGCAGAAGATTTTGTTGAGCGTTTTGATAACAATTTTTCAAATAAACTTGAGAATAAATTTTATACCAAAAAGCAATTGATTTTGGATTTAGATTCGTTACTGAACAGAGAATATAATATAAATATTACATCATCCAAATTGAAGAATACTAAAAGAGGTCAAGAAGAAATAAGTAGATTAGATAACTGCTCTTATCTAAAAACAGATCTGAGTATGTTTGAAAATATTAATATCAATTCGCATCTTAATTTAACTTGTAATATGGATCAATATTATATACACGATCAATTAGTACTCATTAAAGAATGTGAAAAAGTAGATGATGAAAAAATAACTCGAAATAAGCACAGAACAAGTGCATTTAACACACAGAAGAAAAAAAATCATTTCGAATACTTAACGAATCAAACACTATGCAGTGCATCTTGCGCCAGTTTGCAAAATGACTTTAATGTATCAATTCCAGAATTAGATACTGAACTACTAAAATATAGCAGATTTTTTCCGTCTTTCTTCACACAACAAACTGAGATTTCCCCTCACAAGATTTCAATAATATCCAAAAACTCCAAATCAGAAAAACATATATTCGATATGGTAAAATTTCGCAAAAGACTGAGATTGGAACGATTAAAGCCCTCTGATAATAAAAATAAATTATTCCGTACGCAAATTCAATCGAATTTACAAAACTCAAAGCAATGTTCCAAGTCTGATAGATATGATTGTATCTTACCAGAATCGTTAAACTGTTCGAATAAAAGATTAGAGCAGAAGAAGGCTAAACTGCTCAAAGATAAGCAGACATTTTTTGCTGATGGAAATAAGATGTTTAATGTTAAAAGTGATGAACATAAAATAAAAAAAAAGAAAAAGTATAAGACAAGTATAATGAATCAGTTTATTGACCAAGACGCCGAACAGTCTTCAGATATCGATACCTCTGAAGGAATTTCAAGTACAGAAGATATGAGCGATTTGGAGAATTTTATTAGTCACACACAAAATGTACTAGAGGATGTAGATATGCATGCACATTATCTGCAAAGCATTAATAAAAGTCCTGTTAGAAATGGAGCTTTCATATTTAAAAAATTACGAAATGCAGGGCCGATTTCTGAAATATTTTCACAATCAATATCATGTGCCAATGACACCTACATAAATGTGAGTAACGTGTTTTTTGACCAGTTATATATTTGATAAGTATTTTTTGAATATTGCACGCGCATTTTATACTTTTTAACAAACGTGTCAATTTTTAATTTATATGAACATATAGTCTTTACGTATGGTTGTATTAAATATTATTGATTATGATCTATTCGAAATATGGAAAGGATACTTCAGGAGGGTATGAAGTAAAAATGTAAAGTTAAAATTAATATAATTATACAAATAATATACATCCAAACCACATTTATTATAAACAATTTTATTTTCCAATAATATATTTATAGAATTAATAATAATATTAAAAAAGAAAAATAGGAGAACTTGTAGCAAATTCGCACATGAGATTAGATATATAATTTTTACAAGCATAAAATTATCATTTAAACTACGAATTTCAATGTTTTTACAATTTGTATTGTGTTTTAAGTATTTTTCTGTAAAATAAAATGCATATGGAGCAATTAATATACAGTAATTTTAATTTTTCATACTAACATTATTTATTAATTACATAGCATATAAAATAAATATATTTTTAACCTATATATGGACACGATAGTTTTTAAAACTAATTCTTCTTTTAAAAATACAAAGTTTTAAAAATAAAAAGTTTTTATAATACAGCGTTGACGGGGATCGCGAATGCAGCATGCGTTCGCTATCCCAAGTCCATAAGATCTCTCTATCCGTCTCTCCTGCTTGTTGTTAACAGAGTCCGAACTATAAGCAGTACTACCTACAGCTACCGAGTTAAAATTTTATCGCTTCGGCGAATTCTGGATTTTCTGGTCGTGTGCCATTCACGCCCCTATCGCACGATTCCTTTTCGGGCTACTCGCGCGACCATCAGTGCCATCTTGACGGACATTGCCGATCAGCCGTCCCTCGTGAGAGATATCTCAGAAGACGAATGCTAGCCATCATAGCGTTGACAGCTGTTTGTCGCCGCCTCTAAAGTGGACTGCTATATCTTCTTGGAATCGTCATGCGAAAACAGACGAATCTTCTGTACCGCAGCGCCTATAAGTGACTGCCGGTTTTATCTCTCTCTCTCTCTCTCTCTCTCTCTCTCTCTCTCTCTCTCTCTCTCTCTCTCTCTCTCTTGCTTTGCTACCACCGATAAGATAACGTCAAAATTCTCAACTGTAAAAAGTCTTAGTTTTCATCGTCTTAAGATGTCAAATTTTGAACCAAGTAAGCTTCATTTGCGGGAATTGTTAATTAACTTCTATTATTTAAAGCAATCTGCAGCGGAAGCACATCGGCTACTCATAGAAGCATATGGTGAGGTTAATTTAAGTAAAAGAAGTTATCGGGAGTGGTTCCAAAAATTTAAAAGTGGTGATATTGACGTGGAGGACAAAACACACAGTGGAAGGTCCAAAGTATATGGTGACACAGAATTGAAACCCTGGGCATGATTCAAAAACAAGGAAATTAAGTTCCTTACGAACTGAAGCTAAGAGACGTCGAACATCGCTTATTAGCTTACGAACTAGTGCTCAAAAAGCGAAATCGCAAAGAATTGTTACATCGACTCGCGACGGGAGAAAAAAAGTGAATTCACTACGACAACCCAAAGCTTAGGAAGTCATGGGGTAAGCCCGGGCATGCCTCTAGTTCGATGGCCAATGGCTAAGCCAAACATTCATGGCAAGAAGATAATTCTGTGCATTTGATGAGATTAGCTTGGAATAATCTATTACGAACTACTCTAACACAATCCAACCGTCACCGGGAAACGTGACCAATAACAGCTGATGCAATTGAGCCCATCATTGAACATTAGACATTTACAATATGCTAAAAAGGTACGATAAAGTTCTACCACATGTTAAAAATAGCGTAAAGGAAACGTTAGAAGCACTGAATTGGGATTCGCCTCAAAAGACGAGCAATTTTTTAGACGGGGTATCCACTTGCTGCCGGAAAGATTGTCAAAAGTAGTAGAACGTAATGGGCAATTTTTGAAATGACATTATTTGTACCTTTTTAAAAATAAATTCTTATTTCTTTATAAAAAAACGGCGGATTGTTTATTTATTTGTACACCCAATAATAATATGTAATAATATTTAAACGCGATCTTCCAATATACATCGCACCCCCTCCACGTCTGGCTTCCCCATTGCCATCCCTTCAAATATTCACGTGTCCCGCATTATCGCTACAGATGCAAAACCCACTCGGGATACAATAAAAAATTTGTATACCCAATAAATATATAAACTTTCCTTGGCGGTATTCGTTTGAAAAATATGCGAAAATTTCTGCGCATATTCATTCAATAAAATTTGAAATTACACTATATTCAGTAAAATATAATTATATTATATCGAGTATAATTACATACTGTGTAGTGCCGTACTCCAGCGAAGCCGGGAATTTTTACGTCTCAAAGCTGTCAGAATAAGCAGACGCGGTGAAGGACCATTGCCAGCAATACTATTAACAGGCGATCTTAGTTTCCAGCCTTTTTTAACAGAAACAATTATCATGGAAAATGGATACACGTTAGCTTAATGAAAATATTTTCCGCTTTTTTCTACTACTTTTTCCTATCTTTCTGGCAATATGGCGATACCGTGGCGAAAGAACGATGGTGGTTTCAAGGTGATTCAATCATCCACCAATTCTTGTACTTCTTGAACATATTGGAAAGCGATATGTCTGACGAGTACGCTGGGTGCGGCAACACTTTCCATTCGAGCTCCAACAGGGTATTTCTGACAGATTTCACAACAAGTGGCCGAACGTTGTCATACAACAGAATGACTGCGTCTATTACTCGCGATTGCTGATCAATGTTCGATCAATTTCTCTTGCAAATCATTCAGTTGGCGTTTGTACACCCCAGGAGTGATCCTAGAAGAGGATACCCTGTTGGTCCCACCAAATGGGCAGCAATACCGTTTGGCCGTAGATGTTCTGTTTTGGTGTCGATGTCAACGATTCGCCTGGGTCCACCCATGCCTTCTGGCGCTTAGGATTGTCATAGTAGATACACTTTTCATTGGCAGTCACAATACGCCACAGATAACTATTCTTTTTTACCATGCAAGCAAAGACAGTGCGATGTTGTATCGATTCATAATGGCACTTTCGGTTAAATCGTGCGTCAACCATTTTCCTTCTTTATGAATCTTTCCCATCGCATGTAAAAGTTTGTCAACTTCTCTGTCATTGACTTCTAAGTTATTAGCGAGTTCTTTTTGCATTTAACCTGAGTTTTCGTCTAATAATGCTTACAATTCACTATCTTCGAATTTTTTCGGTTGTCCCGAATGTTTTTTGTCATTAACATCAGTATCTCAAATTCTAAACCGCTGAAAATACTGTTTATATATCGTAAGCGATAGAGCTTGTTCGCCATAACATTCTTGAAGCAATCGATAAGTTTTTGTAACACTTGTTTTTAAATCAATATAGTACAAAAGGACATGTCGGAAAAACTTTTATCACAATTCATTTTTCACTGTTCAAAAAATTATAATGTTTACACAAATTATGACGCCTGTTTACTGAATTCTATTGGTAAATAACAAAACTAAAAAATAAGTACTAAAATCGACACATCTGACTTTTTGTACTACCAGAGATAATAAGGAGAGGTTGCCGATGCCATATACGAAAGGCTCGACGATTTTCGAGCGCCGCGAATATACGCCCTCAACAGGCTCAACTGCTATACTAACGCGCCAACGCGATGTCACAGCTACTTCAGCATAAATTAATGTGTGCATTGCCTACGTCACGAGCTGTGACGTAGGCAATATATGTATATATATATATATAGATATAGTTATACACTTTTGTCCAATGCGACGTTGCTGTCTTCGTTTATATCATTACAGAGGCTAGGCCAAAACATATCTAATATGCGCACGAGCATCAGAAAGCAAGAAAAGCAGAAAATCAAGACTTTCCTTTCTTCGATTGTAGAAATTTGAAATCGAGTCTTATGATTTTGTGCTAAAATGAATATTCTTTAATTAGTTTAAAAAATTTCTATTTAATATTTTATGTTATATAATATTGTAGGAACAGAAAGAGGAAATTCATTAATTGTTTCAAATATTAAAAATATTAATAATAATATAAAGCAAAAATTTAACTCTGTAAGTTTTAACAATTATACGTTTTCTAAATTATAAGTACAAGATATAATATTTACATTGTATAACGTTTTAAATAGAAATTGAGTTATGTATTTTCTACAATATGCATTATCAATAAAAATATATATATAAGTATTTTAACTAATTATAAGTAATAATACGTGCTTAAACATATTTTCAAAAAATACGAGTATGACGTAGATTTTAATGTAACGTAGTTGATCAACCCATGTCTCTGATACTACATATTAAATATAATTTATTAATCACATACATTATTCCTAGTTTCCTTACCTTCAAACATCTGATTGTAGACATAACCTCACTTATGATAAAATGATCTGTTGAAGAAATTGTAAAAAATAGATTATCTGATTTACTTATGTATATTATAGAGTGATTACAATAATTATTTTATTTTGAAAATTATAGTATAAAATTTTAAAGAACATATAATAAATCGTTTATAATCTTAAATGTATATAATTTATTATACGTAATGGAATACAGAACTGTTTCGAAAAATTTTCAATTGTACGTAAAAATTGATAAAAATTATAGATAAATAGATTACGTATAGATTTTGATTTGCTTGATTACCTTGACATCATAATTATTTGATATCATAAAAATTGATAACAAAAAAGTTTTTGGAAACAATTGAATACATGAGATAAAAAAATAACATTTATTTTCCATGCAATTTTCTCTAAAAGAAAAAAATAAAACCGAATACAAAAAGATCGATTAAAAAAAAATTGCAGGGAAAACTTTGGTGAAAAAAAATTTGTGAAATAAACAAAAATTTGATAAAAGTCAAACCAGTTTAAAAAATATAAGACAAAATCTAGAAAAAATTAGTTCAAAAACAAAAAAAATTAATTCAAATAAAATTAGTTCAAAAAAAAGGTAAAAAGAAAAGTACGAAATATCGATAGACTATTACTGTAGCGCTAAAAGGGGGAAAATAATTTTTCGAGAAATAATATACCATTGATATTATCACACTCAAATGGCCTTAGTGACAATATCCAAGACATTTCACCTGAAGAATCAATTTGATTTTTCTGAGTCAGTGCCAAACATCCCAATTTAACTATATCAATGAACTTCTTTTTACGCGTTGATGACTTTTTGATTTATAGAGTTGATTAAAAAGAACTTAATCGGATAATATGGTCGAAAATACTCGAGTAGTATTTGTAATAAGACTGTACCCTCATATCAAATGTAATAAAAAACTGCTTTTGTCAGATTTTTGTACCCCAAAGTGGTCCGGCGATACTTGCAGATTCAAAAAGATCTGAACGTTATTTCTAAATATCGTAGCTTCTAAAATAGTTAATGGAACCAACTGTACATAAAAAATTTTATTTTTAAAAGATCTATCAATTAAAGTATTTTATATAAAACATAAGTTCTATTCTATTAATTAATGCCGTTTATTACTATTATTTTAACTAATAATAATACATTGGTAGATTTTTAATCAATAAACTAATAATGTTTATATATGTAAACCTTTTCGTAGAAATACAAAAACAAATGTTCGTATATAAGAACAATATTCATATAAAATATTTTTCGGAAATATTCCGAAATACCTTAATAAAAAATAAATTATATCACAAAATTACAGCTGACAACAATGGACCATTAAAACAAATGGCTAAGTACAGTTTTTAGACTCTTAGTTTAAACAGAGATAATAAGCAGTTTATTATACGGCAGTATTTCATACGTTTCTTACATTTTTGAAAACTAATGCTATTTCAATCTATTTTTTTAAATCGCTTTTATTTAAATAATTTTTTTTAATTTCTAACTAAATTTTTCTGGGATTTTTTCCTTATGTTTTTTTAATCTGGTTTGATTTTTATCAATTTTTTTTATCTCACAAATTTATTTTTTCACCAATTTTTTTCCTGCAATTTCTTTTTTAATCGACCTTTTTGTATTCGGTTTTATTTTTTTCTTTTAGAGAAAAATTGAACGGAAGATAAGTTTTATACATTGATCTTATCTATAATTTTTTATTCACTTTTTTCCAAAAACTTTTTTACTATTAATTTCTATAATATTTGTAATTAAGAGAATCAAAGTCTATACGTAGATACATCTAAATTTAATCTATCTATCTAGAATTTTTATCAGGTTTTTATATAAACTTGACAAGTTTTACTAAACAGCTCTGTATTCAATTATATATATTACATAATATACATTTAAGATCAAAAACAATTTATTATATGTTCTTTAAAATTTTATACTATAATTTTCAGAATAAAATAAATTATTGTAATTACTCTATAATATACATAAGTAAATCAGATAATCTATTTTTAATAATTTCTTCAATAGATCCTTTTATCATAAGTGAAGTTATGTCTACAATCAATATAATATTATAAATAAACAAACAGAATCATTTCATTATTAGTTTATACAGAAAATGACTCTATTCCTTAGACCACTCTTTGTGTTAAATCGGAATTACACGAATTGCTTAAAATATCAATAAGTAACAATACAGAGTAGATTATAATAAATATAAATGAAAAGGATGCTGTTTGAATATGAAGAAAACTAGGAATAATTTATGTGATTACTGAATTATATTTAGTATGTAGTATCACAGACATAGGTTGATAAACTACGTGGCATTAAAATCTACGTCACACTCGTATTTTCTAAAAATATGTTTAAGCTCGTGTCATTATTTATAATTATTTAAAATACTTATATATTTTTTTATTGATAATGCATATTGTAAACAATACAAAACTCAATTTCTATCCTATTGTAAAACGATATACAATGTAAATCTTATATTTTGTAGTTAAAAAGTTATACGTTATCTAAATTATAACTTTATAACTTTTATATTTTTATTTTCTTGTATTTTATTTTATTTTGTTTTAGCAATTAATTACAAGAATTTCATTTTCTATTTTTGATCTATATTATTATTTATATGTTTAATATTGGAGACAATTAATGGATTTTCTCTTGTTGTTCCTATGCGTTATTTACTACAATAGAATATAAGCATTAAATATTACAATTAAATTTTATAACTAATTAAAGAATATTCATTTTAGCACAAAATCATAAGACTCGATTTTAAATTTCTACAATGGAAGAAACGAAAGTCTTGATTTTCTGCAGAATCAAAAATTCGTCTGCATTATAAAGCTGGCATCGGAGTTTGGGTCTGAATAGCTTTCTGATACTCGTGCACATATTAGATATGTTTTGGCTTAGCCTCTGTAATGATATAGACAAAAACAGCAACGTCGCATTGAACAAAAACGTATAACTATATATATATATATATATATATATATATATATATATATATATATATATTGCCTATGTCATAGCTCGTGACGTAGGCAATGCACACATTAATTTATGCTGACGTAGCTGTGACGTCGCGTTGGCGCGTTAGTGTAGCAGTTGCCTGTAAGGGCGCACGTTCCCGGCGCGCGAAAATCGTCGAGCTTTTCGTATATGGCATCGGCAATCTCTCTTTATTATCTCTGTTGGCTTTGGAAGCCAACTAAGTTGGCTTCCGAATAAATTCCAAATTATAGCGACGCTTATAATACTACCTTATAAGGCATATAGTTATATCATTATGAAACGTATACATGCGTATACATATTAATTATTATATACTGCATTTAAAACTAGCACTTACATGTCTATTTGAATATTGATACATATACATATATATATATATATATATATATATATATATATATTTCATAACAGCGACAATTGAATAATAACCTTGTGAAGGCTTTTCTTTGTTTTTTACAAAATTTTGATAAATTTTTTTTGTTTTGTTTGTTTTTCTTTTCTCGGTGCTTATCACAATGGCCTTTAATTATAAATAGTTAAAAACGAGCATTGCTCAATGAATTAACTACTTAGGTTATTCAATTTTTTAATTAATTCTTTTGAACTGCTGGGATTATTTAATTGTTGATGTAATTAAAATTTCTTTGTTTTTTTGCTGCTTTGATATCTTTCCGCATTTTTTAATTTAAAAATTTATTTTGAAATTTATTGAAAATGAAATTTAATCTTGATATTAAATTTTGTAATGTTTCCCTTTTCCCCTCGGGATAGTTTTCACGGTAGCGCCAGGATTCGCTTTAAAAAAAAGAGAGGTTTTTTCCCGAGATTGGAAAAATAACCGAACCGCAGTTTTTTTGTTAGAAAATAAATGAAGTATATTTGAATTAATATAAGTAACACTGATAATAAATATTTTATTATCGGTCTTACAGTCCAATCAATTCAATCTAAAAATAAAAATAAATAAATAAAAATAAAATAAAAATTAAAAATAAAAATCAAATTAAAAATTAAATTAAAATTATAATGACCGTCAGACTGTCCTTGTTTACATTCACCCCCGTAGACTAATCTGAAAATAAAATATTAGCTGAAAAAATTCTTTGTTAGTAAAGTGTAGTTTGACTGTCCCCAACACCCTTACCTAATTGAAGACTTATCCAACGTTTCGAGCTCGCTACGGCTCCTCATCAGGGACTAAACTTAACCTTATATTCTAATCTATATATACCCATCTCTACCACCAAATTTAGTAAATTAAATATAAATTCCCCCTCTACACAAATTGTCCAAAACCAATCAATTTATTCAGGAATGATAAACACTGTCCAATCTACCAGACTCTAACATTAAATTCACATTATTTCGATTCTTGGAAATGTGAATACTTTCAAGACTCTCCCGTTTATACTTATTATTAATACCATGTTCCAAAATATCCACATTCACAAAATCAAAAGAATGTAAAAACTTTAAACAATGCTCTTTTAAACCGGAAGTAATATGTGAGCTATGTAAACTATATTTATGTTCATAAATTCTCTTTTGTAAATATCTACCTGTTTGTCCAATATAGTATTTATCACAATCCATGTAATTAATCTTGTAAACAACTCCTGAGTTTAAGCATAAATCATAAGTATTATTGGTATTAATAATAGGTATAAACGGAAGAGTCTTGAAAGTATTCACATTTCCAGGAATCGAAATAATGTGAATTTAATATTAGAGTCTGGTAGATTGGACAGTATTTATCACTCCTTATTTACTAAATTTGGTGATGGAGATGGGTATATATAGATGAGAATATAAGGTTTAGTTTAGTCCCTGATGAGGAGCCGTAGCGAGCTCGAAACGTTGGACACTTCTTCAATTAAGTAAGGGTGTTGGGGACAATCAGATTACACTTTACTAACAAAGAATTTTTTCAGCTAATATTTTATTTTCAGATTAGTCTACGGGGGTGAATGTAAACAAGGACAGTCTGACTGTTATTATAATTTTAATTTAATTTTTAATTTATTTTTTATTTTTAATTTTTATTTTATTTTTATTTATTTACTTATTTTTTTTATTTTTATTTTTAGATTGAATTGATTGGACTGTAAGACCGATAAAAAAAATATTTATTAATTTGTATATGGGCAGTCGACATAAGTACAATTAAATTATTTTAAGTAACACTGATAATATATATATATATATATATATATATATATATATATATATATATATTTATACTACAACGGTTTATCGGTCTTACAATCGGTCAACAGACAACATAAGTACAATTTTTAATTCTTATTCACAATTATTTAGATTATAAATCCATGAAATAAGTCCTTAGGACATTTTTTTAAATCATTGATTTTTATTCACCGTAAAAAAATTATGATAGTTAATTCATTTTTTATATTTTATAAACAAAAAACTGAGTATATATAAAAAAAATAAATTTTTTTATGAAAATAATAATTTTATTTATTATTATCTGTGACATCGTAGTCTACAACTTCGACACCTACTGGAAGCTTAATCATCTGCAAATGCACCTTTTTCGGTATATCGGTACGTTTATTACTCAGCCTTTTGGAGCCTAATGAATTAACTTTAATGGCTCGGGAGAACTCACGAGAATTTACTCCATTCACCTATAGGAAAAGAGGGAAACAGGTTATTTTTGTTTTTTTTTCTATCTCTATTCTTACTTCGGCTACAGGCCAAGGTTTCTTTTTGATTCAAGATGTCCTTTCGAAAAACAACTTGTATCGCTTAAAGCTGGATAACCATGATCCCTTTTCTATTTCTATATGTAAATAAAATATATGGATAGAAATTGAGCTCCTTAAGTCCTCCAATCTTAGGGAGGACTGCTCACGGACCCGGCAAGGAAAAAGAAAACTGAAAAAGCGAAACTGAAGAAAAGAATTTAGAAACTTTAGTATTTGTTTGTTTTTTTACTTTTATTAAAATTTCGCTTCTCCATTATTTTTTTTTGTACTCCCAAACCACTGAGGAGAGAGAGAGAGGGAGAGAGAGTGACAGAGAGCAAGTAGAGTAGAATAGCGTACAGAAGGAAAACGAGAGAGTGGCCCTATCATTGGCCCAGAAAATTTCGAAACCTGGATCCGATAAGAATAAGTTCTCTTTTTTTCTCTCCGAAATAGCGTTCGAAGTATCAAAATTACATATATATATATATATATATATATATATATATATATATTCATTTTGTATTTTATATTTATTCACATTATTGTAAAATCTTATATTTTTTTATACGATGACATATTTGTCCCCTTTTAGGTCATGATGTTATCCTGACAATGATAAAATTATTAATATAATATGTTATTTCTTCATTTTTCGATAAGTATTAATAATACTATTATTGCATTCACACAGTTTTGTAACAAATGCATTACATTGTTCCCTTGTTTTGGGTTTTCAATCTAATGTATTTTCCTTAGGTATTTCCCTAGGTTTACATCCGTAATTTTAGTTTTATATATATACGTATGCATTTCCATGTGCATAGACGATCACATGGTTAATACGAGGGTGAATTGATAAGTACCCTACCTGACCAAGAGATGGCGCCACTAGGCCTACCTTGAGGCGGCGTTCTATAGTACCATCTTTAGATTGCTTGTAGCTATAGTTTCAGACCGATCACCATGTTAGTCTAGGCTTGAGAGCACGCTGAACAAGACGCCTCTGTATTTTTCGTAAAAATGGTAGAATAGATAGAATAAATTAATCGTATAATAGTTTAACCAATAGAAATAATATTATTATACCTTATTTTAAAATAAACGCTAACCAATCAGATTTTTCTTAACGTACTTTTACCATGTATAAAAGTGCGCTAAATTTTGCCAGGAGCACGATTCACTTTCGACACTCATTGAGGACGGATACCTCTCGAGCGACGAAACGAATAGACAAAACTGCAACCGATTTTCCTTTTCCTTGGGGCAGATTCGATTTCGGTACTCGTTGCGGACGGATACCTCTTGAGTAACGAAACAAATTAAATTTTAACCGACCGATCTATCCTTTCTAAAAGAAATTCGATTTCGGTACTCGTTGAGGAGGGATACCTCTCGAGTAACGAAACGAATCAAAACTTCCGACCGATACATCCTTTTACGAAAGTGATTTGCTTTCGGTACTCGTTGAGGAAGGATAACTCTCGAGTAACGAAATAAATCGATACTCCTTCGACTGATCAATTCTATTCTTTTTCTCGTGAAAAACTCGTTTTTGAGGCAAAAGGAAGGCACCTTTACTCGTAAAAAGAAGTTAATAAAAACTGCTAGCTCAGGAGAACAGGCACACCTGACTTCTGAAAAGGTAGTATTTAATTCATCTAGAAAAAAGCATAAGAAAAAAATCAGCGAAATAAAAGCATTTATATTTAATTTAAATCCAGACAGAATATAATTTATTCGGAGAAAATACGCCCCTTTTCTCCGAATTAAATTATTATAATACATCGGTAAAAGTCTGCCAGACAGACAACTAAAAATGCAAGCCATGTCAATAGAAACTAGTTAAATAAATAAATTATTTAATTTATGTAAGATGTATTTGAAAGCGATAATTATCATAAGAATTAAATATATCCTTATTAAAATTTCGACCTTTTTATATCTATAAGGTACAGCTTAGAGTAATATAAAAACGAACAAGTGTCGTTGCGAAATAAATTTGTCAAAACGCACTCGGTTTCGTGTACGTAGACGAACTGGGCCGTACGGATAAATATACGGAAATATAGAAATAGTAGAAAGAGAAAGAATATAGGTGCAGGCCGTTCGAAATCTCGGAATCCGAGATAATCCGATTAGCGCGCGATACTCTGTAAATATATGTATATATTCATAAGATATTCCAAAAGCGAAATAATAATTTATTATTTTATTTATTTATATGTTACAGGGAATATCATTCGTGTTTATCTTACTTGTATATTATTATTTTGAGTATTATTATCAGGATCATTATTATTAAGATTTTTACTATTATTATTAGTAGTATGATTATTATTACAATTATTATTTTTAGTATTAATCTTCATATTTTTGACGCGTATTCACCATCATAAAACGTAATAGTTCATAAGAGTATGTTATTGTATAATAGCGTTATAATTAATCAATTATTATTATTTTAATAATTATATTTTCTATTAAATATTAAATCATGTTAGTTTATAATTCACGACGACACCTAGGTTTGTTCCATGTAGTTTATATGAAAACTCTTTGTCGAGCGAAAGAGAAAGCGATAATCATAATAATATTTGTACGAGATGAATGGAAGTATAATATTTCTATAATAAAAAAACGTCCCTTCATCTCTCCCACTACCATGTATTTTCCCAGAGGGGAAAAATTCGGCGGCTTCGCGCTCCGACTATAAATACGGGCCCGCTGTACTGCGCAAAGCAGACGACCGGTCGCGTGTATAGTAAGCAAAACAATCTTTGTACTGTGTATCTAAGCTATAGAATAAAAGTAAGCATTCTAACGGTAATTAACGGCATTGAATCGCCGTTAAGATTTCCCGGGTGTCACCAGCTTCGGCTGGACGTCACACTAAATGAATGTTAACTAATAATTTAATACTATATGTAATTAATCCATAATAAGCATATATAAATTATATTTCAAAGTTTATTCTTATGTATAAACGTGACGTACCTGAATAATTAAAGGTGGGTTCGAAATTAGAAGCAAATAAAAACAGCCAATCAATTATAGTGAAATATTAGATTTTTTAGAAGAAAAAAGGCGTAAAAAACCTCCACTCAGTGAGTGGAGGTAAAGGCCAGTTTAAAAATAAACGTTATGAATACTATTTGAGGTATGGATTACAAATACAAATAAATATAAATAAATATGTGTACCAAAATAAATATAAATACTATACGCGAGGCAAAAGGTCACTTTACAAATAAAGACAACATATAAACACACAGAGCTCTGTCTTACCATTCAACACACATAGGGTAGGCGCACCCACACAACTGATCGACGAGGTGAGGACTTATGTGGAAGGGAACCTCCGCACTTCCTCCTGACGCTGCGCACCAACCCCAACGTCTTGGGCGCGGGCGAACCCTTGTCGGTAACGGCAGCTACCGGCTCGAACGGACCAGATGGGAAGCCCCTCAGAGATTCGTCGTGTCCGAATCTCTACAGAACCTCTGTGCTCTGTCCACGGGAGCGCCCGAACTTATCCCTTGACATGGGCTCAATCACACACTGATTAATCCGCGACGGACGGAACGCAACGACGACACGGGCTACACCGGGAAATCTCACGCGGAAACGCGGCACGAGCTGATTGAAACCAACAGAACCAATTGAGACGAGAAGATTGAAATCAACCGTACCGAGCGACTAGCGAAGAAGAAGTGTCGCTGATGCCCGTCCGCGAGCGTCGTTTTTCCTCCGAGCCAACAAAGTATCCGGGACCAATTAGTTCAAATCTATATTGAACTATAGAATTATTTGGGGACCGCCCTATACTTCAGGGAGGGAATTTATCCAGGACAGAGAAGCGTGGGATCCAACGGCAGTCGGCAGATGTGCGTTGCTTGAAGTTGATGCGCACGGTACAAGATGGGCGGCATCTGATGGTCATTACGGCCGGAGAGCTCGGTTTATGATATTATTGCTCCGCGATGACATGCGGAGGACAGTATAATACCGACCGGTGGGTTAGCTCTGCGTCTCTCGCACATTTTACTCATAAAAATGCCAAGGAAATAGAAAGTGCTATTCTTCTATGCCTTTCTTCCATCTTCCCCAACACTAAATGATAACAAAAACAATTACTATATTCTTTTTCGTTAAATACAAAAAATTATAGAGTAAATAAATAAACTATTTATTTAATCAGAATATCCTGGTAGATTCCCTTGCACATATAATAAAACAAGAAAAAATTATTATTACGCATTTCGGATATCTATATATATAATTACAATGTATCGCACGCTAATCCGATTATTTCGAATTCCGGGATTTCGCACGGCCTTTATCTATATTCTTTCTCTTTCTATTATTGCTATATTTACGTATATCTATTCGCAGGGCTCGGTTCGTCTACTTACACGAAACCGAGTGCTTCTAACAATTTTATTTCGGAACGATATTTTCATTTGTATATTACTCTAAGATGTGCCTTAATCAGTAATATTGAAAGATCGAAGTTTTAGTAAGAATAAATTTAATTCTTATTAAAATTATCGCCCCAAATGTATCTTACATAAATTAAATAATTTATATGATTGAATAGTCAGTCCTCTATTGACATCACTTGCGATTTTTCGAGAGTTCGGAGAAAAGGGACGTATTTTATCCCAATAAATTATATTTGATTTCGAAATTAATCGCCTTTATTCCGCTACCTGTTCCTTATATTTTTCTAGTTGAAAAATAAAAATTGCCTTTTCAAAATTCGGGAGTGCCTGTTCTTCTGAGCAAGTAATTTTATGACTCTTTAGTACGAGTAAAGGTGTCTTCCTTTTGTCACGCAAAAGAGTTTTTTCACTAGAGAAGGGAAAGGATCGGTCGTCCAGAAAAGTATCGATTTATTTCTTTACTCAACAGATATACTTCCTCAACGAGTACCGAAAGTAAAAAGCTCCTAAAAGGGGTGGATTGGTTAGTAGAATTTTGATTCATTTCGTTACTCGAGAGGTATCCTTTCTCAACAAGTGCCGAGAATGAACCGCGCTCTTGGCAAAAATTAACGTACTTTTATACATCGTAAAAGTGCGTTAACAAAAAATTGATTGGTTAACGTTTAAATTAATTAAATTAATATTATTTCTATTAGTTAATATTTAAATGAAATTAAATTCATATTATCTATAATATATGGTGTGCTTATTTATTACCACGTGTTTATTTATATGTTTATCATTTTTAATTCTATCTATAGTTATAGAGTAATTCTACCCGTATATATAATAATTTAATGATGAAACTTTTCTTATCTTATAACTCACGTTACATGGATATGTAACGTTATTACAAGCTATTGTAATAATAAATTATTATAAATAAAGTAATAAAAAATTATTTCGAGCTTGTTTTAAAGACACTTACTATTTTAATGAGACCAAATTCCTAAATTCTACTTATCGACTAGAATATGAATGAAGATTAAACTATTTAGAATTGACAATGGTTAAGAGGTATAATAAGTTAAACATTAATTATTTTCGAAAATCTGCAACTTCTTAAATAATAATTAATTATCTAGTGTTGGTGCCACGCGGTAAACTGGACGGCGATTTCATGCCGCTAGTTCCCCACGGTTTTGCCTCTCTTTTTTCAGCCTACGCTTGACGCGTTTGAAACCGGGGACCTACGGGGCGGACCGCGAAATAAGGTTCTTGGTAATTCGATGCGTCGCGCCGCGATTGCTACGCCGCTTACTAAAGCCACTTCTGAAGTAGCCCTAACTTAAGCGGTTAGATTCGGAGGCGACGCTCCGATATCCTCTAATCGTCGCGCTTATTTTCAGCGGAGGCAACAGGCCCGAGGCACAATTTCACGTCAGCCTGGCTAGCGTCTGTAGCCCTGAAAATGAGCACGTGAATTGAGGTTAAGGGATCGCAGAAAAATAAAATTTATTGCCCGAAATTTATACTTACTTTTATTTCAAAAAGAATTAGTACAACGAATCGTAAAACAGAATTGTACGGAAATTACGCGACCGGCAATCTGCCTTCCGCAGTTTTTAGGGCCCGTATTTTTAGTCCGAGCCCGGCCAAGCGAAATTTTCTTTGCAGGAAATTGCATCGTAGTGGGGGAGATGAAGGGACGTTTTTGCGTCATAGAGAAAGCCCTCCGTTCATCTCTTACAATTATGATGATTATTTATATATTTCTAAACTGCGTACAACTAAGTTATATTTTCAAAACATATTTATATTTTTTTATAAAATAAGCACATGCGTCATTCATTAAATTTAACGTTATTAATGATAATGCTAAGATAATGTTAATAGTAATAAAGATGAACACAATTAGAAAGTTAGTTTTACTTATTTTACGTTGTGCTTAAACATAAAAATATCATTAAAATAATAATAATAATTATAATAATTACTGTATGTGTATAGTTTAAAATTACGCCAATAATATCTAGTCGCAGTAACAATAATTCTAAAGACGATGACAATGGTCCTCATAGTATTATTAGCGGTATTAATAATAATGAAAATAAAATTTATATTAATAATCGTAATATTAGTAATAACAATCGTAATTGTAATGATTAATAACTAGCGTTTACAGTGGTCGTGTATTTTTTTTTTTTTTTTTTTGGGAGGAGGAGAAAAATCCTTTATGGATCCCGGAGACCGGTCCCCGGGTATGTAGGACTCACCTGTGAAGGGCATACCCACTAAAAAACTACCTCCTCAGTGCATTCCCTTCGACTGCTTCCCACAGCTCTAAAAAGAGCTACGAGTCGGGGTCGGCAGGCGTGCACCGAGGAGACCTCCTCACGATGGCGTAAGTGCAGCCCAGGCACCGTCTATGAGGACATTACTTCTGGGCTGCGCCATCCTATTGGCCCTTGCGGGCTTACACGCCATCTTCAATTCTTCTTTTGTGGTCCAGGATGGCTTTGCAGAAATTGCAAATCCTGGACCACTTCTCAGGATTCTCCAGCGTCAGCCGGACGATATTATCAGGCCCCCATGGGGGGGGGCCTGATAGCCTGAGGATCCTACGTCTCTTCAGAGGCACTCCCTTTCGAGGCGAAACACCTCGCACTGAAAGAATGTGTGAAGTGCATCGTCTCGGGGAGCGCAACGGTGGGCACAGCTCGGATCCGGTACTTTCCCCATCTTGTGGAGATAGGATCGAAACCGACCGTGCCCCGATAAGAGCTGTGTGAGGTGGTAATTAATCTCTCCGTGCGACCTCTGGAGCCATGGCTTTAACTGATTGATCAGACGAGCCGTCCATCGGCCACGCGGATCCCTCTCCCAGCGCTTCTGCCATTCGGTTATCGTGACAGCTCTGACCCGTGCAGCTGCCTCAATTCTGCCGAGAATATTCTTATTCTGGTGGACAAATTTCTTTTCTTGTGCCTGGAGATCAATGGGGGTAACACATGCGATTACCAGCACCGACGACTCGGAGACCGTACGGTAGGAGCTCACGATGCGTAATGCCCCTCTACGCTGCACTGCCGCCATTCTTTTTCTATATTTTTGGGCCATCAGTGCATCGGCCCATACCTCCGCGCCGTATAGCATGATGGATTCAGCTGTCCTTATGAGCAGACGCCGCTTGCAGGATGCTGGACCACCAACATTGGCCATCAACATGCTAAGTTGTGCTGTCACTCGGGCAGCTCTATCCGCCACTTTTTTTATTTGGTCCCAGAAGGTCAGCTTGGAATCAAGCGTCACCCCCAGGTACCTTACAGCTGCTTTGGTACTCACCGTCGTGTCTCCAACCTGCATAAGGCGTATCTTTGGGATACGTTTCTTAGTTAGGAGCACGATCTCCGTTTTCGCCGCCGCCAGTTCTAACCCATTGTTCTCCATCCATCTCTGCACTCGACGCATCACCTGGTTTAGTCGCATCTGTGCAGCGTCATAATCTCTAGCGATGATAACGGCTGCTACATCATCTGCGTATCCAACCAGAAAGGTGTCCTCAGGCATCTGCATCCGGAGTATTCCGTCATATGAAACGTTCCACATGTCGGCTCCGAGTACAGACTCCTGTGCCACCCCGGAACTACGTTTTTTCATTCTCCGACCGTCCGATGTCTCGTAAACCAAGTAGCGATCCTCAAGGTAATCACCCAATATACGAAGTATATAAGGCGATATACGAAGCATATTTCCATGAGCTTCCAGTTTTCCAGCAACTACTCTGTATATCAGTCCCCATGGATGTCCATTTATGTCCTCACACAGCACCTTCCAGCATCAGCGTTTGCTGGCCTCGATCGCTCGTCGAAGGGCTTTCTTGGATAGCTTGTATTCAGCCCTTCTCAAAGTGATGTCATCTCCGTGTTGACGAGTTCTCTCTAATATTCGTCATAGATGTAAACACGTACGCCTCATATCAGCTATCTCAGCCGTCCACCAGCAAAATGGACGCCTTTTCCCACCAACCACTTTGCACGGCATCGACTCTTAGCAAACCCGGCGTAGAATGCGCATTGTGGCGCTAGTCAATTCCTTGGCTTGCTTAATTGTCGATGATCCGTTTAGAATCCGAACAAGGCCTTGCTGACCACGTTCAATGGGCTGTGAGAATTTTTCTCCATTTATGCCTGCAACGCTTCATCTAAGGGGCCCTCGCGAATTGTGTCCAGTGAAACCTGGCTTTCCATCAGAGGCCAGACGTTCAGTCACAAGGTCGCATCTACATCAGGTATAGTTTCGGCATAGCCCAGATTCCTAAAAGTCGAAGTATTGCCTGTGTTTAAAACTACTAGACCTCTGGACGCTAGTTCCATGACTCTTCGACCCCTGGAGTCGGGCCCCGCCATGCCCCATTCTAGGGCCCTTGCATTAAAGACACCTGCCATCACTAGCTCACCTTTCATTTCTCTGACGGTGTCTTCCAGGTCATCAAGTATGACCTGTTAGTCACCTATGGCTTGGTTTGGTGTAAGATAACAACTCACATACGTGATGCGATTGCATCGTACCCAAACATAGCCATTTCCCGATCCATGAGTCTCGGTGAACCAACGTTATCCAAAGTTATCGGTGAACCAACCTACTCCTTCTCTGTTCTGATACTGCTCACTGATAATTAACATATCAGCATCAGTATCGCGGCAAAGCCGGAGAAGGAGGTGATCAGCTGTTGCGATGCGATGCATCTGTGCTGCGATTTATATACCCTTACAGAATTACAACCATTTAGCCTTTTTGAGAGAGCCTCGCGAAAAGTCGGACAGGCGCCGGAACCGGCAACGTGCCGGCGACCCTCCGATTTCACTTCACCTTTGCAGAGAAAACATTCAGATTCTGCGGTGCAATCCGCGACTTTGTGCTCCCTCTGTCCGCAACGATAACAACAGGCGCTACGGTCAGGGCCTTTACAGCTATGGCCGCGGTGGCCATAGCCTAGGCATCTGTAGCAGCTCGTCATTATTTCACGGCGGCGTACTTGACAATACACTAGGCCCACTCGCAAAAACCTGGTCTTCAGCAGCTGCGCGGCAGCAACCTCCTCCAACACTACGATGGCAGCACGCTGTTCCGCAGTTGGTTTTGCTCACTCTGACCTGCAACTCGCCACGATAATTGGGCAGTTTCCTTTCGAAAGCCTCACACACCTCATCCTCCGTCACGCATCAATCCAGGTCTCTAACCTCTAGACTTCCTCTAGGGGTCAGCTCCCTGACACAGCTTCTCTGGCCTGTCGCTTCCTTGAGCACTTCAGCAAGTGCCTTCCGGCCTTCGGGTTTTGTATGTCTGAGCTCAATCAGCACCGCTGGCTTGATGGCGATCGCATCGAGCTTCTTTTGAACTGAATTCCAGCCCTCTTTCTCTTTTATCCTCCTGCTCTCCCTTCTTTTTTTTCGCCTTAGTAAGGGAGATATCCGGGGAACTTGATGCTGGTCTCTTCGGGATTATCTCTTCTTTTTTGCGCCTACTTATTGGGAAGAGTATTTTGTGTATTTTGTGCTGAAGAGCATCTACAAGCTCCTCAGCTTTTGGGAGGCCATCCTTAATATCTTTTTTGATGTTAGGTTGGCTCTTCATTGCTTTTATCATGTCTTTGAGCAGCCGAGCAAGTTGGAGAATAATCTCCAGTTCACTCGACTGGTCAACAAACTTAATCCCGGCCTCAGTCGGCTCTCCCTCCCTGACCACAAGGTGATCTCTTTGTTGCCTTAGGCAATCCATGTATCTATTTTGTTACTTCATTCCTGCAGATGGTCGGCCTACTGGACCCTTCAAGGTTGAGCTCGCAACACATGCCTGTAAAGACTGACCCATCTCGGACCATTGTGCAGGAATATAGCACGCTCTGGTGCGCTATTCCATCTGCGTCCTCTCGAGCTTTGGACTCCAATAACAAGGTGTTTCACTCTCTAGAGAAACATTGGAGGAAATCACGCACCGAACGTACTCGTCAAAGCCGATTGACTAGATCTGGCTAAGATCTAGCCTCCGGTCTTACCATCAGCGGGAGTCAAAGATGTTTCGGGTCACCCAGCACGCAACCAGTTATAAACCTCGACACCCAGGACCTCCTTTTGGCAGCTCATGGGTCGCACCACACGGTCAACACGGCGGTCTGTCATTTGTTCAAGAGTGCTTCATCCTAACCTTCATTTATGTAGATTCATACATATGCCCTCAAGTATTCTGGTGAAACTCCAATGCTTAAATATCACTCATGCATCTATAATCATTCTGCTTCGATCCCTTTTACAGGATCGTTTGGTTACCCTCCGCGTGTGTTTTCACTCCTCAAGAGATACCTGTTTAGAGAGTCTCTGAGCAACTGTGCCTTCCTTCATCTCTGCATTACCGACAAAGGTCTGTTTATAAGACCTACAGCTTCGATCATGGTCGGCATGGAAGACCCTATTCAGTTACCCATTCGGGTCTTCCAGAACATCACCGCTCCGTGCGTTCACTCATTTACTCTGAGATATCCTTTTTAGGGGATACCTGCTCACTCATAAAATTGCAGCTATCTTACTATCTTTTCACCCTTCCATTCATAGGTAGGGGGAGGTACTCTTTTAAGCCCATCACCCGATCGGTTGAGAGGTAGTGAAACAGCCGATCTTCTTCAAGGTACAGACAACGGATGCGTAATCGTAATAATAATAGCGAGATTAATAATAATGATTAGTGCATAGCGCCACATAATTATTGTTTAAACTAGTAGTAAAGTAACAATTACTGGTCCTGATAATATTAATAATAATATCGAAAATATTAATTGGAACAGTAATAATAGCAAGAACATTATTAATAATAGCATTATTATCAATTAAAACAGTAATACTAGTAAGAATAGCAATTTTTTTTTCTTTTTTTTTTGCGGAGTCTGTGAATGCTG